>LPNX010991900.1:99784-115961 GCA_001517045.1 Pseudotsuga menziesii
TGTAGTTTAATATTTGTTTGCAGGTCTTTGGAGGCGGAACCCTAACTTGTGTTTGCAGAGGGGTTCACCATTGCTTCTATCTTCTTTTTGTTCTTAGTTTAGTTTACTGTTCTGTCTATTTACATTACATTTTATTTTCTGCATTTACCCACTAGTAGGAACCTACCCTTCTGTCCTATAGACAGAAGGGAGCCATTCCTGCCCCTGTACTAGGGAGAAATCCCTGCTACAATAACCATATGCAAAAGGATCTCTAAAATATAGACAAGTACAACCACACAAAAGAACACAAAGATGTATCTTGGGAAACCCTCATGGGACAAAAACCCAACAAAACTTCCCCCGTATAAGATGTATCGAAAGAACAAGAAAAGACCCTAGACATGTGTGCCTTCTCCTAGTAGATATCTCTCTCTCTCCTGTGCGCTACACACAAGTGAGTGTGTGTTCAAATGAGGAACATGGCTCCTCTATTTATACTCTTTTTTTCACTTGACTTTTAACCTAACAAGTAGGCCCCACTTAACTGATTGGGAAGAATTCACTTAGGAAGCCTCAATACAATATTATATTGTATTCATTAGGGTACTATTGACTTGACTTACAATGGAGGCTTTAGCTCATGACTCTATGATGACCAATTATAATAGTAAAATCCCGAGGGAGGAATAATAACATCTCCCTTGGGGTACATTAGTAAAATTTATTTAGAATATCCTTTGACGTTACAATATTACAACACTCCCCCTTAACGAGAAGGGTATTCTACTGACAACATCATCAACAACTATAGGACTAACGAGAGAGAGAGCATTTGCAACATTATCAAGGTGATACATATATACGTCATAGGAATTTTTCACAATGAGTAACTAGAACAGTTACTCTTCAATACATGAACATTGTCTTCTATGGTATTGAATCTTTATCTTATGCAACACATGATCACTTGATCCTTTGCGGCGACACTTCGATATTCTTGATCCTTTGTAGCAGCAATCCGATCTTCTTGATCCTTTGCAGCAACACTTCAATCTTTTTTATCATTTGCAGAAACACCTCGATCTTCTCCATCCTTTGTAGCAGCACTTCGATCTTCTTGATCCTTTACAGCAACACTACAATATTCTCGATCCTTTGTAGCAGCACTTCGATATTCTTGATCCTTTTCCACGGCACTTCGATCATCTGGATCCTTTTCCACATCACTTCGATCTTCTTGATCCTTTGTAGCATCACTTCGATCTTATCGAACCTTTGCAGTAGCACTTCTATCTTCTTGATCCTTTGCAGCAGCACTTCGATCTTCTTTATCCTTTTCCATAGCACTTTGATCTTCTTAATCCTTTTCTGCAACACTACCTACAATACACATGATATCTTTGTGGGATGATAAATACCTATCACTTTAGGACACAGGTACAAGGATGATGCAATCCTCCATTATCCTAATCCCCCTTAACGAGGAGGGTCCATAATATTGACCAGTTTAATTGTATATAACGTAATGTATATCTTGTATGCACATGAATGCAGGACCTGTCGTCTGTAAGGACTCGTCATAGAGAATCCTCGCCACTAAATCTAGCACCACTCCCAAGCGACTTTTATTCTATGGCATCCTCGTGGACTCATCGTAGATCATCCTTGGCACTAAAGCTGGGACCACTCCCAAGTGAGTGTTATTCTACAGAACACTCTCCATACGAGAGTAACATCTACCACTACATATCTAGAGATCATAATGAGTCATCATAGGAAATCCTCAGCACTATAGTCAGGACCACTCCATGCGAGTGTTAGACTACGGAATCTGTAAGGACTCATCATAGAGCATCCTACTAAATCTAGGACCACTCCCAAGTGAGTGTTATTCTATGGTACACTCTCCATGTGAGAGTAACATCTGCCACTATAGATATGGAATCCATAAGGACTCATCGTAGGAAATCCTCAACACTATAGCTAGGACCACTCCATGCGAGTGTTAGATTACGTTGTCTGCAAGGTATCATCATAGAGAATTCTACTAAATCTAGGACAACTCCCAAGTGACTGTTATTCTATGGAATCTACATATAAATGTAGGTACACTCTTCATGTGAGAGTAACATCTGCTACTGCAGATCTAACGTCCGAACTCATCATAGAGTATCCTTAGCATTACTGCTAGAACCACTCGCAAGCGAGTGTTATTCTACGGCATCTAGATATGAATGTAGGTATACTCTCCATCTGAGAGTACTATCTGTGTGACCATCCTCAGCTAGTAAGGACCACTTTCAGGAGCAGAGTATTATTTTCCCACAAGGAAATCCTCAAGAGAGGATACTATCGTCCACAAGTGAATGTAGGACCTCATCATCATCTTCAAGCACACTTGGCCTCTTTCATACTAGAGAATCGTTGTCATCAATGAAAGTATAATCGTCACTCCCCCTTTCCAGGGAGGATCTATATCAACCTGCTCCCCCATTTTCAAAGGAGAGTTCATATCTTCGAATTATTCTTCCTTTCCTAGGACAGTCCACATCTTTGACATGTTCCTCCTTTCCAAAGAGAGCCCATATCTTTGACTTGTTCTTCCTTTTCTAAGAGAGTCTATATCTTTTGACTTGTTCTTCCTTTTTGAAGAGAATCTATATATTCAACCTGATTCTCCTTTCCGAGAAGGGTACATATCTTTGACTTGTTCTTCCTTTCCAAAGAGAGTTTATATCTTCGACCTGTTTCTCCTTTTCGAGAAGTTTTCATATCATCATCGCTCCTCCTTATGAGGAAATTTTGTATTGTCATCATTGTTCCTCTTTGTGAGAAAATTCTGTAGTATCATCATCATTGTTCCTCCTTGCAAGAAAAGTCTTTTTGAACTACACCAAGCTTGTCACAGAAGCTTTGTCAACACATCAACAACTTTCTCATCGGTACTCACATACTAGAGTTTTATAGCTCCCTTCTATACCTATCCCTTATATAAAAATGTTGGATTTATATGTGCTTTTATTTATCATGGAGCACAAGATTCTCTATCATCTTTCTACAACTCTGGTTGTCACATAGAATCACTGTGGTGTCCAAATCCAAATCAAATAGACCTGATATCAGCTTCTGAATCCATATGGATTCTCAAATAGCGCAGCAAGTTGCTGTGTACTCTGCTTCATCCATGTTGAGATAAAAACTATATTGTTTCTTACTAAACCATGAGATCATGGAATATCCCAGATAGTAACATCCACCTGAGGTTCCCTTTTTGTCTATGGCACTTTCTGCCAAATTTGAATATATATATCCATATAATATGTAGTCATGATATCTATCATAGTATAGTCCAAAGTTTTTCGTACCTTTCAAGTACCTTATCACATGCTTTGTAGCTATCAGGTGAACACATCTAGGATTTAACTAGATACTGACTTGGGGTGTTCATGAAAAGCATATATATGTCCTAGTATTCATCAGATGCATCAATGACCCAATAATCTATCTGTACTGAGTCGCATCCACTAACTCTGATGATTCATCAAATAAAATATTTAGGTTGGTATCCATGGGTGTGGCCATGTCTTTAAAATCCAACATATCAAATCTTCTTAAGATTTCCACAACATACTTTGTGAAGCCGTATTGCTTAACTATAGGCTAAACATGTTGTAATGTACTCAGCCTCTTCATGAGATCATATTTGATCCCAATAATCTGAGGTGCTCGCAGCACTTTCTCTTTGAGTTCATATTGTTAGGTCATCGACATATCCCAATATTTCGCATTCAATCTTGAAGGTTGGACCTTCTTTACTCTTGGTAAAGGCTTAGTTCATCAAGAAGTTGACCATCCTGTCATACCATGTCAAACTCGAAAATCTTCTGCAGTCACTACGCCTGAAGCATATCTTCATCTTCCCTCTGCATTTTGTACTCTATGTATCAAAAAAATATGTACTAGCGTGACAAGTAGCATATTCTACTATTGATCTTCTATGTATCCATATCAGGCTACTATATACCAAGATCCTTTATATTGAACTTTGTTGAAAAGTTCCTCTTGCACCCATCCATGAGCTTGTTGTCTTCTATAGGTTTCCATCTTCAACCTTGTATAAAAGGTTAAGATAGTCATCACTCTAGGTGATCTTCAATATCCTTATGTAACTGGATGTTCTTATCTATGGGTTCCTTCTGAGCTCGTACAAAGTCTTTTCTGCACATGTGGTTCTTTGCTCGATATATACTTCTGCTTCACTGCAGAAGTGTGGCTGGTCAATGGAGTATGTCGTTCCATAATGTACTCCCTCTTTTTGAGATAAACCATGAACCTTGCTTTGTACACTTTATCTTGTAGATCCACATGGAAGGAACTACATACTTCCCTTCAAGTCTCAGAACCATATTCTATATATCATTCCCCATGGTTACATGGTATTTTTTAATCATAGCTTCTTCCATAGTTGGAAGGGTCTGCATGAATGATGTCACTCAACTGTGCCACATAACTAGAGTGTATATGAGACCTCTTACTTTAGTTGGAAGTCCTGTAATACTTTTCTTCATCTTGAATTATCTCTCTTTCCCAAGGTGGGCTTCATCTTTCGAGGTGGATCTACCGCCCTCTTGTATTCTTCTAAAGCTCTTTCTTCCGTCATAGTGTCTCTGACACTAGGAGATTCATGTTCATCTCCATGGATATTTATTGGAGTGAATCTTGAATTGTCATCACTTGTTCTTTGGAACAATTATTATCCTCCTTTTCTTGTAGGTGGTTGTACACGATCTTTCCTATGAGTCACATACATCAGTTGCATGGTTAGAAACATTTCATAATACATATGCATAATGACAAATTCTTATGCATAATGATATAATCATGCAACTATTTTAGCCAAGAAAACATTCATCCATACACGGAATCTTTCCATATGCCTTCCATCTCTACCATAACATCATTGAGATTATGCACTAATGCCAGTATGTCAGCAAAGAGGTTTCATTCTAGATAAGTAGAAATGGAGTGTTGTATAGCACCATGGGATACTTACCCATAACATGCATATGAGTAGTATATTTTCAATAATGAAACCCTTCTTTTTTTTTCCCCGGAAAAAATTCATAATTTTATTTCAAAGTAGAACAAAATTACATCTGCACATGTAAGAGGATCACTAGGATCCCTACATTGTCACATATTTGCTGTCTCATATTGCCGAAACCAAAAACAAATTACAAAACTGTAACTGTAAAAGCATATCAGCTAGATACATCACAGAAAATATGGGTATCACAACCCAAATCAAAAGAACACAGAAACTCAAATATACTGCCGATAGCAAAGGCCACCACCTCTGAAAACGTCGCTGCCGCCGCAAAGAACAATACGAGTCACCACGCAATAGTATATCTCCACCAAAAAGCTCACGATCTTCAATAGATGATCCAGCAACCAAAAGGGCTCCTCAGGCCACCCACAGACACAAATCACAAACCAAGAAAACAGCCACCGCCATAATCCCGCAGGAGAAGGCGGCAGGGAAAAAAACTGCCAGGAAAGAGAAAACAGAGCCTGCAGCTTGGGAGGGCACACTGTAGATGAAGACAGCCACACCTCCACCAAGCCAACCTCGGACACTGAACCACAGTCCAACCGCCACCGCCACAGGGAATCCATCGACTACAAAGACCAAGCACGAAGCCCCGCCCCTGAAGAAAGCCGGCAAGAAACGGGTCGACGGGAAAAACCAGCAACCCAGTGGAAAAAAAAATGCAGATCCCTCTGAATAGCAATGATTTAACTACAATATTTGTCCAGTAGGCTACCCACATCGGTGCACATAAATCTGACCATACGAGAGGACGCAGAGACATAGGAGGTAATGGAGTAGGGAAAGAACCTCATTCTTGCGCCATGCAAGAAGACAAAACCCCATTGGATTCAAACAATCATTCAAATGCCTGAATCCACCAAAAGCCACGAACAAACGCGTGCAGATGGCCTCCCAAAGCGCTTCATAATTGGTACCCTGCTTCCATTTCTTGGAATGCAAGAATCCATGGCCAAAGAAGCCGCGACTAGATGCTAGAATATCGATCAGGAGCTCATCCTGGTATGCACCAAACTTCTTGAAATTTCCCAATGCGATTCGATCCCGCGACTCATCAATTTCCCCGACCATTAAATGACCAATCAACCAGAAAGGCCCCATCGGCCTGAGAACAGGTTGGAGTGGGCGGAGAAAGGAACTCCAAAAATCATTTACACGAAGGCTGCCACCAAGGTAGCATGCAATCAAAGAGGCGGATCTGAGAGGAGGAGGGGGAGCAAGCCTGGGCGAAGACTGGCCGCAGGCTGCAAGTCCCCAAACCCTCATACTCCCACCATCGATTCTTGGAGCTCCTTCCCACTATTAATGAAACCATTCTATTATGCATAATACATTTATTTGAACACAACTAAATAATGACAATTCAAATACTTATATTTTTTTTGTTTGGTAGACTCCTTCTTAATCCTCATGTCCTGGATCCTTATATTGATTCTAGGAACCAATAGAATTCACATTCCTCATCACTTGAGTAATATTCATCGGTGTGAGCATGATGTCTTTATTTGACTTCTTCAAGTTGTCCTTTTATTTGAGAAACCCTTGTGAAGTGGAGCTGCATGGTCTCTGAGTTCAGTATCTTCACATTCTTCAGCTTGTTCCTCAATGTCATATTTGTGTTAACATTCTTTCCTTCATACAAGATGGTCATTGTACTGAACATATCCTTGGGATTCTACAATTATGCTACATGTGATATCCAATGGAGGTGGAAATAATCCCCTTGGCTTTCTTGTGCTTTGTCTTTTTCTCCCTCTGGATCTGCAGCTTCTTCTTTGACATAATTCTCTAGGTCATGCTTCTTCAAGTATGAGAAGCGCTCTATACTTCCATGCTCATAGGTTCTTGCCTTCTTAAATCTTGTTCTTAATATAGGTACTATTTGTTGTCACGATAAAAATGAGAACCTCAAATGGAAATAGAGAGGCTAGAACTTACTAATGAGATTATTTCAACTAGATTGAGAGATTTTATGGAAGACTGCTTTTGGTGGACCTAGGGTTTCACAGAGAAACCCTAATTTTTCAAATTAGGTATATTTCAGATCTGATTGGATAGAAATATTTTCCTCATCAAGGCAAGCTGATTGGAATACTCATTTTCCCAAAACTGTGAACAGAACTGCAAAATATCTTATGCCCTAGTTTTCTTCAATTTCTTCTGCAAAATTGTCTCATCTTGTTTATACCGTATATCTGAAATTATTGCTCCTATCTATCTAAAACTTCATACTGAGATATCATATTCTATCTTCTTTCCAACCCCACAGGTTAGAGAAGAATTGGTTTAACCAATTGGGACTTATGTGTATTTTCGCAAGGTGACTTATTTTGGGACTATTCAGCATAGCAAACTTATACGGACTTCCATATACCAATGTTTCACCTTCGGGGTCTGAAAATTTTACCCCAGAAACTAAATTTCATTCCCTAGACAAAACATCTTTCTAAATTTCATTTGGACCTTCCTATCCTGAGGTATAACAATTCTCCCTAGGTCACATGTTTAAGGCTGAATTTTGGGAGGGGTTGGTTGAGTTGGAGGAATCATATCTGCTATATTATAGAGAATATGAGGCTGAAAATTAGAAATAGGGTACATAAAGATTTCATCTTCATCCTGTAAAAGTTTTGGATCCTGGTCTTTCTCCAATATAAAGACATAGCGAAATTCCCAAGATGACTAGTTTTAGTCTTCTAGGGTTTTCAAGCATGAAACCCTAATCTTCAATAGTTGTTGCTATAGTAGTGTTTCAGCTACACAGAGACTTATTTCAGGGTAGCTCTGATACCATGTTAATTTTTTATTGGTTATACAATATCTGATAACATTTAGCAATATAACATCATAGCCATATGCAAAAGTACCACTGAAAGATAGACAAGTACAGCCACACAAAAGAACACAAAGATTTATCCTGGGAAACCCTCATGGGGAAGAAAACCCAAGAAAAATTCCTCTGTATAAGATGTATCAAAAGTAAAATACAAGACCCTATATAGGTGCACCATCTCCTAGCATCTCTCTCTCTCTCTCTCTCTCTCTCTCTCTCTCTCTCTCTCTCTCTCTCTCTCTCTCTCNAACACAACTCCTCTATTAATACTCTTTTTGTCACTTGAATTTTAATCTAAAAAGTCGGCCCCACTTAACTGACTGGGCCGACTTCACTTAGGAAGACTCAATGCAATATTATATTATATTCATTAGGGTACTATTGACCCAACTTACAATTGAGGATTTACCTCATGACTCTATGATGACAAATTACAATAGTAACATCCTGATGGAGGAATAATAACACCTTCCTTGGGGTACATCAATAAAATGCATTTAGAATATCCTTTGAAGTTACAATATTTCAACAATTCAAACGTGAGCATTGAATTGATAAATTTCAAATCTTAGTTTATACTTGCAATAATCTATTTAGGAGAACTATGATATCTTTGAGTCTGCACACGGCTACCTCAATCAGAAGCTCTGCTACTTTTGGTGATTTTCTATAAAAAAATTATGTCACCACTTTGTCAAATAATTGAAATCATTCATGAGTTCCACCAAGATTCAACTCTCCTCGCCTTATTTAATAGTTCTTCCTTGCATCTCATCACTTGGTCATGCGCTTTTCTTAATAGAGATTCATGCTAATTGATTGTAGAGTGGTATTGGTAGCCATATTCATGGCATTCTCTTCATGCAATCACTAGGTAAATTATTCATGCATTGCTTATATAATGGCTCAAGGATTGATAGGAAGCAATTCAAATTTTAATGGCACAAGAATTTCCAGAAAGAATATAGCAAATATATTATACTAATCATTCCAATCATAGATCTCTTGAACCACATACATAAACTCAAACCAAAAGAATTGTCTAAAATATAAATTTTCATTCACAACAGTTCAATAATAATAATAATAATTAATTACAACGGTTCAATAATTAAAAAAAACAAAAGATAATTGTCAGATTTATATGAGATTTGAGCAGTTTTAAAATGAAGAGCCCTTTGAAAATATATTTCATAATTTCGACTTTTTAAATCAAAAAAATTATATTTAGGAAAACAAATTCGTAATTATGAAAAACAAATTTTTAAAATATGAATACAATGAAAAATACATCATTGACAATTTTCCTTTGGTTTACAACTAGTATAGATCCATCTTAACTATGATTCTAACAAGCTCAGAGAGGGAACAAATCCCTTTAAATGCAAATATTTCCTCAAGTTTAGGACTCTAAAAGGGGTTTTCACCTCAAGGAATTTGATCCCTCTCGGTGCTTGGTTGAGTCATACTTAAGATGGATCTGTGCTAGTGTAGATAAGAGAGGGATCATTGTTTCTTTTAATATACATAAAGTTACAAAAAATTGTTTTCAGTTGGTTTTTCCTTGTAGGAAGATAGATCTAACAGTTTGAATATGCATTCTAAAACATTAGAGAACTGATCAAATATCATGTTTTTCCAACTACCTGGAGCACTACCTTGAGGGAAACTAGATACTCCAAGTTGTTGGCCCAAAGGTTGAAACTTTCACACACTTTTACAAAATATAGGAGGAACCACATAATTCTTATGACTGTTAACTTTTGAGTAAATAGCACTGTTGGGACAGGATTTTGGGGTCCATTTTTGGGAGTAGCATGCACAAAAGAAGGAAATACAGTTGGCGCACTTTGGCATGCAAGGACTAGCGTGCGCAAAAGTAGGAAAACCATTTGAAGCGGTTAGGAATTTTTGGTCCACTTGTTATAGGCTAAGCCCCATTGTAATTATATAAATATGTAAGGGGTTTTGGGATATATTTTGGGCACCAATTTTGGAAGCAGTACGCACAAAAGAAGGAAAGAAATTTGCCATGCTTTTGCATGCAAGGACCAGTGCGCATAAAATAAGGAAGATATTTGGAATTCGTTAGGAATTTTTGGTCCACTTATTACGAGCTAAGCCCCTTTGTAATTGTATAAATATGTAAGGGGTTTTGGGATAGAGAGCATGCTTTTAGAGGTTCTTCATTCTTATGTCTTATGTAATGTATTTGGCGATAACTTATGTATGGGTTTAGATAGAACGGGCATGATTGAGGCATGATGTATGAGCGTAGTTCACATGTTGTGAAAGAATTGTTATGAAAGTTAATAAGAAGTTGTTGTTATGGATATAATGACTCGATGATATGATATATTCAATGTTCTGGTTACTACCATCATATGATATGTTTAATTTATGTTTGTTCCTATGAATATTTGTATGTTTCGACGCATATATTATGAATGTTTAAGTAGAAGAAATAGAATGAATGCCTTCCATCCCTTCAACACTACAGAAAGATGGTTCCTACAGTCCCCATGGATACATTGGGTTAGACTTCATCTACTTGTAGGTGATACCAAAAGAGACAATATCTGAGGGTTTTGTTGGTAAATTAATGTTGAACCTTAGGTTTTCCCACTGCGCACCAATAAATGGTTATGTTATCAAGATCGGGATCTGTGACTGAAGGGAATGTGGAGGTCGACTAAGAAATATATATACCAATGGTTAGAGATGAAGGAGTACAAATTTTCTAGAGACCAAAATAAGAACCCATAGATCAGCTTGCAAAAGTCGTTAGAGAGGTATGTATTTACATATTTACAAGTGGTTTTCTTTGGTGAATTTCCGATAATTTTGGTTGAGTGGTTACAAAGGTTAATTGAAAAGAATGGAACATTATGTCATGTTGTTCTAAGGAATTGGACCCCTAAGTTGATTCAGCAAGTTAATACCATAAGTAATTAGATCCCGAGCGCAGTTGATTTTTGGATGGATAGTGTATTGGGGGGTTATGTTACCGAGTTTCTATAGATTGTACCCAGTCATACAGTGTTGCTGAGAGGATATTCTTTAAATTTTTACATAGAATATAGTTGAAATCCATCTCTACTTGTATTAAGATGTTGTTGTGAGATAAGGGAGTTATGAGGTTGGAATCTGATCACTATGTGCCTTCGCATTCATAAGGCGACTGGGGGTTGACCAGGGATATTATGAGAGTATAAGAGGGATGCACAAGGAAATAAATAAGGGATGGATGGGATGAGAATGATGAGAAAAGAGGAAGTTCCAATGGAAGAAGAGATCAGAGTGTTGCGCGGTGGGAAAATATTTTGGTATAGTAAGAAGAGGAATGTGGTTGATGAGAAGGCGAACACATTGAGTTTGAGTAAAGAGACACTGGTGTAACATTCCAAATAATAGGACTAGTGTGCACAAAAGAGAAGAAAAAGGACCCTCAGTTCATTCCAGTAGGAGAAGATCCATTACATCTTAGTAGCTCCTCTTATGTTGTTCCTTGTGTCTAACCCACGACCTCCTGCGTGTCTCCAAGATCTAAGGTAAGAACTAAAACTTTATCATGGACACTTGTAGTTAGTGAAGGAAGCAAGGATAACATTAAATGTAGTTAGAGAAGTAGAATTAGTGCGAAAACCCAGATTCAGTCAACAACTATAAGGCAACAATATTGCGTCATACAAAATAGCGGACCTCACTTTGAGGATGCATTTCTACCATAGAGTGGGGACAAAAGACCCAGACCAACACTTCTTTGTCTATTAGTTAATATAGACTATGAATCAAGTCCAGGATGATGATACAAAAATCACGCATTCATTTACGACATTTACAGACTGCACATTGATATGATATATGAAGTATTAATCCACTACACCTGTTGGACAACCCAAAACATTGGAAGACAGCAAGCAAGCTCAATTGAAATAATTCTAGAAATTGAATTTTGAGTCGCAGTGTATCACGAAACTAAAAAATATTAAGCAGTCTCGAAATGAAATAGTATGGTATTTTGATCAAAGATTCAATATATTGATGGATCGACTAACCTTCTAGATTCCAATTGAGCAACATAAGGAATAGTTGATTGTAGGATTGTTTCCACATATATGATGTCCATTGATGTAGCAGAAGATCTCATCATAGTCATAAGCACTATATTTCACCATGAATTTAGAAGTGTTCCTTATAGGAAAGAGTGGCACAGGGATGGATCAGGTTCAGTCGTAGTTAGTAGGGTTGACAATTCAGTTGTTTGAGATCACTAAAGGAAAGGAAAAGTGCAAAGAAGTAAGGTGTGTTACATGTAGAATGGAAGGCCATCATAGGAAAGAGTGGCCAACCTTTAAAGATTATTTAGCTACAGGAGCTATGAATCCCTTGGACAAAGGAGGAGGGGTATGGTGTGAGATATGCATAATGTTGGGTCATCATCCAACCACCTGTCCTTTGATGCAGAATTTTCGAAGCATTACCAAAAAATTATGTTGTAATTTTTATAAGTTTGTGGGACATGACAAAAAGGATTGTTACACACTCGACTTAATGAGAGAACACACCTTAAAGGCATAAAGAGTTCAAGGAAAAGCCATATCAGAAGGAGGGGTACTGCAATATAATACTCTGAGGGACTACAATCAAGGATAAAGAGGAAGATTCAGAGGTCGAGGAAGAGGAGGATTCAATAAAGGAAGAGGATTGATTATTTGTTATGATTGTAACCAACCTGGTAATTTTTCATGAGATTGTTTGAATCCTTGTACGATGTTCACATACTGTAGTTAGTTGGATCATGCAATGGAATATTGTCCACATTTGATCATGAATTGCATCAGAAAAGGAACTAGCAGAATGTGCAGATGATAGCAACAGAAGAGAGCGACGATCAACCCATTGTAGCAGAAATTATTCGCAAAGGAACAAGAACAGGAGTCGATGCGATATAACATGGAAATTGGACGGACCAATGGGTTAGGAAATATGTAGAACCACTTATGACGTTCAATCCTTGGAAGGAAAGGGACACATATAAGCAATCAAGGAAGGAGATAATAGAAACAGAATGCAAAGCATCGACCTCATGACCTGTATATGACCGAACACCTATGTATGATATACCTTCAACCTTGGACTACTTGATTATAGAAAGGCCACTTGAGAATGCAAGTACTTTGAAAAAAAATTTAAAGAGTTGTTTATAACTAATAAAGGATGGAATTGCATGTCACGTCCCCATATTTTGGGACATTAAAAGTGTTGACCATGATGAAATTCCTAGGGGCTGAAATTGACATTAATTATTATTCCTAGGAAAAATATTGCTAATAATTGTTCTAAGGCATGTATTTAATTTTATTTCAGCAATTTTATTTATTATGCACAATAATGATGTGGAATAAAGGCTGCCATGTCAGGAGGGCACATTGGGGAAAGCTAGTTAACTTGCCTTGGTAAAAATAGGAAAGTCCATGACAAAAGCAAGTAGGAGAATAAAGGGAAGTTGCCTAAAAGCAGAAGAAGCAGTCAGAGGTAAAAGCAGGAAAGTTTTTGAAGGAAAGAAAAATTTTCCTTATGACCCAGGAAAAGCAGAAAGTTGTCATAACTCAAAAGAGGCAGCTTTTGGCTAAGGAAGGGCGCAGTTTCTAATTGTGAAGGATGATTTGGACTTGGAAACAATTCCACATGGTCCTAATTTCCTAATTTCCCAAAGGGGGCACTTTTGTGGCTAGGTTTAGGTCACCATGGGGTTGATTTGCTCTCACAGGTCACCATTGGCCTCAACTTACTAAGTAGGTCATCCATAATTCTTTAAAAGATGAATTTGAACCCATTGCTTCAGTTTGGTTGATGATTTGATATTGTGGTTATGCTATGTGAGCATACTCTCTGAGTGTTGTGCCTTAGACCATTGGGTGATGATCCCCAAACCCCTCCTCCCTTCTCTTCCATCTCCCTTTATCTTCTATTGCAGGTATGGAGCGCTACATTACAGCCATTGAAGTATGATCAGAGTTATTTTCAGCCTCCAACACGTTCAGGTCGAGATAGAGTGAATCCCATGCTTCACCTATGCTCACAGTCGCTTTTTTCGGTCATGTTCTGGGCCTCCTGCCCCTTTATTTTGAAAGCCTCTTTGTAATGGTCAGTAAATAATGTTATTTCTACGCAGGGTTTTCCTTGGCCAAAACTGCCGTAAAACCCCAAATTCATCCAAAACTTCTCAAAACCTTCTAGAATATCTAAAAACTGTATAAAACCTTTAGTTATGCTATATTAAGGCTGGAACAACCCTTTTCAAGTTTCCAGAACCCCTGGTTGAAACAGGCACAACTACTCTCCTTAGTTGCACGGTTTGGCTGCCCAAAAGCGTGGTAGTAGGTTTCTGCAGTGCGGATTCTGAAACCTAAATGGCACCATATCTAAATGTGTTAGGGGAGAGGAAATTAAATGTCTGGCATATCTTTTTTTGCTTCCCACTGATCACTCTTGTCCTCTGCAAAATCTCCCAGAAGAAACCCTTGTTTTTGCCAATCCGAGAAGGCTCTGTGTGAACCCCTTAAATTTCAGAATTATTTAACAAAAAATACAGAATTAAAGTGTTCAGTTCTGTACACTAGACTTAGGACATTACAGTGGTATCAGAGCTCTTTCCTTGGATCATCCTGTGGAAAGAAATATCTCACTGAATAAATTTGCAGCCATGTCATACTATGAGGATGACTATGATGAGCAGTATGAAGAATACTACAGAAGATATGAAGAAGAAGAAATCCTCTATGTTGATGGAGGCATACTAAAACATGAATATGATGAAAACTATGTGACATCAGATGGGGAAGAGATCATATCTGATTTTCCAATGGTTAAGAAAAACTTGACAGAGATTATTGAAGCACGTGAGAACATGTCTCACTGCTATGAGGACTATCTAGCGTTGGGTAGGAATATTTGTGCAAACCTTTCTTTTGGAGATTATATTTATTTCAAGTATGGATTTCATCCCAAACATGATTATGAGAATTATTTCAAGAGCAGCAAGCTATCCAAAGAGGAACCAATTGTTTCCAACTCTCTGAGAAAAGAAGAAGAAAACAGAACCAAAGGTGAATATTCCTCCAAGCCATCAACATGTTCAAGACTTAAGAGTTTGCTTGGTTTTCCTTCAAGAAGAGCTTCTAAATATTGTGACATGAGTACCACTAAAGATGAAAAATTCACAAGTTTCTTGGAGGAGAATAAAAATGAAGTGGACACAGATATCTAGGAGGTGAAGTGCAAATCACCACAAGGTGGTTGCATAAGAGAAGAAGTTGAAGAGGAATGCACTTCAAGTTTCTTGGTGGGTGATCTCCGGATCACTGCTCAAGGTTTTGGCTCATGTATGGGTGGTGATAAATCTTTTGGATCAGCTCCAAAAGAGGTATACATATCAGATTTACAGTCACCTCCTGAGCCACATAATGAAGATGAAAACAAGGCCACGCCACTTGGGTGTGAAGCAAAGATTTTGGTGGAAGAGCAGGCCACCATAGTATCCGTACAGGAAGATGGTAATGCTAAGAACATGGATAATAAAAGTTCTGATTTTTGCAGCATCCATGTACACCTGCAACCATATGATCCATGTAAATATAAAAAGTCTTCACTTGCATCTGAGGACTACAAAAGGAAGGCCACTAGTGAGGGAGATAAATTCACTCCCAATTTCCCTGTTGATGATCACACAATCAGTGAAAAGAAGGGTGATATTTTCAATGGTAATAATATGGTGAAGGAATATTTTGGATCAGATCCAAAAGAACAAGAAATATCAGATCTGAATTCATCATTTGAATTGCGTAATGAAGTGGAAGGCAAGCCCCCACCAGCTAGATATGAACTAGGAAATTTGAAGGAGAAAAATCTGATGCAAAGGGAGGGACACAGTTCAGAATGTTGGACTCTCTTGCAACATGATGAAGCTGAAATTCCAAGGCATGAGATGCTTTCTGATTTTCATATAGATCACATGTCATTCCAGCATTTAGAGATACCCTCCACTTCAGATCATGGAAGTGAGTGTGCAGAAAATAAAAAGGCTGGCCTGTATGTTGAGGATGAGTTCTATGTGGTGGATTCATGCCACAAGAAAAATGGACATATATGTCACATATTAGAAGAAGAAAACTTGATGGAGGATATTGTTGGTGAGCCACATCATTTGAGTGGATCACTAAAGGAGGATAGAAAGAATCTTAGGG
>LPNX010991900.1:116007-161659 GCA_001517045.1 Pseudotsuga menziesii
GGAAAGATGTTGTTGGCAAGCTTCTGGTGGAGATATGGAAGGAGAATCCTTTCTGGAGGAGTGCATAGCACTGAAAGAAGGAATGGCCAAGATTAAGGAGAGATATATGAACTTATTATCTAATAGATAATATCTCCTCATGGTGGCTGAAATGTACCATAGTGCACTCAAGAAGGAAGAAAAAAAATCAGAAAATATCACTAATAAGTTGGAGATCACCAATAACTTATTGAAGAGCACACAAAGATCCCTTCAAGATTCAAAGTTACAGATCTTTCAACTTCATAAGGAGTTGAAGGTGTAAAACCTTTCATGCTGCATGGAAGGAAATGTTTTGGGTATAATGGAGGAACCTCATGTGGAGGATAGCCATGAGGGAGGAGCAGATTTGCACGTGCTTGTGAAAATCTATGAGGAAGAAAATCTGGGCCAAGCACTCATTGAGAATGAGAGGAAGGATGAAGTGTTCTTATCCTTAATAAATATGGATGATCAAATTCCATATGGATCAGAAAATAAAATTCTATATTCATCCATTGATTGGGTGGATAGAAACATCTTTGGAATGAAGACCTTGGGAGGTAAAGAATTTTACTTCTGCAATAAATTTTTTGTTGTGACTGACATTGTCTTGACATGTGAACAGCAACAAATATTTAATTTGCAGCCATTGGATACCTTCCATACACATGCACATGAGGTGAATTCTATTTTTTTTGTGCTTGAGGACTGTGTAGACAATTTTGATGAGAACCAAGCACTTGGCCTTTTCCAGAAAAAACTGGAATTGTTTCCTGGAAAGAGTCTCTTCCCAATGGGAGGGTCAAATGAGGATGAATATTGGGAAGCCATAATTTGGGTGGATGAGTATTATAGGGTTCTGATCCAAATTTCTACCCACACTTTTATTTTATCCTCATCAAGTGAGAATAAAAATTGGGAGAAGGAATTTTCCTTGTTGGTGCAATAGGAAGAGCTGGAGGCTTTCCTAGGTGTTCATGATGACTTGTGGAATGCACCATCACCCTCCTGTAAGACACATAGGCACATATGGCTGTCACTTGATGCCATTCAACCACATGTGGATTGGGTGGAATATTACATGTCACACATGGAGTCTTCTTACATAAAAATTTCTGCACATGATCAGTGGAAGACAAATAAGCAAGAAAACTACCAAGAGAAGTTGTTGAGGAAAATATCTTGCACACAGTTGGATAGATGCTTGCATTATTTGACCAGTGGCAGAGAGTTGAGCCATTGGAAGTGTTCACATGGACCTTTTAGTGGGATTTTCAGTCCCTTATCAGGTGGAATGAGGGGACACTTATTTGTTTTTCCTGCTTGCAGTTTTGGAGATGATTGTGATGCGTCATCTTATTGTGAGTAGTTTGGGCATCCTTGTTGGTTGGATGATTCCTATACTCATTGGGGTTGGACATGGGACTCACACCTATGTCTTTGCAGCAACATCATTGTGAGATTCAATGCTGATGTGCATCAAGCACATAAGGAACTTTATGTTGGGTGGGGAAATCTAACAGATTTCCAACTTTGCATTGAGAATTTTCAGTTTTCGGTGCAGTGGTATGATTTCCAAAGCATGAATGTCATTTCATGTGATGGTAAATTTCTATGGTGGATTCTAATGTTTGGATACTTATAGTTGAGGAAATGGGATTTAGGCATAAATTGGCATGATAAGTTGTGTGGGAAGGCATTCTCACTAAAGGGGGTGCAATGCAAGCAATGGGACCCTGGAATTGCTTGTTTTGGAGAAACTTTACAGGATGGCTTCATGGAGAAAGTAAACCTTTTTGAACAATGGATTCATGCTCCAGTTCTCCTACACAATAAACAAATTTGCAGCACTCTGGAGTGCTTCTGCTTGCGGACAAGCAGATTTGGGAGGGGAGGACTGTCATGTCCCCATATTTTGGGACATTAAAAATGTTGACCATGATGAAATTCCTAGGGGCTGAAATTGACATTAATTATTATTCCTAGGAAAAATATTGCTAATAATTGTTCTAAGACATGTATTTAATTTTATTTCAGCAATTTTATTTATTATGCACAATAATGATGTGGAATTAAGGTTGCCATGTCAGGAGGGCACATTGGGGAAATCTAGTTAACTTGCCTTGGTAAAAATAAGAAACTCCATGACAAAATCAAGTAGGAAAATAAAGGGAAGTTGACTAAAAGTAGAAAAAGCAGGAAAGTTTTTGAAGGAAAGAAAAAGTTTCCTTATGACCCAGGAAAAGCAGAAAGCTGTCATAACTCAAAAGAGGCGGCTTTTGACTAAGGGAGGGCGCAGTTTCTAATTGTGAAGGATGATTTGGACTTGGAAACAATTCCACATGGTCCTACTTTCCTAATTTCCCAAAGGGGGCGCTTTTGTGGCTAGGGTTAGGTCACCATGGGGTTGACTTGCTCTCACAGGTCACCATTGGCCTCAACTTACTAAGCAGGTCATCCATTATTCTATAAAAGATGAATTTGAACCCATTGCTTCAGTTTGGTTGATGATTTGGTATTGTGGTTATGCTATGTGAGCATACTCTCTGAGTGTTGTGCCTCAGACCATTGGGTGGTGATCCCCAAACCCCTCCTCCCTTCTCTTCCATCTCCCTTTCTCTTCTATTGCAGGTATGGAGCGCTACATTGCAGCCATTGAAGTATGATCAGAGTTATTTTCAGCCTCCAACACGTTCAGGTCAATATACAGTGAATCCCATGCTTCACCTATGCTCACAGCCGCTTTTGTCGGTCATGTTTTGGGCCTCCTGCCCCTTTATTTTGAAAGCCTCTTTGTAATGGTCAGTCAATAATGGTATTTCTGTTATGTACTGTCAATATCTTATGAAAATTACATTTATCAGGTTGAGATATCTCAAACCCTGAAGAATATTATCTCAGCTTCATAAAAATATCCTATTTTATCAGTGTATGGGGGGATTGAGTGAATATGAGTGTTGTAATGAATATTTCATGATGGGGAAGGGATTGAAATAATAATTCATGTTGAAAGAGATAATATTTATCTCTTTTATAAATATCAGGTTTCACATAATTGGAATTAAGATGATTTAATAGTTTTTTTTGAGACCCTAGCTAGATTACTAGTTTTCAATAACTAGTTTTGGTAAAATTGATGTAAAACCATTTCTGTTAACTCAATATGAGCTCTGTTAGTTCCTGTGTGTCACTAATAGGCCCACATTCCCATATAAAACTCCAGAACCACTTTTATTTGGGTCTATACCACCTTTTTGGATCCTCCTCTGCGTAGGGTTTTCCTTGGCCAAAACTGCCGTAAAACCCCAAATTCATCCAAAACTTCTCAGAACCTTCCAGAATCTCTGAAAAATGTATAAAACCTTTATTTATGCTATATTAAGGCTGGAACAAACATTTTCAAGTTTCCATAACCCCTGGTTGAAACAGGCAGAACTACTCTCCTTAGTTGCACGGTTTGGCTGCCTAGAAGCGTGGTAGTAAGTTTTCGCAGGGTGGATGCTGAAACCTAAATGGAACCAGATATAAATGTGTTAAGGGAGATTAAATTCAATCTCTGAAATATCTTTTTTGGCTTCCCACTGATCACTCTTGTCCTCTGCAAAATCTCCCAGAAGAAACCCTTGTTTTTGCCAATCCGAGAAGGCTCTATGTGAACCCCTTAAATTTCAGAATTATTTAAGAAAAATTACAGAATTAAAGTGTTCAGGTATGTACACCAAACTTATGACATTACATTGCATTAAAATCCTGTGAGGGATGATTGACTAGTACACACAGTATAATGAAGCATTGGTTACAGAATGAGTACTTAACTAGGTACAGTGCAAGAAAAGGATGAATAGGGAATTCTAAATTACTATGTAGATAGGAGACTATGATATGGACTATATCATTTTGTATATGGGATCTAACATGAACATCCTTCCAAAGAATACATGGGATATTATTAGAAAACGAAAGTTGATCTAGTCACTAGTTCAATTGAGGTTAGCAAATCAACCCAAGATTGTTTTGATCGAAAGACTAATAAGGGTAAATGTTGATATCGATGGAGTGCATAGCACAATATATTTTGAGTACATCGAGATATTGGATAATAGTAACCCCTTGTCTAGCATTATTTGGACTCGAGTAATATTTTGATAGTCAAACTATTATTGATCTGAAAAAAGAGACAAATGATCTTTGAAGTAGAATACTTGAGATTTATAGCACCACTAGATCCCACATAAGGAAAATGGTATGTGCAACCAGTAAGGAATGAATATCTTAATAACCTTTATAATGTGAACGTGCGGATGGATGATTATGTTTGTGATGTCCCCACCCCTAAATCCAATGCTAATGACACCTAAAAAACTAAGGGGAAGGTTGATTCAAGGTAATGCACAGTGGAATAAAGGTAGCTAAGGCTAGTTCAGCATGCCAACAATCCAATAAAACAAAGCAATCAACCCTTTAAAAAAAATGCAAAATTATGATGCATATTTATTTCTAAATGCACATCCAATGCAAGGTAAATGCAATCATGAATTTAATCAACCATCAATTATTAGATCTATTACCTCCATATAAGTCATCAATAAAACCAGTTATGTAAGCTACCATAAATAATATAATTAAACAAATCTACAGGTTGCTACAATCAATCATGTTAACCATATTAAAAAACAACTCTACTAACTTCCACCTAAACCCTTAATAACATAAACAAAACTAGATATGAGGGCAACCATCTACAGCTATATAAACAATAATAACATCATATCTCATGGATGCCACCTATAGCCATGTAAACAGAAATAAAATCATATTCATAAGCTATCATCTACAACTACATAAACAACATCAAAAGTTGATCTATAATAGAGATAAAAACATATACATCGAATGCCATATAAATTCAGATATACAACAATAAAATCAAATCTATTGAATTCCATATAAACAACAGATATACCACAATAACATCATATCTACTAGATTCCACCTATGTCCATATAACAAAGATAAAAATCACAATCATGAGCACATATACTTCATAAAATATAGTGAATAATCTCATAACAAAATACTCGCATTTTAAATGGGTAACTAGCTTCAATAGAACAACATTCCACCCAGGCGTAGACATGCCATGATCATGCATCTTTAAACATGGAATTCACCTCATATTTGAGGCCATAGATCCACAGCAGAGGTATTCTCAAACCAAAAGGTATGTTGCACTCATCTAAACACCAATACCACTATCACACAAAAACAGTTGTATCTTAGTCAAACGGAAACCATTTTCAATTAAACAAAAAGTGTTCCTTACTAGAAACGATGTTATGGATTCAATGGAATAGGTCTCACAACATAGAAATACTCATAATCAAGTGAACCAAAATATATGATTGTTCCCTTCTCAACACCACGAGAATGCCACAACTACACATTTCTCCATCTAAAATTTCCCTTATGTCTACTCTACCTGATGAGTTTCGAATCCCCTCATTCCACACGTCCTCAAGATATCACCACCCTTACCTATGATTTACATTCTAGATTCAAACAGAGACAAGAAATGGGATAAGGACTTATGTTGTGTAAGCATAGATCAATATTCAATCCCCGTTGCATGTTCTTCAAACCTCTTTACATGGCCTTCAATCTTCATCAATACCATGCATATCCAACTTAAGAACATGTATTTCCCATACAAGAGATAATTACACTCCCCTAGAGATATAAGCGAGAGAGAAGAAGAAGGAAAGTGGTCCAATTCGAATCCTTCTATAGCCATTCAAATTCCCAATATAGGTAACTCAAATTCATTGGGGTTACTCAAACCACAAGAGGATAAATCGAATTCCTCCCAAGCCCACTTGAAATGGTAGAGGAGTTACTCATTCATGATATTCCATTCTCATAATAGCGAAAGGGTGCATCAAAATTTCAGAGTTACACTTCAAAGAGTGCAGGCTAAAAATATCTAATAAGGGTGCACTAGCACATGAGGACTTACAAATGACACCAAACCAAGTCCAAGGAAGATGCACTAGTCAATAGGGTCCCAAAAAACATCCAAGAGGGTGTAATAGTACCTCCATAACAAAAAGAACCAAAAATAGGGTCCAACAATAAATGTTAGGGAGAGCAACAACTCCTAGTCCTCAACCCCCTCACATGTGGAATCCATGGCCCCCCATTCTTGTTAGTTTTCCATGTTGAGCTAGTTATCTATTAAATAAAAACAACAGCAACAACAATAATAATGATGTCCATGTACATAGTCCTAGCACCTTGTGCCACAATAAAAAAAGAAATAATAACATATATTTGGGCTTAACATCTAGGGTATTACATCCTCCTACCCCTTAAAACAATGCATCGTCTTCAATGCATACTTATTATATACATGCCACAACACAAAATTTCAAAAAAATATGAGGGAATGTCTCCCTCATAGCAGCTTCCAGCACCCAAGTAGCATATTTAGGACTATAATGGGTCCATTGGACCTTTACCTACATGATGTATCGATTTTGTAGCAACTTGAATTTTTTTCCCATTATGAAAATTAGTTGTACCATAAAATCCCCTTCTGATTCCACCTGAATCACATTCCAATCAATCACATGATTAGCATCAGGTATATACTTTTTTAACAAAGATACATGGAATACATTATGCACTTCAATGCAAGAAGGAAATGCAAGCTCATATGAAATGGGACCTATCCTATCTAAGATCCCAAAGGGACCACAATACCTAGTAGCTATCCTAGAACAGTTCCCCAAATTCAAGGAGCTCTTCTTGGGTCTAAATTTCAAAAAGACATGATATCCAACTTTAAATATCTTTCAATTATGTTCTAATCTGCATAACTTTTATGTCTATCTTGATCTGCTTTGAAATTTTGCTTGATTCTAACCATGTCATCTTCCATGTCCTTTAGTAGTTTTGGTCCAACAAGGATTATGCCCGATGGATTATACCAACTGATAGGAGTATTACACTTCCTTTTGTATAATTCCTCAAAAGTACTCATCTTCAGAGAAGCATGATATCCATTATTATAAGAAAACTCTACCAAAATGTAAATAATCCTCCCACTTGGATGGTTGATCCATCACATACGTTCTCAACATATCCTTAATCACCTGGTTGAATCGTTCTATTTGGCCATCTGTCTGAGGATGGTATGTTGTATTTATGTTCAATTTTGTGCCAAATCCTTTGAACAATCATTTCCAAAAGTTAGAAGTAATATTTTCATCTTTGTCTTACACTATAGATTTCAGAATTCCATGCAGTCTGGAAACTTCTTCAATATAGATGTTTGCAATGCTAGTTGTCTTATGAGTTGTATTTATTGGAATAAAGTGTGCATGTTTAGTCAACTTGTCCACCACCACCATGATGGCGTCATTATGTAGTCTTATCTTACGCATCTTTGTGATGAAATCTATCTTCACTACATCTCACTTCCATTCATGTATTGGTAATGGCTGCAAAAAACAAGCTTGGTGTTGATGCTCCACTTTAACCTTCTGACATTCCATGCATCTAGCTATGTACTCTGCAACTTCATTCTTCATTCTTGGCCAATAATACGACTTCTTCATCCCTTCTATTGTCTTCCAATAACCCAAATTCCTAGCATAAGGTACATTATGCATCTCCTTCAGAACCATCTTCCTTATATCTCCTTATATCTCCAGATTTTGGCACATAAACATTGTCCTTATGCATGAGGATTCCATTCTATTCCAGTCTATACTTATCAAAATTCTATGGTACTTTATACTACTGCAATCCATCTTTTACCTATTGGTAATGCTCATATGTAACATTGGCTTCAATGATATTATCTTTCAAGTATAAAGTACTAGTACTTAAATTTTCCACATGCATCACATGTATCTTCCTACTAAGTGCATCAGTTACCTCATTCTCCTTGTCTTTTGATGTGCTTGATATCAAAGTCATATTCGCATAGCAATTACATCCAGATTCTATGTATTAAATTCAAGGTATGCTGCTCAAACAAATACTTCAAACCATCATGATCAATCCTTAATTCAAACTTCTTACATAACAAGTAGTTCCTCCACATATTCAAGGATAAGTGATGGTTGTAAGCTCCATATCATGAGTGGCATAGTTTTGTTCATGTTCTTTCAAATTTCTAATAACTAATTACATGGTCATTTTGAGTCAACACTCCACCAATTCCTTGCTTGCATTCATTGGTGCATACTACAAATCTTTTGATGGGATATGCAAACTTCAGAGCTACTGCACTGATAAACATTTCCTTGAGTCTTTGAAAACTATCTTCACACTTAGAAATCCCATTCTAACTTCACACCCTTCCTATGCAAATATGTAATTGGATGAGATAACTTTGAGAAAACCTTTATTGAACCTTCACTAGTACCACGATAACCCCATAAAATATCTTAGTTTTGATACATTCTATGGTGTCAACCATTCCATAATAGATCTTATATTTTCAAGATCCACTGAGATGCCTTCTTCTGATATGATGTGACCCAAGTAGTTGGTTCTACTATGATAGAATGAACACTTACTTAGATTGGCATACAACTAATTTTCCTTGAGTACTTGCATCACTAATATTAGATGATCTCCATGTTCTTCTTCTAAATTGGCATATATAAGGATGTCATCCAAGAATACAATTACAAACTTATCCAAATACTTTTTGAAAAATCCATTCATTAGACATGTGAATATTGTTGGTGCATTTGTCAATCCAAAAGGTACCACTGTAAACTCATAATGATCATACATGGTCCTGAATGGTGTCTTATTGATTGCTTCTTTCTTGATTCTGACTTGGTGATATCTAGATCTCAGATTTATTTTTGAGAATACTTTGGTTCCTCTCAACCGATCAAACAATTCATCAATATTTTGCAAGGGATACTTGTAATTTCTAATTGTTTCTTTGTTCAGTTGTATGTAATCTATACAAATTCTTAAAGTTTCAACTTTCTTCTTTACAAACAACACGGGAGCTCCCCAACTTGACACATTGGGTCTTATGTAACCTTTCCTAAAAATCTCTTTTAAATGCATATGCAACTCTTTCAATTCTTGAGTACTCATTATGTAAGGTGTTTTAGATGAAGGAATGGAACCCAACACAAAATCAATAGTGAAATCAATATATCTCTTAAGTGGCATTCCTGACAATTCTTGAAATACATCTGCAAATTCTTGTAGCACCGGTTAGTCTTGTACCTATGGTTATTTTCCTTCTTTGGCTCTTCCACATGAGTTGCATACAGCTGGAAACCTTTTCTGAAACACTTTCTCAACTGCACAGTTATGATCTATCTCATAAATATGGGCCTAGGTATACCTCTTACTATCACTTGATTTCCTTCTTCATCCAGACAAGTATAATTTTTGTTGTGACAGTTAATCCCAGCATGATTTGCATCTAACCAATCCATGCCAATTAATACATCATATAAAGATAACGATCTGATGTTCAATTCTGCAAAGGTATTCATACCATTCATTTCCAATGGACACTTCCTTATTATTTATGTGTCCTTCCTCTTGGTACCTATATCCAACTACACTAGACATGTTGTCTCTGGATTTCTTTTCTTCAAGTAACATATCTCAACTATGTTAGGTGTAATGTAACTATGGATATCTCTAGAATCAATAACAATAGTTATAGGTACATTAGCAATATTACATGCTACCTCAATCACCCAAGAATGATGATCAACTTGTCTATCATATACGATTGCATAGATTCTTGGAATACTTCTTCCAATATCACCAACAATTGAGGCTTCTTGAATTTACTTCTTAATCATGCTTCCCTTATGTGGCCATTGCTTTCCATAGTGATTCTCCTTACATATCCAACATTCAACAAGTATTCTTGGATTCATGTATGAATGTTCCTCCCCTTTATTTTTCCTCTACTCTTGATGAAAGGAGTTATTATTGTTTCTAAAACATGGAGGCTTGAATCCTTTATTTCTCTATTCTTTCTTATCTCTTTTATTATCTTGTTATTCCTTATGATATGGAGATGTGTTCTTATTCTGATCATATAGACACGTTTCCTTCCAAATGGAATCTTTAAGGGTCTTTAGTCTGTCATACTAGAGATTGTCTTTATAGGAATATGGTAGACCGTTGAGCCTACCTCTGAATCTTTACTTTCTCATTCTTTATGAAATATGCATACTTCAAGGGTTCTAGAAAAAATTTCTCATAAGCTTCCATGGTCATGCTCCCCAACTTGAGTTTAAATAACTCCTTCCTCTTCTTGTCATAGTAGTGCTTTGAGAGAGATTCTTTCTGGAAGTATTTCTTGAACTTTCTCCAAGAGAATCTATTTTCATCAATATGTTTCAGTTTGACTAGTTGATCCCATAAAATGGATGCTTTACCTTGCAAATGATATATGGCTACCCTTTCTTCAATGTTTAGTGTGTACTGATGCAACTGGAATACTCTTTTTAAGTCCCAACAACCAAGTTTCGACATCTTCACCTTATTTTGTTTCTCCATCAAATATTGGGGGTTTTATTCTTCTTAGTTCTCCCACCAATTCATTATGTGAAAACCTTCTCTTCTTATATCTTAGTGGGGATATTTCAAAGCTTCTTGATGAATACATTTGTTTCGTCATTGCATAGGGAATATGATGACATCCTGTTGAGGATGATATAGATCTTTCATAATCTCTTCTTTGTACATGTCTTCTAGCATCCTACCTACTTGTTTCTTGGATTTTTTC
Organism: Pseudotsuga menziesii; assembly: GCA_001517045.1. Taxonomy (NCBI): domain Eukaryota; kingdom Viridiplantae; phylum Streptophyta; class Pinopsida; order Pinales; family Pinaceae; genus Pseudotsuga; species Pseudotsuga menziesii. The sequence goes on from LPNX010991900.1 coordinate 126,818, forward strand.
TTTGGGTTCTTTGCAATTTTTTCATATCATGCATGATTTATTCTTAAATGTGAATGATCCTTTCATTATATTCTCAGCACTTTCGTATTGTATCTTCCAGACTTAAGGGTTCACTAGTTCTCTTGTGTACATTTGTCCTAGTTTATATTTTTCCAAACTCCTCTTCAGGGTTGTATGGCATATGTCCTTCTTTGATATTCATATTTGATCTCTATAGCTAACCTGTAATGTATTATATCTTGTTCTTGTAGCTTTCTCTTCATTATACTTACCAAGTCTTTTGTCTTCACTGCTTCGATTAGGGTTTAAAATTTGTTTTTCAATAATGGCATTGCATGCTCATTCATTAAATGACATAATTGAGGTTTCAATGTGTACATTATCAATCGCTATTAGCCAAAAAAAAAATCTTCCATTTACATAAGGGAGGTTAAACTTGCTTTACAATACATTTCAAATACATAATACACAGAGTTATAAATCTATAGAAGGCCCAACAGTAACAGAGTTGAAACCTAAGCTCTGAGACCACTTTGGGATGTCCCTCACCCTAAATCCAAGGGTAATACATAGCGAAATAAGGGTAGTTAAGGCTAGGCTAGAATGCCCATAAGCCAATAAAACAAACCAATCACCTCTTTTTTTAAGAAATGAAAACTTCATATACATATTATTTTTCGACTGCACATGCAGTGCAAGCTAAATGCAAGCATGGATGTAATCAAACATCAATTATCAGATCTATTATTTACATATTAGTCATCAATAAAATCAGTTATGTAAGCTACCATAAACAATATAATTAAACAAATCTACATACTACCACAATCAATCATATTAACAGTATTGAAAATCAGATCTACTGACTGCCACCTACAACCATAATAACATAAACAAAACCATATATGAGGGTGTCCATCTACATCCATATAAACAATAATAACATCATATCTCATGGTTTTCACCTAAAACCATGTAAATGACAATAAAATCATATTCCTATGCTATCATTTATAGCTACATAAACAACATTCAAAGCTGATCTATAATAGAGATAAAATCATATCCACCTGCTTCCATATAAAATCAGATCTACCAATAAAACCATATCCACTAGATGTCAAACAAATCTAACATAATAACATCAGTTATATTGGCTACCACCTACAACCATGTAACATAGATAAAAATCAGATCGATGAGAACATATACTTCATAAAATACAGTGAATAATCTCATAACAAAATACACATTTTTAAAGGGGTAACTAGATTCAAAAGAACAACATTCCACCTAGTTGTACACATGTCATACTCATGCATATTTCAACATGACAGTCATCCCCACCTGAGGCCATAGATCCGCAAGAGAGGTAATCTGAAAGAAAAATATATGGTGCGCTCATCTCAACACCGAGAACACTTCCACACAAAAACAATTGTATCTCAGTCAAATGAAAACCATTTTATCAAAAACAAAAAGTGTTCCTTACTGGAAACAATGTTATGGATGCAATGCAATAGGTCTCACGGCCCAAAAATAATCATAAATTGGTTAACAATAGCATATGATTTCACCATTATCAACACCATGAGAATACCACAACTACACCTTCATCCATCTAAACTTTCCATTCCCTCTACTCTACCCGGTGAGTTGTGGCTCCCCTCACTCCACATGCCCTCAACATATCACCACCCTCACTAAGGATTTGCGAGATAGACCAGAACAGATACACGCAATGGGATAAGGATTCATGTTTTGTAATCATAGATCAATCTCCAATCCCCATTACAAGGACTTCAAACCTCATTACAAGGCCTTCAATCTTCAATCCCCATTACAAGGTCTTCAAACCTTATTACAAGGCCTTCAATATTTAGCAATACCATGCATGTCCTACTCGTGAGTATGTGGTTCCCATAAAAGAGAGAATTTCACTCCCCTAGAGAGATCAAATAGATAGAAGAAGAAGGAAAGAGGGTCAGTTTGAATCCTTCTATAGACATTCAAATTCCCAAGAGAGGTAACTCAAATTCACTAGGGTTACCAAACCACAAAAGGCTAACTCAAATTCCTCCCAAGCCAAATCAAATTGGTAGAGGAGTTACTCATTCATGAGATTGCATTCCCATAATAGAAAAATGGTGCATTAAAAGTTTGGAGATACTCTCCAAAGAGTGTTGGCTAAAAATAGCAAGTGAGGGCACACTAGCACATGAGGAGTTACAAATGACACCAAACGAAGGCCAAGGAAGGAACGCTAGTCAAGAGGGTCCCACCAAACATCCAAGAGGGTGTAATAGTACCTCTATAAACCAAAATTACCAAAAATAGGGTCCAACAAGTAATTTTAGGGAGAGAAACAACTCCTAGTCCCCAACCCCCTCACATGTGGGATCCATGGTCGTTCATTCTCATTAGTTGTCCATGTTGAGCTAGTTATTTATTAAACAACAACAATAATAATAATGTCCAAGTCCATAGTCTAGTAGCTTGTGCCACAATAACAAACAAATAATAACATATGTCGAGGGCTTAGCATCTGGGGTATTACAATGTTAATCCTACTGCTAACGGTGTACGCAATTGGTGAAGTATCATTTCTTACACATCAGATTCAAAAGAAGCCCTGGAATATTCGTAGCAAAGGTTACATGAAGTATCTAGAAGGAGGTTTGCACATGTTACATGCACATTGTGTTAGATTGGAACTGAGGTACATGACCCCCCAAAGTATGACGGATTAATAGATATAAACTCTTTTTTAAAAGAATTTGAATTAAAAATGCCAGAACAATACAGAATGCTAGCGTTAGATGTCACACTAAAAGAGACTCCTACAAGGTGGTGGGATACACACAAGGGAGGAATAGATGATTGACAGCAATGAAAAAGGCTATTATAGGTCAAGTTTGGAACTAAATATATTGTGAAGAACTATACTGGGATGAGTTGTCCTTCAGAACAACTTCCATAGTGCACCGCGACATAGAGTTCATTACCTAAGCAGGAATGAACACACTTGTTTATACACACTCTGGACACGGTCTTGAAGAACTAGTATATATAACTAGAAGTACATAGAGGAAAAACATACTCAAAATATTTGAATTGAAACTTCAAGGTAACTTTCAATTTTGAATATGATATCCCCTCAGTGGAAACAACACTACATATTATCAAAAACAAGATCTTTACATTAGATGACTCGACGAGACCGGTACCCCTATGTAGTGTACTTAAATCATCTATGAATCTTCAAGAGGTTTTAGAATGTAATGACAATGTTGTAGAATACCAGGATGATGAAGACCCAAGAAATTTGTAAGTGCTAGAGACTTAAAGAGAACGCATAGTAGAGGGGTCCAAACTTGGATCTACCAACTATGCAAAGCCATTGAAAATGTGCAAGGTGAATATTGGTACAAAAGATAATCTCAAGTTCAGAAATATTGGAGAATGCTAGAATGAATAAACTACTAAAAAGATTGTTGGTTTACTGTGTGAATGCTAGGACCTTCTCCCAACTACATTTTCAAAAATGAAAGGGACTATCGAGGAGTTAGGAGAAATGAGGATCCCTTTGAATCCATATGTCAAGCTAAAAAAGAAGATAGCATACCAATTGAACCCATTATATAAGCGGGAAGTAAAAGCAGAAATAGATAGGATGATGGAAGTTGAGATTATTGACCCTGTCGAAGAGTCAAAATGGATCATCCTAATGGTGGTCCAAGACAAGAAAACAAGTGGAGGCATAATTTGCATGGATCTGGAGAAATTAAACGATGTTGATGATCCCCTAATTTGATCATCTTTCACCATTATCTAGTTTATATATTTAAATGAAAAATCAAGCATATTAGTGCATTTTGGATTTTCTTGTCATCTTTTTGGAAGCTTTTGAACCTAATCTCTCTAAACATCATGGTGATCTCTAAGAAAGGTAATAATTATATTACTACAATTATTTTTACATTATCTCAAAGGATTCAAGTGTTATTTATGAATTAATATATGGACGTAATTATCATTCACGGGTTTTAACAATCACAGTCCATCTGGACCTCCATCCAACACTTGATCCGGCAATGATGTTTCCGGTCATCTCTCCAGGAGGCAAAATTTGGGGTCGATTTCTGAGCAATCCATGAGGAATATGGTGAAACCGTTCGAAACCCACTTCTAAAATATGGTCATTTACCCTAAACAATGGGCAGTTTGTGTAATTTATTAACAAATATGGAGAAACAAGTGCTCGAACAGATGTAAATTTTCCAAATTTACGGCTACAACCAGTTTTTTAAATTAATAATTTGTTGAACGATCCAGAGCTTTGAGGATTCAATTCTATATTCTCCTTAGAGTTAATAATATATAAATAAAGGTGTGCATAGGAGCGGGGGGGTCATTCTTATTATCAAGATGATAGTTCCTAATGTAATTGAAGGATAGAGAGATGATGATAAAACTATGCATTTTGTATTGGTGATTCATTTTCTTCGCATTACATGGATGAATAGTTAGATCAGAAATCGAATCGTTGAAGGATCATTTGAATGTCATTGATGTTTTCAATAATGCGTTTGTACTGAGGCGTTCTTAGACTAATTGTCTCAAGTGGGAAGGGCCCACCACGAGAGGTAGCGTAGTCTTGATTTTCAACTCTGTAGATTAAGATTTTGTTTTTCAGTTATTGCAAATTAGTTAAATAGTAGTTTCAATCTTAGTGAAATTTCAGATCTTTTTATAATAGCTTGTAAGCAAATCATTTTATGGATTGATGATTCTAGAGTAATTGTTACCACTTAGATCTGTGCACAGAGACTGTTAAATTTCATAAAAAATCACTTTCGATTTATATAATTTAATTAAATTTCATAGGGATTGTTTTAGATTAAATAATGTTTATCATAGTTTTACATAATCGTGTTAACATTAGATGAAATTCATCTAAATTCTATAGAAGTTTAATTGCAGAGTATTTGTTTTGGAATTACATAGAATTTCTTCTTAGGTAGATTTGAAGATTGTTTTGCTATCGTTTGATACGATTTAAAGTAGGAATTTTTCAAACAGTAGTTGGATTTTACTTGTAGGATCAATTATTGAATTAGTGCATAGATGGACTGATGAATGAAAAGAATGTTGATTCTTTTACAGATTATGGATCGGATCGTCAGATGTTCACGAATATTTTATGAATGGAATTAGATCAACTTATGTAATGATCAACATACCCTGCACAAATCAAATCAATCTAAATCGGCCAATAATAATGAAGAACGCAATAAGAAAAGAATGAAATGAAGTTGATTTTAATTGGATCAATCAAAATACAGGTGGGTTATAGAAATCTGATCTGAGGTTTCGAACATTGTTGGGATAGAAAACAAGTTTTCTTATAAGCAAAAATACTTGGATTTGGTAGATATTAATATTTCATTTCCGGTTGGTCTGGAATGATGATGGCGACCACAGCATTGTAATTGGTTTATGTTTTGTAAATATATTAGTGATAGATTGTAAATATCCTTTCCTGCATTTTTTTAACTTGCTATTTTCACTTACATTTATATTTATGATTTGGTTTTCATTTACAATTGATGAATGGTTTGATGTGAATAGATTTTAGTTTAATTAATGAGAATTTTAAATTATTTCTTGGTTTTCCATGTGCACCCACAACAACTGATTTAATTGCTCTAGGTAAATCTTCTTTATTAACTTAATTTATTTTGAATTTCTTGCATTTGATTTCTAGTATTTCCAATCACCAACGGAGGAATTAATGACCTAAATTGGTAGATATGGTCACCCTATGATGGGTTTCCTCCCAAGATGATTGGGCTAGTTTGATTGTTTTGTGCATTTTCTGACATTAGGTCAAGTTAAATTATGTTAGATAAGGCTAATTTAGGCTTTGACCCCGAACATGCAGTGCTTGCACCTCTAAGTCTACGAATCCTCAGTTGATAATTTGATGTTCAATTATTAGTGTGTATAGTTTTACTGACAGATGCTTTCTTACATTACCTATTTCCTACCCCATTTACAAATGAGGATTTAGAGAATGTATAAAGACAAGAATCTTACTCATTTACTGATGGATTCTCTAGGTATCTCCAGATCACTGTTGTGCGGGAAGATAGGCATAAGACAACCTTTGCAATGGAATGTAAATGTTATCAATATGTAATCATGCCTTTTGGACTAAAGACTGTGCCAACAATATTTTCTTGATTTGTTGTTGCGGTCTTTAAGGATTTTATTCATAAATTCCTAGAAGTATATTTGGACGATTAGACAATGTTCAGTTTGTTGAAGGACCATATTGAAACTATGCACTTAATGCGTTGATGTTCTCCATGGTTTCAACATTAGGCAAACATTTTGTAGATCACTCTTCCATATGGGTTGGAAACCTAGGTAGAGAATTCCCCCTTTGTTGTATCCCTAATTATTCATATGTATTGATTATGTGTATTGAGGCTAAAATACTTAGCCTTTATCTAGTCATGTGGATTGATTGTTAGTGTCTGAAGGCTAGAGGTCACATTATATACTCTATGTTGGATTACACCGTAACGGGAGTGATCTACACTAGAAGAGTGAGTTGACTTGTCTATATGAGAAGGTATTTCATCACTTGTGATATACACAAAGTATATTCTAATGTTGTATTTTGATATTGGCTCTAAGGAGTGTCTGGGACTTCTTATAGTATGGTCAAATCAACATTATACCTCTACAGAATAATTTGATCGACATGTGAGGAGTTATACATCAACAAGGAGAATTTTTCTACGATGAATAAATAACTAAAGAAGTCGAGACAATCCATTACACAAGTCCCAGAGAAAGTGGAAGACAAGTAAGGAAAAAATACCCCAACAAAAGGGGGAACTTGGACCTAGAAGGAAAAAGTACAAGTCAGCTTCAAGAGTGTAAATCAAGTCAACTAAAGAATATAAATAGAAGTGTTCTCACACTTCATTTGACACATTCACGTCACATCTTCTTCTCTCCACAAGTGCACACCTCCAAGGAAGGCCTAACAAAGGCATGAAGTATAATTTTTGGGGCTCTCTTATTTTCTTATTTTCTTGGAATACTATCTACCCTTTTAGGGTTTCTTGTGAAGGAGGGTGAACCTCTATTGTGCTAGGGATAAAATTCATATTTGGTATTGTACTTGAATTGGATTATTTATTTTGAGAAAAGTTTGTTGGGTTTTCTCATGTTTGGGTCAAACAGAGTAAAATGTTTGTGTCTATTGTGCATGGTTATATTTCAGTGATCCTTGTTTTATTTTCTGTTGCAAACGAATATTTATTATGCAATGAATTTTTGGGATGAAATAAATTATTAAAGAATTATTATGAAATAATAATCAAGTATTGAAAATGGGATTAAAATTCAACATGGTATCAGAGCAATTCTGATAGAAACCATTGCCAGAGACTGTTTGTGCCCTAATATAGAAACTACAAGTTTGGACACTTCTATCCATAGATTGGAAATGAAATTAGCACAATGGAACTCATCCTAGGACGGCACACTTATCTATAAGAGAATATTTCAGTTTTGTGAATTTTCAATTTTGACCTAATTTATGTCGGGGTCAAGAACTAGGACTTCTAGTTTTAAGCTTTCCTGACCATAGATTGGGTTCGATCTTAGCATATTTGAACTCACTCTAGGAGGGTACATTTATCTATGGACAAAAATTTCATCTTTTCCAAACTTCATATTTGACCTAACCCCTGTTGGGTTTCTAGGTCATATTTTGAGATTTTGTCAAAATGGTGTCCAAAATGGAAGACGGTTTGGATGATGTTGAAATTGCAGATGAACTCCAATATTCTTTTATCTATGCTCTCAATGGTACTTTTAATATACCAATGATATATTTTTAGGGGACAGTGGTGCTTCTAGGGACATGATAACCCAAGATCGGAAGAAAAGAAAAGGAAGTAGAAGAAAGCTTAAGAAGAAGAGAGATTCAAGAGGATAATCGACCCCAGTTCAAGATCAAAAGGATATTTCATAAGTAATATGTTAAAAGTGTCAGAATTTTGATCACTATGCTTTCTAGTGTTCTCAAAAGAAAATAAAAGTAAGAAATGGTGCAAACAAGGAAAATAGGAGACCAACTCCAAAACAAAAGAAGAGTGATCTTTCAAATATCAAATGTTATAATTGTTATACAATTGGTCACTTTTCTTATCAATGTCCTCAAAATAAAAATAAAAAAGAAAGGAAATATGCAATTAATGTTAAAGAGGTTCCACCTCATAATAAAAGAAGACAAAATTGATGGATATTGAAAAGAATACTTCTAAGTATTCCAAAAGCTTCAATTAGAACATGAAGGTATTTGCAAAGAATACCAAGGGATCTTTTTCTGAGCAATGATAGTAAATCCAAGGGGATCTTGGATCTAGTAAATTCAAACACATGCAAATCAATAATAGTGACATCATTGGATGTCTCCTTGCACTAAGTATGATTCTCTCTAGAAGACATGAAGACATAATATGAAGACTTCAACAAGTTCTAGAAGTTCAGAACTTGATTAAGAAGAAGATCAAGGTCTTCAAATCAGATGATGAAGTAGAGTACCCTTCCATAAACTCGAGTGGTTTATGCAAGGAGGAAGTGATCAAGCAGGATTCAACAAACAAGCAAAGAAAAGTATTTTATACTTTGTATGATAATTTTTATTTGCTTAAATTTGAATTATTTTATGGATAAATAGGATAATTTTTTCAATTAGTATTGGTTAACCCATGTGGACATGTTTATCATGTGTTGCAGAATATGTTCATTATGAAGACTGTGAAAATATACCCATTTTCTTACAAGAATATGCATCTAGTATGATAATTCTGATCAAATCAAGTGTCCTCAATGGATATTCAGGGACAAGACTACTGAGGAAGCATTCGCGGAAGCGAATATAGAGAGAATCCTTGGTTGACCAGCATACACCCATGTGCTTATAAAGAAGAAGATGAAGACTCATAATTAATATCTACCTATGTAGACATTCATCCTCGGGGCCTGATTCATATGGATAAAGGTGAATGGCCCAATAAAGGGAAAACAACCTCCCCTTATCCTAGGTATATGGTGTGGGGAGATTGGCCCAAGAAGGATACTCCAATTGTTCATCAGATATGGAAGCAAAGTATTATGTAACAAGTGTTGCAAATCATGAATCAGTGTGGCTTCGGAAGCTTCATGCAATGTTATTTGACCAAGCGTTAGAGACAACCATGATACACCATAACAATCAAAGCTATGTCAAGATTTCAAAAAATATACTATTCTATGACAGGTCGAAGCATATTGAGACAAATACCACTTTATTCGAGACATGGTCCAAAAGGGAACAATGATGCCCCAGTACATTTCCACAAAAAAGAAGATAGTCGAAATTCTCACCAAGCCTCTTTCCAAGGAAAAGTTTGTATACTTCAGGGACAAGCTAATTGGTGTGATGGATAATGCCTCTCTAAGTGAGCTTGGGATTTTTGATGAATGTGCAACACGTGATGAACAGGCAGACATTCATATGAGAGATGAATGGCCCACACAATGTGATGGTATTACAGAAGAGCAGGCATACATTCTATAAGATGAGTGGGCCAGACATCATGATGATTCGATAAATGAGTGGCAGACATTCACAAGAGGTGAATGGCCTTGATACCAACATCATAGTACATATGCAATTGTAGTATAAGATATAGCTACAATATAAGATGCAGTTGCAGTATAGATACAATACATATCAAGCATATATGTAGATGCGATACAGGTACCATACAGATGTTGATGGACATTCTCACCAAGTAAGCGGTTTGGCGTGATGTGGAATGTCTCCCTCACTTAGAGGGAGTGTTGATGTTCTCCATGGTTCCAGCATCAGACAAACATTCTGCAAAACATTCTCCTAGATGGATTTGCAACCCATGTAGAGAATGGCCTCTTCGTATCCCAAATTAGTCATATGTATTAAATGTTTGTATTGAGGATTGAATTCTTGGCCTTTATCCAGTCATGTGGATTTACTATGAGTGCTTGAAGTCTAGAGGTCACATTACATACACTGTGTGGGAGTGCTCTATAATTGTAGTGATATATTCTAGTAGAGTGAGTTGAATTGTATATGTGATAAGGTATTTCATCCCTTATGATATAGGCAAAGTCTAATCAAATGTTCTATTTGACATTAGCTCTAAGGAGTGTTTGGGACTTATTAGAGTATGGTCAAATCAACATTAGACCTCTACAGAATGTTTTTATCAGCATGTGAGGAGTTAGATATCAACAAGGATAAATTTTCTATGATGAATAAATAACAAAAAAAATCAATACAAACCATTGAATAATTCCTAGAGAAAGTGGAAGACAAGAAAGGAAAAATACCCCAACAAAACGGGGAACTTGGACCTATAAGGAAAAAGTACAAGTCGGATTCAAGAGTGTAAATCAAGTCAACTAAAGAATATAAATAGAAGTGTTCTCACACTTCATTTGACACATCCACATCATATCTTCTTCTCTCCACAAGTCTGCACCTCCAAGGAAGGCTTAGCAAAGGCATGAAGCATAATTTGTGGGGCTCTCTTATTTTATTATTCTCTTGGAATATTATCTACCCTTATTAGGGTTTACTGTGAAGTTTTGAAATCATGTAACTTTGAAGATTATTCTACTTGTACTTTACATTGTTATTATTCCTCCTTCAAGAGATGTCACTGATGTAAAAGGTCATGTAAAAGTCATGAGGTAAACCCTCCATTGTTATTATAGTACCGCAAAAAGAATAATATAATTATTAGTGTGGGTTTACCTGGGTAGGTCATCCCTATCATTTATATAGGTCCACCCAGTTAGGGAAAATGTTAGTTGGTAAACTAGTATAAATAGGGAGGCACCCTCCCTCGTTTGTACACACTCACTCACACTTGTATTGAACAAGAGAGAGAAAGAAGGAGGGACAGAGAAGGAGGAGGACTAGTGTTTTGGTGTTTTGGATATTATGCTTGGGGTTTGGTATATCACTTCATGAGACCTTGGACTTTGTTCATTGCATACTGCTAATATACATTGAGGAAATTTTTGTTGGGTTTTTTCCCTTTAGGGTTTTCCAAGGAAAAATTGTTGTGTACCTTATGATTGTGTTTCTTTCAGTGATCCTCTTTATGATGTTATTGTGAAAATGTATTAAATTTTAATCAACTTAGGACTTAAGATATGTAAGCATAGAAAACTTAACATGGTATCAGATCTAGCCCAAAAAGAGTAGCTCTCATGAGGTAAATCTATTTCTCCTTCTCTAGACAAGCAAATTAGGGTTTTCTAATAAAGTGGAATTTTTTAGTGCAAGTGACATAGGGAAGTGTCCCCCTCCTAGGAGCATGTTTTGGCACCAAGATCTAAGTGTTTCAGTGGATAGATCCTCCAGAAATTCAATCTCTAGTTTGGATTGGAACAAGAAAACCATAAAATACAGTCCAGGATCTTGCATGTCCAATTTCAAGGGTTAGAATTTGGATTCTTCAGAAAATGACTATACCATCATACTCACCTCGTTCGAGCACATATTTTGGTGAGTACGGTCTTCATTTCTAAGAAATTTTCGATTTTTGTCATTTTCTGATCTCTGGAACAAGATGTCTCCAAGCACTAAGCTCGATGACAAGTTGAAAGGCATAGAAAACTTATGTGCTTGTAAATAAAGAATAAGAATCATTCTAGAAGAGAATTACCTTGCAAATTTTATCAAGGAAGTTGTTTTAGATCATGAAGAAGATGAAGTAAAGGAAAAGTACAAGAAAGACATGATTAGAGCAAAGAGGATCATAATTGATTCTATCAAGGATCACTTTATTCCTCAAGTATCCTATAAGGATACACCTAAGGATATGTTTGATTCCCAATCAAGAATGTATGAAGGAAACATCAACTGAAATATGAACTTGAGATCCCAACTCAAAAGTGAAAAGGTGAATCTATCCATGAATACTTCACAAGGGTCTCTCAATTCAAAGAAGCAATTGAAGACAAGATCGATGAAATTGAACTAGTAATGACCACTCTCAATGGTCTTACTAGATCATGGGACTCCTTCATCCAAACAATCTGTGCAAGGAAGGAAAGCCTCAAATTTGATGTCCTGTGGGAAGAATGTGTTCAAGAGAAAGCTAGAGTATCTAACCAAGAAACATTACTTAGAGATGATGACCATGCTCTAGCTAATCATACAAGAAGAAGAAAATAAAGCATCATTTCAAGAAGGAAACGCATAAGGGTTCTTATCCTCCTAAGAAGTTTCAAAATATTAAAAAGTGAGGTTACAAGTACAAAGACTTTTCCTCTTATCAGTGTTGCCAATGTGATAATATAGGGCACATTTCCAGAAATTGTCCAACAAAGAAAGAATAATATAAGAGGAATAATAACAAAAGATATTAGGCTAACTTAGCAGCAAAAGAAGAAGAAGAACTTCCCAAGAAGTTAGCAAAAGAAGAATTTGAAGAATATGTTCTCTAGAAGATGTATTTGTCATTAGAGGGTGACTTGTATAAACTGATAGGTCACTCAGAAGCAACCTTGATTCATGATATTACAAGTCCATAGAAGGATTACTCACACAAAAATATAAACACCCTACTACAGGTGAGCAAGGTAGTCATAGGTCTATAAAACCTAAATATTGATGCAACCTTGATAAATACATAGAGAAAGTGCCAGCTTAGAGAAAGTATGAAGAAGATGCAGCTCACAGAGCTGTAGAACCAATAAAGGAAGTTGCACCTTCTCTCGGTGATGAGATTCTGGAAGAACATGATATATTAGAGCCGAAAAAAACCTCCCCACATGAATATATCCCACAAGAGAAATCCAGCTTGGGCCCATGAAATTATTTAAGAAACAGAAAGGTATGGTGCTTATGAAGGCTCCACAAGGTAGAGTAAGAAGCCAAAGCCATTTCCTAGTTATGTGGATTTGATGTGTGATCTTGTAGACAAAGAACCTACTTGTTTTGATGCAGAAGTTCAAAAGAAGAATGGATAGAAGCCATGACAGAAGAATAGTAATCCATAATGAATAATGATGTATGGAAAGTAGTTCCCAAACTAGAAGGTAAGAGTGTGGTATCTTCCAAATGGATATACAAGATAAAACATACAATCGATGGAAGTATTGAGAAGTACAAAACCATATTTGTAGCCTGTGTAATATCTCAATAGGAAGGAATCGAGACATTTTCTCATGTAGCAAAGTACACTTCTATCATAACCATCATGGCACTAGCAGCCAAGATGGAATGGAAGTTACACCAGATGGATGTGAAAATAGCCTTCCTAAATGGTGTTATTGAAGAAGAAGTGTACATAGAACAACCACAAGGTTTTGAATTTGAATATAGAAGGACACATGTCTGTAAAATGAAGGCTTTGTACAGATTGGAGCAAGCTCCAATAGCTTGGCATGGAAGAATCGATAGTTTTCTAATGAGCTTGGGCTTTACCAAAAGTAAGGTTAATCCTAACATTTACTTCAAGGTTATGGATGATGAACCTGTCATATTGTTGATGTAAGTGGATGATTTATTCCTGACATGCAATGAGAATAAAATCTCAACGTGTAAGAAGAAACTCGTTGCAGAATTCGAGATGAAAGACCTTGGCTTGATGCATTATTTTATAGGTCTTGAAGTATGGTAGATCCCAGAAGGAATCTTCCTTAACCAATGGAAGTATGCAGTGAAAATCCTGAAAAGGTTTGACATGTTGGAATTTAAAGTCGTGGCCACACCCATGGATACACAGTTGAAGTTGTTGGCTGATGCTTCGTCATAATTAGTGGATGTGACACTATACAGACAAATCATTAGTTCATTGATGTATCTGATGAATACCCGACCATATATATTTTTTGTTGTGAACACCTTGAGTCGGTATCTAGTTGAGCCCATACATGTTCACTTTGTAGCTACAAAGCATGTGAAGAGGTACCTGAAAGGTACGATAGACTATGGTCTTAGTTATAGTACTAGAGATCATGACTTCAAACTATATGGTTATATAGATTCAGATTGGGATGGAAGTGTATCATATAGAAAGAGCAGTTCATGAGGATGCTTCAGTCTGGGGCCATCCATGATCGCATGGCTAAGCATGAAGTGGTCCATTGTTTCTCTCAACATTATAGAAGTGGAATATATTGCAGCTTGTTCCGTCAATTGTGAAGCCATGTGGATTCAAAAGTTGTTGTCAGATCTATTCGATATGGAGATGGATGCTACTATGATTCTATGTGATAACCAAAGCTGCATGAAGATGACATAGAACCTTGTGTTCCATGATAATACAAGGCACGTAGAAATCTAGTACTTCTACATTCATGGCATGGTGCAGAAGCGAGCTATAAAGCTCCAATATGTGAGCACAGATGAGCAGGTTGCAGATGTGTTGACTAAGCCTTTGTCTCGTGTGAAGTTTAAACACTTCTGAGACAAGCTTGGTGTTGTCTGTAAGGAATTCCCTCGAAAGGGGGAGTAGTATTTTTTATACTATGGTATCCTGATCACAATAGATAGCTAAGTTGGGATTGATCATCCTTAAACTTGATCCCGTAATTTCGAAAGGAAGGATCATATTAAATGTTGATCATGTTAGACTTGATCATGTAATTCCATAAGAAAGGATCGTCTAAAGATGTTGATGGACTCGATCTTGTAATTCCGAAAGGAAGGATCATCTAAGATGTAGATGATGGGATCGATCATCCTTAGACTTGATCTTGTAATTTCGAAAGGAATGATCATCTTTAATTTTGATCTTGATGGACTTGATCCCGTAATTCTGAAAGGAAGGATCATCCAAGATGAAGATGTTAGAACCAATAATCCTTAGACTTGATCCTGTAATTTTGAAAGGAAAGATCATCTTAAATGTTGATGTGGATGGACTTGATCTCATAATTCTGAAAGGAAGGATCATCCAATATGAATATGTTAGGACTAATCATTCTTAGACTTGATCCCATAATTTTGAAAGGAATGATCGTATTAAATGTTGATGTGGATGGACTTGATGCCGTAATTTCAAAAGGAAGGATTGTCCAATATGTTGGTATTAATCATCCTTAGACATGATCCTGTAATTCTAAAAGGAAGGGTCGTCTTAAATATGTGAGTGGAATTGATCCCATAATTCTGAAAGGAATTATTGTCCAGGATGTTAGTACTGGACTTGATCATGTAATTCTGAAAGGAAGGATCATCTAGGATGTTATTAGTGGACTTGATCACGTAATTCTAAAAGGAACAATTGTCCAAGATGTTAGTAGTGGAATTGATCCCATAATTCCGAAAGGAAGGATCATCCAAGATGTCAATGGTGGACTTGATCCCGTAATTCCGAAAGGAAGGATTGTCATGTGTATTTATTTGCTACCGTGATCAGTATTGGTAGCTCCGCAAAGACTTGATCCCGTAATTCTGAAAGGATTGTCTGAGTACCACGGATGTGTTTTGCATTATCCCTTAATTCCAAAAGGAATGATCATGTTTCCTATACATGCCATAGATGATGTTTCTCCAGCCTTGAATTGTTGATTATGATGTCACATGTTGTTGTTGTTATTCCAACTTTATACTGATGATCCAGCCTCATGTTGTCGTTGTTGTTGTTATTCCAACATTATGCTGATGAGACAACCTCATGTTGTCATTGTTATTGTTATTCCAGCTTTATGCTGATGAGCCAGCCTCATGTTTTCATTGTTGTTGTTATTCCAACTTTATGCTTATGAGCCAACCTCATGTTGGTGATGCTAGTGACGTATTCGTTTGTATGCAGATGATGATGTTCCATACTACAGGTGACGATGCCCCAGTCCCATGTTGCAGATGATGCTCCAGCTCCATGCTGCATATGATGATGTTTCAATAGATGATGATGATGCTCCAGCTCCATGCTACAAATGATGCTCCAGTTCCATGCTACAGATGATGATGCTCCAACTCCATGCTACTGATGATTTTCCAATTCCATGTTACAGATGAGAATGCCCCATTTCCATGTTGTAGATGATGATACTTCAACTCTGTACCGAAGATGTTGATGATGATACTTCAGCTTTGTACTAAAGATGTTGATACTTCAACTCTGTATTGAAGATGATGATGATGATGTTACAATAGTTCTATGCGGGATGCTCCAGCTTCGTGCTATAGATGATGATGTTGTTCAAAACTTTTGATGATCTATAGATGTACGAAACTATGTTCCAAAAGATGATGTTGATGATGCCTCCTCTCTCCTTCTGATGGTGTTTTGTTGAGCCACACTAGTTGTTGTTGATGTTAGTAGAATACCTATGCGGGATGCTCCAGCTTTGTGCTATAGATGATGATGTTGTTCAAAAATTTTGATGATCTATAGATGTACGAAACTATGTTCCAAAAGATGATGTTGATGATGCCTCCTCTCTCCTTCTGATGGTGTTGTGTCGAGCCACACTAGTTGTTGTTGATGTTAGTAGAATACCCTTATTGTTAAAGGGGAGTGTTGAAATAATGAAACTTCGAAGAATATTCTACTTGTACTTTACATTGTTATTATTCCTCCTTCGACAGATGTCACTAATGTAAAAGGTCATGTAAAAGTCATGAGGTAAACCCTTTGTTGTAAGTCGGGTCAATAGCACCCCGAAAATAATAATATAATTATTATTGTGAGTTTACCTAGATAGGTCAGCCCTGTTAGTTAGATAGGTTGTCCCAATTAGGGAAAATGTCAGTTGGGAAACTAGTATAAATCGGAAGGCTCTCTCCCTCATTTGTACACACTCACTTACACTTGTATTACACAAGAGAGACAAAGAAAGAGGTATATAGAAGGAGAGGACTAGTGTCTTCGGTGTTTTGGCTCTTATGCTTGGGGTTTGGTCTCTCACTTAATGAGACCTTGGTCTTTGGTCATTGCATACTGGTAATCTATATTGAGGAAGTTTTTGTTGGGTTTTTTTCCTTTAGGGTTTTCCCAGGATAAATTTGTGTATACCCTGTGATTGTATTTCTTTCAGTGATCCTCTTTATGTTGTTATTGCGAAAATGTATTAAATTCTAATCAAGTTAGGACTTGAGCTATGGTAGCATAGAAAACTTAACGTGAAGGAGGGTGAACCTGTCTTATGCTAGTGCTCAAGTTCATATTTGGTATTGTACTTGAATTGGATTATTTCTTTTGAGAAAATTTTGTTGGGTTTTCTCCCATTTGGGTTTCCCAAGGCAAAATCTTTGTATCTCTTATGCATGATTTTTTTTAGTGATCCTTGTTTTATTTTCCATTGCAAATGAATATTGATTTTGTTGGGTTTTCTCCCATTTGGGTTTCCCAAGGCAAAATCTTTGTATCTCTTATGCATGATTTTTTTTAGTGATCCTTGTTTTATTTTCCATTGCAAATGAATATTGATTATGCAATGAAATTGTGTGTGAAATAAATGATTAAAGAATTATTATGAAATAATAATCAATGATTGAAAATTGGATTAAAATTCAACACAATATTGAACAGATGTAGACATTTCCATATTTCTTTGAACTTGAAGAAGTGTATTTTTGCGTACCATTTGGTATCTTGTTGGGTAATGTAGTATGTAAATAAGAGCTTTTGGTCGATCCTGCAAAAAATGTTGTTATTGTTTATGTGCCACCATCTACTTTAGTGCAACAACTATGAACAACTTTGGGTCATGTAGGGTTCTATAGGAAGTTTATTAGGGGGTATACACAGATCACAACCCTACTGGAAAAATTGTTGATAAAGGAGGTCAAGTTTCAATGGAAAGAGGAATGTCAACAAAGTTTGGATACCTTGAAGTAGAAATCGGTTATTGCACCAATTCTAGTATTTCTAGATTAGAAGAAAGAATTCCATGTTCATATAGATGCACCATCTATAAAGTTAGACGCAATTCTAGCTCACCCAAGGAAAGGATATTTGGATCATCCCATTGCTTTTTCCAATAGGAAGTTGTCAACTACTAAACATAATTACACTACTACAGAGCATGAAGGACTGGAAATGGTGTATGCACTATAGAAGTTTAGACATTATCTGTTGGGATCCCACTTTAAGAGGTACATAAATCATTTTGTGTTGCGATATATAGTCAATAAGCCAGTGTTGGGGGGAAAGGAATGCGTATGGTTGTTACAATTTCATGAATATGAATTTGAAGTAATTGTGATACTAGGAAAATCAAATTCAAGACCTGACCATTTGTCATGCATATTAATGGGGGAAGATGTAGGAAATTTGGATGACAACCTACCTGATGCATAGTTGTTGGCAGTACATCTAGTTGATGATTACTTTGAATATATTGTCTAGTTCTTTAGCACAAGAGTAGCCCCACCCAACTTTATAGTTGTGCATAAGAAACAACTAATAGTAAAGGCAGTGGATTATCAACCTGTAACAAAGAATCTGTATAAGTTAGGCGTAGATGTTATTCTGCGATGATGTGTACTAGAGAAGGAGAGGCCTATCATACTATCAAAGGAACATGAAGGACTTGTGGGAGGCCACTATGCAGGAAAAGTGACCGCTCAGAATATTCTGCGCAGGGCTTTGGGAGCCCACCCTTCATAAGGATGTGGCGGAGTTCTGCCACACTTGTGATGCATGTCAATGAATGGGGAATCCATCTACATGAGATGAGATGTCTTTAATACCACAAGTTAAATGGAAGGATTTTGATAAATGGGTAGTTGATTTCATTGGACCTATCATTTCACTGGAAAAAATGTTAGAAGCAAGATAAATAATCATTGCGATGGATTATTTAACCTGATAGGCTAAAATAGAACCCACTCAGGGATCGCAACTCCTAGGCAGTTGCACGATTTCTATTTGATAACATTTTTATAAGGTTTGAATGTCCAAGAATCCTTATGAGTGATCAACGAATGCATTTTTTGAATAAAACAATTCCAACTTTGACAATAGAATTTCAAATTTATCACTATAAGAGTACACCTTATCATTCTCAAGAAAATGGAACGGATGCATTTTTTGAATAAAACAATTCCAACTTTGACAATAGAATTTCAAATTTATCACTATAAGAGCACACCTTATCATTCTCAAGAAAATCGAACCGTGCGAGCGTTTAACATGATCCTAAAGCATGCACTAACAAAGGTATGTAATGTAAATCGAGATAACTGAGACCTGAGAATCCCCACAATATTAAGGGCATATCGGACAACATGTAATAATCTAACGGGATAGACACCAATCTAAGTGGTATACAGCCAAGAGGAAGTTATGCCCATGGAGTTCATTGTGCCAAGTATTCACATTGTTGTGCCGAGAGAGCTCATAGATTCTATCACAGTAGAAAAAAGATTATCGGAGCTATTGGAACTCGAGGAAGACCATTTCATTGCATGAATTCATTAGTAGGTTAAGAAAGCATGTGAAAGGCATGGCATGATAGACACATTAAAGTGAAAAAGTACCATATTGGAGATCTAGTTTTTCTCTATGACAGTAAGTTTTTGAAGCACCCAAGCAAGTTCCAAAACAGTGGCTGGTCTCGTATGTGATAATATTTGTGACAAATGTAGTTTTTGTTCAGTTGGAAAAATTGAACAAGGAAATAATGAAAGGACTTGTCAACAAATTCTAGTTGAAATTGTATAGGGACTGTCATCCTTCCACGTAGTAGCATGAATGAGCAACAACAAAAAATGAACAAGGAAATGAGATACACAAAAAAATATCACAACAAGAAAAAGAAATAGGAGTGAGCTAGTTATGGAGCAATCCTCCCTCCATCGGATGGAGGAGGAGCAAAGTCAACGTTAACTTTGCTCCTCCTCGTTGACTTTGCTCCTCCTCCGTCCGATGGAGGGAGGATTGCTCCATAGCTAGCTTACTCCAAAGAAATATTGAGATCAAGCAGAAGGTGCGCAGGAAGGAGAATTAACTGCACACGTAGAGAGTCAAGACAAAGACCTGTAAAGCTGACAAGAAAAGCATTAAAGAATAAACATGACGACGAGATGGTGGAAACGTGTCGTTAATAAATGCAAAGCGATGAGGAGATTTTAAGAGGATGGAAAATCTAGACCAGAATATACTTGAAGTTATGGAATTAATGAAGGATACATACAATAATTGAATGTGGAAAAAGACGGATTGGACTTTTGGCATGAAGAAAATCAAAGCAGTTGGTGACAACCTATAAAATCAAACAAGAGTCGGTGAGAAAGGGTCATAATTGTGTGGACATCTATAGAATATAGAGATGAGTAAGCTACGTAGAAATCCATGTGAATTACAGGAAGAGCCTAGTAAGTTGTAGGCAGATCCAAGTTATAGAGCAGCATGGCGCCACCAAAGACAGGATCATTAGTACCACAAACAAAGAAGCCATGCACAAAGCAACCATCAGTACCTATACAAAAAGAAACCCCTAGAGCAGAAACATTAGATCCAAGCATGGGAAACTTACCAAATGTATATGTGCCACAGAGGAATGTTATATCAAAGCCAATTAATTTACTCAATGAGTCGAAGTATGTCCTTGTCACACCATTGATTCCAGATGGGGTCGGTATTGAGGGAAATATGTTAGGAACAATAACAAGCCTAAGGTTTTCAGACCATGATCTTGCAAATATGGAGAAATTTTTGGAGTTAGAACCAGGAAAATATCTACACACAAGAAGCATCCCAGACACAGTGATACTGACAGTGGAACCACGAGAATGGGCAACAAGACTGCAACGAATAAACATACTGAACCAGTTGGAAATCCCACATTTTGGTAAAAGCGCAAAAATCAATGTGTGCATTAAGTTATTATTGAGGAGTGTCCATGGAGCTTTACTTTGGTTGGACAGACTAGTGTTGATTAACACCCAACTAATCGCATGGATCACAGTCCATCAATAGGGGAAGACCCACTATTCATAGAAAAGACGTAAGAGAAATCCATACCGGAAAGAATGAAGGATAAATACAATACACACAGAGCAACACACGTGTTGGACGTTGCAAGCATTAATGATGACAGAGTCAGATTTACTACACAAGTGATAGCCTGCAAATTATTTAGGAAATTCCATAGAGACCAGGTTCCAGTAGGAGTAATAGCACCAACAGAGAAGTGAACGGTGAAACTTATTTACTGGACAGACTTTTCTTCGGAAGGTGAGCCTGTTAAATGGGCATCGTAGGATGAGAGATTTGAGCATGCCATTTGACTCCCTTCCAAGGGAAAGTCTGCCCAGTATGTAAAGCAGTTTAGTCAGGGAAGCATACGATAAAGGTACAAAGCTCCACTACACATGGCTACTAATTTTGATTGCATTAGAAGATATGTTTCTTTATGGCATACTACGCACAAGAATCGAGAGATGGATAACAATGTTATCTTTTACTTTCATAAGGAGACAATCCGATAGTTTACTAAGAACACACCATGCATCTAGTCGTAGATTATTAAATCCTACAAAGGAATTACGTGTTTCAAAGCTGGGTCGCACCATATGTGCATCCAAGCAGAGAGAGATACAGATGAGAAATGGCTACCGACACACTACAATATTATGGAACAAGACGCCAGTACCATTGTAAACAACTGGGACCTAGAGTGGAGAACCACAGTGCCAAAATCAACACAGATAGAGATGCATCAACAAGAAACAGATCAAGAAGAAGAACATGAATAAGGAGAACAAGGGAATGGTGCAGGCAAAACCACACAGGAAGCATCACCGCACACTGGAGAAAAGAAAAAAGATATTCATAAGGAGGGATCAACACATAAACACAAGAAGAGGAAAGCATCAAAGGAAGTAGTGATCCATGCCTTAACTGAAGATGACTTGGAGAATATTGGAGATTAGGTGAAGGAAGTGACAAAGGATTCATTCCAACAAGCTGTCAACAACATCAACAGCGCGTCAAATTCTGAATATTTGACAGGAGCCTTAGAGTTCCCTACAATAAAATGTAGGAGCATGCACATGTGTTAAGTCATATTGACTTAGTGTTGTCATAGTTACCAATGAAGGTGCTACATAGATTGCATATACGTGTCGCACAAGAGATCCAATTGCGCACATAATCGCCCTCTGTGAAGTTGGGAAAAGTGGTTTTAGTCAATGACACACTACAAGAAAAATGTATTAAAATCCTTTTGGAACATGATGATGGCGTGCAAAGAAACAAAATATTAGAACAAGTAGTGGAGGAGGTATACACCAACATCCCCAAAGTACAAGTAGAGGAAGATACCCCTTATGTAGGAGCATGCACATGTGTTAAGTCATATTGACTTAGTGTTGTCATAGTTACCAATGAAGGTGCTACATAGATTGCATATACGTGTCGCACAAGAGATCCAATTGCGCACATAATCGACCTCTTTGAAGTTGGGAAAAGTGGTTTTAGTCAATGACACACTACAAGGAAAACGTATTAAAATCCTTTTGGAACATGATGATGGCGTGCAAAGAAACAAAATATTAGAACAAGTAGTGGAGGAGGTATACACCAACATCCCCAAAGTACAAGTAGAGGAAGATACCCCTTGGAAGCATGGACCATGCCAAGTACCACTTGAGAAGAAAGAGAAAAAAGGGAAAAGATAGCCATGACAACAATGGAGAGTATTAGGAGCTTGGATGAGGAATGTGCAAAGTTGCATGAAGAAAGTACACACAAGTATAGAATCAAGTGATAGGAGGATCCATAGTTACAAATGAGAGCAAAAAGGTTACAGAATGTGCACGGAAAAGTGTATAAGTTCAATGAAACAATGAGCAGTTTGTTAGCAACACAATGAATGGGTACAATGGTTGAGAATAGGTAGATGCACCATGAGGTAAACCAATTAAGAGCTAAACAACAAACTCTAGAAGTTGCAGTTGCATAAGGTGTAGTAAAGAAAGCAGTGCAAGATAGTGCAGAGAAACTGAAGACTCCCATCACTTCGTAGAAAACAGAAGAGATATTGACCCAAGAAACACATGAAAAAGAGAAGGATGCAACTGTGAAGGACACTTTCAAAAATTTCATTGCAACGTGGAAGGAAGTATAGTGCAAGGACTGGGTGGCTTAGGGGGAGCCACAGGTGAGTGTTGGGGGCCTCTTGGGACAGAATTTTAGGGACCATTTTTGGGAGTAGTGCACACAACAGAAGGAAAGATAGTTTGCACACTTTGGAATGCAAGCACCAACATGCACAAAAAAAGAAAGAAATTTGGAATCCGTTAGGAAATTTTGTTCCACTTATTATGGGCTAAGCCCCATTGTAATTGAATAAATATGTAATGGGTTTTGGGATAGAGAGCATGCTTTTAGAGGTTCTTCATGCTTATTTCTTATGTAATGTTTTTGGAGACAACTTGCGTATGGGTTTAGATAGTGTGGGTATGATTGAGGCATGATGTATGAGCGTAGTGCACTTGTTGTGAAATAATTGTTCTAAATGATGATAAGAAGTTGGTTGTTATGGATATAATGGCTTTGTCATGTGATATGTTCAATGTTCTGGTTACTGTGCTCTTATAATATGTTTTCATTTATGTTTGTTGCTATAATATATGGTATGTTTCGACGCATATATTATGAATGTTCAAGTATAAGAATTAGAATGGATGCCTTCCATCCCTTCAACACTGCATAAACTTGGTTTCTACAGTCCCTATAGACACCTCGCGTGAGACTTCATATGCTCGCAGGTGATGCCAAAAGGACCTATATATGAGTGTTATGTTGGTAAATTAATGTTGAACCTTGGGTATTCCCACTGTGCGCCAACAAGTGGCATAAAAATCCTGACTTATAAGAATAATAGCACAAGTAGAAACAGATCTTAATGACAAAACATGACACAACATGGTTACAAACTTAAGAAAGGAGTGAAAATAGCAAAGACCCTGATTAGCTCTTGGGTCGCAACAAAGCTGAAGTTGTCTTATCCTTGGTTTCTTGCTTATTTGTTTTATCCTTGTCCATGTTTATAACATTGTGATTTGTTACAGGAGGAGCATCATTGGTATTGTGTACCCTGAATATGACCCCACTTAGTTTGCCAATATATTTTTCTTGGAATCAATGACTCTGAGGTGGTAGTGGAGGGAGTACAAGGGATCTAGTTCATATCTTATTCCTTCTAGCTGACACTTCATCTCTCCTTATTCAAAAATTTCCTTTCCTAATAATACCTTCATTGTCCAATAAAGGTCGTTTTTTGTTGAAGAGAGAAATCCTAGTATGAGTATTACAAGGGTCAGTTGTCCACTTCTCAGTCTCTTCCAACCTATGCTCCTCACCCATAGATTCATTTTCCTTAAGAGTTTCCTGCTCCATTTCCCTCAGTTCCTTCTTAACCTCATATGAAAATCACCTGTTAAACTATTGACCTATTCTGAAGGATTATTTCAGGTCTTTATGTTGCTCTTTATTATTTCTTTATTCATCATCCTCTCTATGTATATGCAGCTTTACCATTTTTTCTTCCTATAACCTGTTATTTCCCTTTCATATTACTTCCAAAATTGCATAGCTTCCTCTCTTCCAAGGGGGATATGAGCTAGGTGTCCCATGAATGGGATGAAACAAAAATCAATTCACAAGGTGTTGAACCCAAATAATATGCTTTGGCCTTATCTTGACCATGATTAACTTGAATGTTACCATCATGTTCACATAAACCAAATAATTTTCATTGTACATTACCTGTTTGGTGTTGTAGTACATTGGTTTCATGCTATACGTTGGGGTTGGTCGAAGCACAATCGTAATTCATGGCTTTGTGTGGGGGTATATCTTTTGTGTACACTTCTTAATTTACTTGACATACACCTGGATCATAGATGAACCACGTATCCCATCACTGCTACCACCCGGTACATGGATGTGATGTGTGTTTCATCTGCTTTCATTGTTGGGATCTGGCACCCTATGTGGGGGATGGAACTCTTGGTATGCAATTCTCTATTAGTCCTTCTTTAGAGGTTGAAACTTAAAGTTTTGTGATGGGAGACTAAAGTCCCCATGCTTGCTATCTACTCCATCATCATCTAGTCGATCAACTAACTGGTTTCCTTTTCTTTTGATATGATAGGGGAGGAGACCATTTATTTGAGGTATTAGAGAATTGAGTTCCTCAAGTCCATAAATAATCTCCAACTTACTGAGATCTTGCTATATTTTTTTCCATTTTGGACATTTTGAAGTCCTTGAATTAGGATTTGGAAATCTCCTTCTACTATTGGATTGAATAATTCCTTATGTATAACGATACATATTCCTTTTATTAGAACTTGCAACCTATCAAAATTATTCGATTTTGTTCCTATCGATCCAACACATATCCATATGATTTGTCCTTTCATATCTCTGAAGGCTCCTTCGAAGCCTATTGGGATTAGATTGCCTTTTGAGGCTCCATCAAAGTTCAACTTTAGGAACCTTGGAGGAGGTCTGGTCCAATGGGTAGGGCTGAGGAGATTATTAAGATTGCTTCCAGCTTTGGCAATGCAAGGATCCATGTGGAAATTCCTTCTTTCCTATATTAATTTCTCTCTTTCATTGCATTGGAATTCTGATTGATTATAGTTTTGTTGTTGTAATAATTCTTGTATATTACCTTTGATGACATCCCAAACCTGCTTAAATATCATAACTATGGTTTTGAAGATGTGTTTTTTTCATTATTTCCCTATTGTCCATGTTAGGATTCATGGGTATAGTGTCCATGCTCTATTTAGAATAGGATTATTGAAGAGCTTATGTTTCCAATTGATGATTGAATTGTGGATGGAGTTTATGTCTCTATCTATTTGCCAAAAATAATCTTCTCTTTAATCCCATAATTATGAGATCAATTTGCATTTATTGAAGAGGTTTTCCATAGTTTCCATTTATTTGTGGCAGAGACAACATTCTAGTGGACCTGAAAATCCTTTTTTTAACAGTTTCTCCAAGGTTAACAGCTACTTCCTTATTACTAGCCATAGAAAAGGTGGAAATCTTTTGTTAAAGGTTGTTGGTCCAAATCATTCACCATTTATTTTCAAAGGGCACACTTCTTCCTCCAATAAAAGGTGATAAGATTTCTTTATGTTAAAGACTTCTATAGGTTTGTACTCTCGTTTGAGTTGGTCTTTCCCCTATTTAACTTTATTTTTTCTTGATTGAAGGTCTACACAAATTTGTTCATTGTTTGGGTCATCATCAAGTAGATGCCAAAAGTTTGTTGGGAGCCATACTTTCCACTTGGAAGTTGGGTATTGTTGAGTCTAGAAGTGGGGAATTATGGTTCTACCTCTTAGATATGTCTGGTGTCTGATCTGCTCTAATATTGGATGGTAGTTTAAAGGAGGGAGTTGATGCCATGCATCATCCCATAATAGTGTTGATGATCCCTCCCTTATTTCCCAAAATCTATAATTTCTAACTAAATACTTCCGAGTCCAGGACGAATTCCAGAATAGTGAGCCCTTCTAATTACCTTATGCTTAGATTAAGTCATTGGTGGTGTCTGAAATTTCATATTTTGAACTCCAAAATGTGGCCCATGTCCCTTAAGGATAGGATCTCAATCTCCACCAAGCCTTGGCTCCAATAACTACATTTAGTAACTATGAATCTCTTAAGATTAGCTCTCATTTTTGCTTAGGAATGCAAACTTTGTCCCCTTATACTAGGACCCATTTTCTTGTTATGTTAGCATCACTCCATAGGTTCTTTGTAGATTCCTAAAATCCTTAAGAATGTGTTTAGGGGTATCAAGAACTATGAAGAGGTATACGGGTATTTCTTGGAGAACCGATTTGAGTAAGACAAATATTCTTAGTATTTTTAGAGCTACGAGTGTCCAATTAGATATATTTTTCTTAATCCAAGAGAGAAAATCCTCCTAGAAGGCATTTCTAAGGGCATTTTCTACAAGAGGGGAACCCAAGATTTCGGAGGGGAGAGAGCTCAATTAGAAATGCAGGATTCTAGCAATGTGTGTCTGAATATTTGAGGGAGAATTGAAGAAAAAGTTTTGTAATTTGTCATGATTTATTGAATTTCTAGAAGCTTTCATGAATTATTAAGGACTTTGCTTTTGGTTTCCTTGAAAGAAGGGGTTCCCATAAGCATAGTATCCTTTACAAATTGGAGATGTGAGTGAGCTTTATCTCCCTATAATTTTAAGCATGAGATTTGATTTTTATTTAAAACTAGTTTTAAACTTATGGTGAGACCTTCAACCATCATGATGAAGAGGAAAGGTGAGATTGGATCTCCCCGCTTAATACCATGGGATGGGGAGAAAGTGGCAGAAGGAGAGCCATTAACTAGAATAGAAAAAATGGTTGAGGAAGTAAGAGAGAGGATTTATCTTACATAGGTATGACTAAAGAAGAAAACCATAAGGACTTGTTGCATGTATTTCCAGCAAATCCTATCAATATATTTTGACATGTCTATCTTAATGAGCATTCCAACTTTTTTTTGTGATTTGAGAAAGTAAATGACTTCACGTGCGAGAACTATCTTTCAACATAACCATTTTTCTCTTTCAATATTAGTTGGGGAAGGAAAGGTTTAATATGATTAAAAATTGTCTTTGTGATGATCTTGTAGATTGACATTGCATAGGTAAATTGGGTGAAATTGAGTTAGATCTACAATTCCTTTTTTGGGGCACTAGAGTGAGGAAAGTGGAATTTATCGCTTAGAGAACCCTAATTTTGAGACTTGAATATTCCAATATGTTCCAAACATCTTCTTTAATCATTTCCCAACAATCATGAAATAAGTTAATAACGAAGCCATTTGGTCCAAGAGATTTAATAGCAAGAATTTTCATCACCATTTGTTCCACCTCTATCATGGAAATTGGCTTCAGTAACTCAAGGTTTTGATCTAGGGTGACCAGATTGGGAATATGTTGAGTGATCTTGGTAATATTTGTATATCAATCAATGTCTAATTCTTAGAGTAAATCCCTAGATTACTAAACCAACTCATTTTCCATGTTTTCGTGAGAGGTGAGTTTAGTTCCTTGAGCTGATTAAAGGGAGGTGATTCTATTTTAGTGTCATCTCTAAATAATAGAATTAGGAAAGAATTTGGTGTTTTTCCCTAGTCTTTTAGCCATACAACCCTATATTTCTACCTCCAAAGTGTCTCCTCATACTTATTTTGTTGGTTTAGCTAAGATTGAAGTTTATGTTATATGTTAGTTATTTCTTGGGAGAGTCCTTTAATTATTTGTTGTTGGATTTCTTTCATACTATCTTCTAGTTTTGTTTTAGCTTCAAAGATGTTACTAAGATGTCTTCATTCCATTTTTTACGTATGAATTTCAAATTTTTTAGTCTTTGTTGAAAATGGAACATTGAGTGACCTATTTTTGGGTTGGCGTCTGCCACCATTGGTCTATGTGTTTGAAGTCCTCACTTTTAAGCCAAAATGGCTCAAACCTAAAGGGTTTCAATTTGGGCTCATTAATATTATGTGCTTTAGTTCTACATTGAGGCCTCAAATATTCCAATATGTAATATTCATTGAAAGTTTAAGAGGAAGGTTGGAAGGTTTCATTCATCCGGGTGTACAACTCTGACTTGACTAGTTAATCCCCTATTTATTTAAGAAGTTGATGGTTGCTTTTCCTTCCTCTCTTCTTTTATTTTTTAGAGTTTTTGGTTTGATCTTTCAATTTTTTATAGTTTTCATTTCGAGATGTGCTTTAGAGATTTTATCTAGCCTTGAGATGATCGATTTGCTTTGTTATTAGTCTTCTTTAGAGAAACACACAACAAGATAATATGTGCTTCTAGGATTGATTTAGTAGCACTCATTTTATATACTTTTGTGATTCCCGCTTTGTCCAAATCCTCTATATACATTTCATCATTCTCTTCCTCTACTAATTCATTTGATTCAATGGAAGCCATCTCAATGTTGTCCTAGTATGCAGATTCCTCTACTCATGAATCTTTTTTATTTTATTTTCTTGGACAGTTACTAGATTAGGATTCATTTATTGTTCCTTATTGCTATACTCGACTAGAATAGGACCAATGCTTTTCCGTACTTCCTCTGTCATGTTTTCTTGGTTAAGTATTGCATATTTGTGATGTATTTCCAAATATTTGCCCTAATCTATTGTGTTGTGTTTGTGGCCTAATCTTTTCCTTGTGAATACTTTGTTGAATTCATCTAAACTCTTTGGATATGCATTTTTTGGTTTGTTTTGTTTTGAATTTATAGGATAGTCTCTGGATAAATGGCCATGTTCATGGAATTTCATCAATTATGTGTCTCTATGGTTCAGGCTAATTGCTTTTGGAAGTGCTTAGGACACGTTCGTGTATATGAATATTCTAGAAAATGTTGTGTATTAAGTTGTCTTTGTGGCATCTGAAGTTCTGACAAAATCCTCTAAGGTGTTTCCTGTTCCTTCAAAAGTTTTGGGTTCCTAATAGTCAATTGGCGAGGAGTATAGGCATATCCATACTGGAGCATAAGTGAAATCTTGTTTGTGAGGACTAAAGTTCTTCGTCCAAAATCTTAGATATATAACAACATAATCGAAGTATGGATCGATCTCAAATACTTTGTCTTTGTCTTTTAAGTTTAAGAATATTTCTATAAAGAAACCCTTAGAGCCTAGTTGAAGATTGTAGTGTACTTTAGGTTTCCATTTCATGTTAATCCACCAAGCTAGAGCCTTATTTGAGTGCCATACGCCCATGAATTTACTAATTATTGCATGGTCTTTCATAGATTGAATTTTCTCATGAATCTTGGTGGAAGTGATTTCATACCAGGGGATTTGTTATGTTTTTGGTATGCATTGACCTAGTATTCATCCCGTGGATCTGTCACCTTTTTTTCTTGCAATTTATGTATCATATTTATTCCCTTCTCCTCCCTCTCCTAAAACCAATCCTAGATATTTTTCCTATCTCTCTAGATTGGTATTACAGTCACTTCTCGTTCTGGATTGGTTTTTTTTATAGTGATCTCACTGAAGGAAGGGCAGGGCCCTCCGCTCCCTTCCCTTCTAGGATTTTGAAGCTTGCACAGGTGTCTACGCTTTGTAGACAATCACAGACTAGGGTTTTGTCATTCAAATATATCAACTTCTCAAAATCTTACATTCTCAAAAGCTTTCTACATACATCATTATTTATTTGGGGTCTTATATTCAATTTTTTACTTGTAATATTCTACTTTTTACTTCTATAAATTTGAATTTGATGTCTAATTTTCAACTTATAAGCCTTTTTATCAACTTTAAATGACTATTTAGAGTTATGCTTGATTTGGCCTAAGGTTGGTCCAAAGTGGTGTACACAACCTTGACCGACTTGAGATACTTTTATGGACTACAATTGTTCACAATCGCCAGTGGTGAATCACAGTTGTTCAAATCGTTAGTGGTGTACAAATCGTTTATGTTTGAGGTCACTAATTTTCAATATTACAAAGGAAGACTAGAGAATGTTACCCATAATAGGATCATTATTGTAGATTTGTCATTGGGGTTGAAAGTTGGTTACCATAGGTTTATAAATAAGTTTATGTGTTTTTGAAATATTAAAGACACATTTTAATAAAACGTTGTAATTCACATTATATATATCCAAAAACACAATAAGGCGCATATCAATAACCCCTAGAACAAGAACAAGCAATGGTCCTTATTGCACCATTAGTAGAAGTGCAAATTTTAATTACATCAAATAGTTACCAAGTTATAGATTCTTAGTAGAATAATGTATTATATTTAAAAACTTAAATATAATAAATAATAAAAATATACACTTAGTTTGTAATTTATTTTTTAAATGAAAATTTAAAGAATTATACACTTAGTTTGTTATAACTTGAAGTTGTATGCAATTAATGAAAAAACACTTGAACTAAAGACTTTTGTTTTGATAGAGTAACTTCTAATCAAGTGAGTTAATGCAAAATTTATAAGGAGTGTTTGAAAGTAGTTTAAAAAAACAAACAAAAAACTCAAGTGTGTGCTTACCCCAAAAACCTTTCTTTTTGCTTGCAAACCTTTCAATAAAAACCACACAAAAGCATGATTTTTTTAAAACAATTACGAAATTTTATAAGCTTGAGGTTAGCTCTCTGTTAATCTACCCTAAAAATACATGTTTTCCCTTTGTTTCATATTTGTTAAGATCAAAAAAAGTGCAGGGAGAAGAGCATACACATAAAAGAAAACACTTTCCACTCGATTTCTCCTTTGTTGAGATCACACAATCCACACAACAAAGAGCATAACAAAAAATGGAGCAAACCAAATATATAAATATATAAATTAAAATGAAATGTTAAAACAAAATGAGATATAACTTTAAAAACTGCAATGAAATGTATACCTTTGGATTTGATATAAATGGTCATATCTTGGGAAAACAAAAACTGTTTTGGGTGAAACAAAAAGGGTTTCCAACTCAAAATGATGCTCTCAATGCACTAGAATGGTTCTCTTGACCCAAAAATTCTCAAAAACAATAGAAACAATAATTCCTTTGATGCATGCAAAAACAAAGGTTTGAGATCTAAACCAATAATAAAAGTGGGTCTTCATAAGCTCTTTGATAACATGTTTGATACACAAGGTATATCTATAAAAATCAAACACTTTAAGGCATCCACTCAAACAAATAGATAGAATATTAGTATGCTAGTGTATTATGTGGTTAAAACCCTCAAACAAGGAAACAATCCATGGCCCCAACCAATATGATCACTTGAGACAATATATTAATGTAAAAGGAAAATATTTATATATGAATTTCACATTATTGATCTCATAAAACAACTTTCAATGCTTTTTAAATAGAGATCATGGACCAATTGGGTGTTAATCCACATGTTAACATAGCCTTTTATATCGCAAAGAAGATGAACCATCATGTCACTTTATGTTTAGAATATAATTGTGACTATTAGATTAAATAATGACGATGCACACTAAAGAAACACACTTCACCTAAAGACGCATTAGACCAAGTTGATCTTAACTAACTCCTAAGGGTCTAAATATCCTAACATAAACCCAACAACCCCCATAACCACTCCTTTTTTAGTAGGGTATTTGCATAACTATAATTATTCACCTGAAAGCATATCCATACTTGAACTAAGAGATGAAGGTTGGAATGTATCCCAAGATAGGTCTCTAGGATTTTTTCATCCATTGTTTCAAGGTTACCCCTTTAACATGTTTTCCCATGAATCGACCAACCAATGCCTCTCCATCAAATTTTGTACCTCTTATAAACCCACATCTAGGCCAACAACACTTTTTTATTTTTTCAAGTTTTACTTTGATATATTTATTCAATTTTTTTCCTCACATTTCTCTGCTAACCCCTTTGACTTCTGTAATACCCTAGTTGTTAAGCCTCGGACTTATGATCCTTCATGTGACTTATGTTCTCTTGCATTATGGACTATGATATTTTATATGATTGTGGAATTTTGCTCCTTTTCATGATGAATTTAATTAAGGACTTATTATTAATGTTTGATAACATGACCTTGTACTTTGATGTTAGTATTAATGTTAATGTTATTACTAGAATCTTTGTTATCTTTGAATGTTGTTAATGATTGATTAAATAAATAACTGGCTTAGAAAAGGAAACTAAAAGAGTATGGGGGACCATGGATTCCACAAAGTGAGGGGTAATGGGGACATCCCTAGCACCTTATAACTTATTGTTGACTTAACTTTGTCCATCCCAATTCATATTTGCACCTTGGTGAGATTAATAATGTTTGTCACACAAACATTGTACAACGAACACTATTCTCAATAATTATGGACTATGGAGATATTTTTGCATATTGTGCACACCTTAGTGGCCCCATATTGCATAGGGATCCCTCCTTGGGAAAATATTCCCTCGCATTTATGTGTTTATGGTCATTTATGATCCCTTTCCTAATTTTTAGGACTGTAAGCTATTTTCTAGCTTTCACTCTTACACCATGCATTGATGATCCTATTTTTTTGCTTCCATGATATTTATGACCCCATTGGATGCCCTCTCTCACCTATTTCGACCTCCTTTTTGTTTTGTAACCCCCTTTGTGAATTAGTGTGCCTCCATGTGCTCTTCATGGCTCCACTCCTTAGTTTTTGGGTAACTCCTCCTCATGGTGCTAATTCGGGAAATGGAATCTTTTCACTAAGCCACCACTCCACTAATTCAAGTTAATTCTCCATGATGAAGTTTAAACCTTACTTATATCTAATTTGGGTTGATCCATTTGGGTTAGAATGGTCCTCCTTATGCTATAAATTCATATGCCATCTCCTTGTTGAAGTTAATCTTGAGCTTTATACCATGTGATTTATGCTATCTACCCATGTTGGGAAGGTTTATATTATTGAGAGTGTGTTGAGACTTAGAGGGAGTCTACTTATTCCCTTTTCTTCCATTATATCACTCTACTAGTCCAGGTTCTCACACAGGAAGCCAGGAAATGGGAATGGCGAGCTAGGTCACATCCCATAGGCGGTGGAGACAGACAGGAAAGTAGTAGTGGGAAGCATTGTGTCTCTCGAAAGAGGTAGTTTCGAGAGTAGTGAGACTAAGCGAGAATATACCCATGGAAACATGGTATTAGCTCGGGGGTGACCTGTTCAAGCGAGGAAGGCTTGATGGTGTCCACGACTGGGAGGAAAGTTGTCCTGCTGCAGCCAGTTGCCTATATTTTGAGATAAGTATTTCTCTTATGTTGTGTTTTCATTACATTATTTTATTTGGTATATGTGCAATGATGGTTGATTGGTTGTTTGAGTGTTCATGTATTGAATGTCAGGATCTACATGGAGGAAGGATGAATCTCATGGAATTTAGTTTATATTCTTGTTACCTTTTTTCTATTCTTCTTCTTCATAACCAGAAATTGTAATTTTGGCTCTATTTTATTGTGAGGGGCGCAACCATATGATCTGTTTCGACATATATGCTCATTTCTGGGTTGTGAGACCTATTCCATTGCATCCGGACCAGTGTTTCCACTAAACAACATCTTTCATTTCATTGAAAAAGCTTTCCGGATGACCAAGATATGTTTGTTTTGGTCTGATAGCTTTCCGGTGCCGAGATGAACGCACCTGTCATTTTATTGTAAATCATTTGGTTGCATAATTGTTCTTAGTTGCAGATCTGAGGATGAGAGAGGTATTCTATATGTAAAATTAATCGATGGCTGGAGGGTGGCAGCCATACAATCTGATTTTTATTAGTGAGAGATGACTGTAGGGGACAGTCATCGGGAGCCGATTTTGAGGGTTGTAGTTGTAGCCGGTGTTCTTGTTTGCTATGGTTTCGATGTGGCTGTAGATTGCAGCCTATGTATGCTCCATGATATGTGGTTTTCCTTACTTTTATGGTCACTAACAGCACACACATAATAACACCGAAAAAGTAAATTAATTTTCAAATAATCAATGACATCAATACTTGGTTATTTATAAAATATGCTATCAAACAAACCCAAAATACATAAATTAGTTATTCACAACGAATATGATGTTTAGCATGTATTATTGATGTTCTTGTTTCAATTATGACCGTTATCTTGCACTTTGGAAATTATTAATCGAGTGTCACAATTAATTATTTAATTAAGTTGCGTAATTAAATAATTAAGTGTCGCAAACTTTAGTTATAATTGAATCTCTAGAATTTAATTTATTTGGGTGAATGGTTAGTCAGATCAATAGTAATTTATCTAT
>LPNX010991900.1:161712-201976 GCA_001517045.1 Pseudotsuga menziesii
TATCACCTTTGAGCTTATCTCAAGGTTCGGGGACATCACAAGTGGTATCAAAGCTTAAAGTTTCAACATTGTGGTTGTTGGGCCTTCTGTGAAGTTTCAAGTCACCTTGTAAGCATGCACTTGCATTAGATAGCTTGGATGCATGCACCTTAATATAATTTCACATGTGATTTAGTTAATTAAAACGTTAGATTGGGATGGGTATGGACCTGAAGATCATCCAGTAAGGAGAAATCTTGGAAGGATTTCTACCCCGCCCCTTGTCCAACTAAGTAGATTGTAACTTAGAAATGTTGGCTAGTTACTTTATAAACAAGAAGAAAAGTGGTTTTTTTAATGATAATGAACTTATACAAATGTGTATTCTAATAATAGAATGTTATTAATGAACACATTGCAGTTCCCAGTGATTGATTGAGCAAGCGGTGTGACTACTACAACTGATATTTTAATCAAACCTGTGAAGATTAAGTATTCAACAATTAAAAGTTCAACAATAGGAAGTCAGAGTTTAAGGATGGATATTGAGGAAGGACGGAGACCATATAGTCCCAAAGAGGAGTTTGTTGAGGGAAGAAGTTCAACCAGACATAAGATGAGCAGTGAACCGTTGAGCTTGGAGGATTCAGTGAGGAAGTGTAGAGAGGATAATGAAAGAATAATTCATATCCAAGAACAAATTATCAATGATCTAAAATCATTAAAGACCATCCAAAGATCCGCCGAAAAGAGTCATAAAAGAGGTTATGTGAGGTATAGATCATCTTCAAGGATACCTTATCACTCAGAGAGAAAGAAGGGGTATGTATCAAGCAGTACAGAGAGCAGTCCTGAAAGATCTCCAGTGAGATACAAGAAGAGGAGGTTTACTTGGGATGAACTAGTAGGAGAGTTGAGAAGAATCAAGCCCCCAACTTTTGATGGAGAAGTAAAGCAAGGAGAAGATGTCAAAGCATGGTTGATATGACTTAGGAAATTCTTCCAGTTGCATCAGTATACACCTAATATGGAGGCAAGAGTAGCCATATACCATCTGCAAGGTAAAGCAACTATCTGGTGGGATCAACTGGTTAAGTTGAAAGACATCGATAAAGACAAAATATCTTGGAGGAAGTTTAAGAAATACTTTCAGAAAGAATACCTCTGTGAGCTCTACTATGACAAGAAGATGGAGGAATTCTTTTGAGCTTAAGTTTGGAAGCATGACTATGGAGGCCTATGAGAAAAAAGTTTCTAGAACTTTTGAACTATGCGGACTTCATCAAAGATGAGAAGGTGAATATTCAAAGGTTCCTAAGTGGCCTTCCTGAATCTTATAGAGATAAAATCCAATACAATAGACCAAATAACCTTAAGGATGCCATATGGAAGGAAAAACACTTATATGAACAAAATAAGAGCAAGGCCCCATATAAGAAGAATTGGAAGGATATGAAGAATAACAAGCAGGAGCAGAGAAAGAAAGGTTTCCAGCCTTCAAAGTTCAGAAACAATAATTCTTACCAACAACGACAATCAAAGGAAGACACTCCAGGGAAAAGACCACTTGTGGAATGTCGGATATGCAAGGAAAATCACTTTTCCAATCAATGCCCGCGTAAGAAAAATCACCTTCACAACATTCAAGAGGCTTCAAATGTTGGAGATGTAGGTGGAAGTGTTCAAAGGATCTATGCAGCCCTAGATGGGAAGCAAGCTGAGCACCAATCCCGAATGATTGAAGTAGAAGGTAAGATTGCTAATAAAACCATAACTATTTTGATTGATTCGGGAGCTAGAAATAGTTACATTTCACCTATTCTTGTTGAGAAATGTCATTTAAAGAAAAGTAAACTTGAAACAGCAAGTCTAGTACAACTAGCTATAGGAGCCAAGAGGAAAATCACTAAATTTGTAAAAGTGTGTCCTTTAGAAATGAATGGAATGAAAACCTTTGAAGACTTAAACATAATACCCTTGGGGTCATATGATGTATTGATTGGCATGGATTGGTTGGATGCACACCATGCAGTTTTGGATTGCCATAATAAAACGTATACTTGTTTGGATGAAGAAGGGAACCAAGTGACAATAAAAGGAATACCTAGACCCATATCCCTGAGGCAGATCACAGCTCTACAATTGAATAAATGTCTTAGAAAGGGAT
This sequence comes from Pseudotsuga menziesii, assembly GCA_001517045.1. Classification (NCBI taxonomy): domain Eukaryota; kingdom Viridiplantae; phylum Streptophyta; class Pinopsida; order Pinales; family Pinaceae; genus Pseudotsuga; species Pseudotsuga menziesii. Next base: position 163,859 of record LPNX010991900.1, read on the forward strand.
TCCAATTATATGCAATTCATGTGGAAGAATCAAAAGAAGGAAAAGAGCCAGAGTTGCAGGATTATCCAATACTACAAAATTTTGCAGATATATTTCAAGAACCGCCAGGAATACCTCCTAAGAGGGACATTGATTTTTCTATCGACTTGGTGTCAGGAACAGTACCTTCATCTAAAGCACCTTATAGAATGAGTACTCCAGAGTTAAAGGAATTACAAATGTAGTTAGAAGAGCTACTAAAGAAAGGTTATATAAGACCCAGTGTTTCACCTTGGGGAGCTCCTGTGTTATTTGTGAAGAAAAAAGATGGAACTCTAAGACTTTGCATAGATTATAGACAATTGAACAAAACAACGGTTAAAAACAAGTACCCCTTACCAATAATTGATGACTTGTTTGATCAATTGAGAGGAGCCAAGGTGTTTTCAAAAATATATTTGAGGTCAGGATACCACCAAATTAGAATTAAGGATGAGGATATCAGTAAGACAGCATTCAGAACAAGGTATGGATACTATGAGTTCACTGTAGTACCTTTTGGTTTAACAAATGCACCTGCAGTATTCATGTGTTTAATGAATGGAGTCTTCAGAAAGTACTCAGATAAGTTTATGATTGTGTTCTTGGATGACATCCTTATCTATTCCAAGACAAAGGAAGAGCATGAATAACATCTAAGACTAGTAATGCAAGTGCTTAGAGAACATCAATTGTATGCCAAATTAAGCAAGTGTTCATTTTATCAAGGAAGAATCCACTACCTAGGGCATATCATATTTGAAGAAGGTGTTACATTAGATCCTAAGAAGATAAGAGCCATTATGGATTGGTCAACACCTTAGAATGTATCAGAAGTCAGATCCTTCATAGGGTTAGCTGGATACTACCGAAGGTTCATCGAAGGATTCTCGAAGTTGGCTTATCCTATCACATCTTTGCAAAAGAAAGGTGTGAAGTTTGATTGGTCTTCTAAGTGTGAAGATCATTTTCAAAAACTTAAGGAAATGCTTACCAGTACACCAGTGCTAAAAATCGCGGACCCCGAAGGAAACTTTGTTGTATGCATGGATGCATGCAAGAAAGGCATTGGAGGAGTATTAATGCAGGGTGGGCATGTGATCGGTTATAAATCTAGAAAGTTGAAGGAACATGAGCAGAACTATGCCACCCATGACTTAGAGATTGCAGCTATCATCCATGCTTTGAAGATGTGGAGACATTATCTAATGGGTAAAAATTTTGAGTTGAGAACTGACCATGATGGGTTAAAATACTTGTTTGAGCAACCTAATTTGAATGCAAGACAAAGGAGGTGGATGGAGTTATTATGTGAAATGACTTTGACATCAAGCATATCAAAGGTAAAGAAAATAAAGTAGCCGATGCACTTAGTAGGAAGATCCATGTGATGCATGTAGCAGCTATCAGCACTAGCACATCAGATTTGAAGGATAAGATCATTGAAGCCAGTCTTACTGATGAACTTTATCAGCAGGTGAAAGAAGGGTTGAAACAACATAAAATTCCATAGAAATTTGATAAGTATAAGTTTAAAGAAAATGGGATACTCATACACAGAGATAGAGTTTATGTACCTGATGTTGGAGATATAAGGAAGGTGGTTATGAAGGAAAGACATGATGTCCCTTATGCCAGACATTCATGTTATCAGAAAACAGTAGCAACAACAAGGAAACAATTCTATTGGCTAGGGATGAAGAATGATGTTGCAGAATATATAGCTAGGTGCATGGAATGTCAAAAAGTTAAAGTTGAGAAACAACATCCAGCGAGGTTGTTGCAACCCTTGCCTATACCAGAATGGAAATGGGATGTATTGACGATGCATTTCATCACCAAGTTACCTAAGACGAGATTGCAAAATGATGCGATCATGGTTGTGGTAGATAAGTTGAATAAGGCAGCACACTTCATTCCAGTAAAGACAACTCACAAAGCAACTAACATTGCAAATATTTACATGAAAGAAGTAGCCAGATTGCATGGTATTCCGAAGGCTATAGTATCAAACAGAGATTCAAAATTTACTTCTAACTTTTGGAAAGGATTTTTCAAAGGGTTTGCTACAAATATAAACATGAGTACAACATACCACCCTCAGACAGATGGACAAACAGAAAGAGTTAACCAAGTAATTGAAGATATGTTAAGGATGTATGTGATGGATCAGCCATCTAAGTGGGAAGATTATTTACACTTGGTGGAATTTGCTTATAATAATGGATATCATTCCTCTTTGAAGATGAGTCCTTTTGAGGCCATGTATGGAAGGAAGTGTAATACTCCCATCAGTTGGGATAACCCAACAGATAGAGTCATTGTTGGACCAGAATTATTAATGGATATGGAGGATCAAATGGTTAAGAAAAAGCAGAATCTAAAGTTAGCTCAAGACAGGCAGAAAAGTTATGCAGATCAGAATAGGACCACCAGACCGTTTCAAGTTGGGGATCACGTGTTTTTGAAAGTCAGACCCAATAAGAGTTCCTTAAACTTAGGAAATTGCTCCAAGCTAGCTGTCAGATATTGTGGACCTTTTGAGGTCTTAGCTAAGATAGAGCCTGTTGCTTATGAGTTGTCCCTACCTGCTTGCATTAGAGTACATAATGTGTTTCATGTGTCTTTATTGAAAAAGTGTATACTTGATACTAGCCATGTAATTGATTGGAATGTGATCCAGGTAATTAGAGTGCTTTTATTTTCTTTATTGATATGTGTGTGTGTGTGTGTGTGTGTGTGTGTGTGTGGTACTAATCATGTGATTGAATGGATTATGATCTAGGTGGAACCAGAAGGGGATTTTCCGGTACATCCTGTTGCCATTTTGGGCAGCAAGGTCAAGCTGCTTCGGAATCGAGAAATCAGGCAGGTAAAGGTCTAATGGACCCATTACAGTCCTGAGGAAGCCACTTGGGAGCTGGAGGATACCATGAGGGAAGCATACCCTCATCTATTTTGAAATTTTGTGGCATGCATGTAATATGAATCGAGGACGATGCATTGTTTAAGGGGGAGGGAGATGTAATACCCTAGTTGTTAAGCCCCATACTTATGATCCTTTATGTGATTTATGTTCTCTTGCATTATGGACTTATGATATTTTATATGATTGTGGAATTTTGCTCCCTTTCATGATGAATTTAATTAAGGATTTATTATCAATGTTTGATAACATGACCTTGTACTTTGGCGTTATTATTAATGTTAATGTTATTACTAGAATCTTTGTTATCTTTGAATGTTGTTAATGATTGATTAAATAAACAACTGGCTGGGAAAAGGAAACTAAAAGAGTATAGGGGACCATGGATTCCATAGAGTGAGGGGGAATGAGGACATCCCTAACACCTTATAACTTATTGTTGACTTAACTTTGTCCATCCCAATTCATATTTGCACTTTGGTGAGATTAATAATGTTCGTCACCCAAACCTTGTACAACAAACACTATTATCAATAATTATGGACTATGGAGATGTTTTTGCATATTGTGCACACCTTAGTGGGCCCATATTGCATAGGGATCCCTCCTTGGGAAAATATTCCCTCACATTTATGTGTTTATGGTCATTTATGAGCCTTTTCCTAGTTTTTAGGACTGTAAGCTATTTTCTAGCTTTCACTCTTACACCATGCATTGACGATCCTATTTTTGTGCTTCCATGAGATTCATGACCCCAATGGATGCCTTCTCTCACCTATTTCAACCTCCTTTATGTTTTGTAACCCCCTTTGTGCATTAGTGTGCCTCCATGTGCTCTTCATGGCTCCACTCCTTAGTTTTTGGGTAACTCCTCCTCATGGTGCTAATTCGGGAAAGGGAATCTTTTCACTAAGACACCACTCCACTAATTCAAGTTAATTCTCCATGATGAAGTTTAAACCTTACTTATGTCTAATTTGGGTTGATCCATTTGGGTTAGAATGGTCCTCCTTATGCTATAAATCCATATGCCATCTCCTTGTTGAAGTTAATCTTGAGCTTTAGACCATGTGATTTATGCTATCTACCTGTGTTGGGAAGGTTCATATTATTGAGAGTGTGTTGAGACTTAGAGGGAGTATATTTGTTCCCTTTTCTTCCATTATATCACTCTACTAGTCCAGGTTCTCACACAGGAAGCCAGGAAATGGGAATGGTGAGTTAGGTCACATCCCATAGGCAGTGGAGACGAACAGGAAAGTAGTAGTGGGAAGCATTGTGTCTCTCGAAAGAGGTAGTTTCGAGAATAGTGAGAGTAAGCGAGAATCTACCCATGGATCCATGGTATCAGCTTGGGGGTGACCTGTTCAAGCGAGGAAGGCTTGACGATGTCTACGGCTGGGAGGAAAGTTGTCCTGCCGCAACCAGTTGCTTATATTTTGAGATAAGTATTTCTCTTATGTTGTGTTTTCATTACATTATTTTATTTGGTATATGTGCAATGATGGCTGATTGGTTGTTTGAGTTTTCATGTATTGAATGTTAGGATCTACATGGAGGAAGGATGAATCTCATGGAATTTAGTTTCTATTCTTGTTACCTTCTTTTTATTCTTCTTCTTCATAACCAGAAATTGTAATTTTGGCTCTATTTTATTGTGAGGGGCGCAACCATATGATCTGTTTTGACCATCTATAGTCATTTCTGGGTTGTGAGACCTATTCCATTGCGTCCGGAGCAGTGTTTCCAGTAAATAACACCTTTCTTTTCATTGAAAAAGCTTTTCGAATGACCAAGATATGTTTGTTTTGGTTCGATAGCTTTCCAGTGCCGAGATGAACGCACCTATCATTTTATTGTAAATCATTTGTTTGCATAATTGTTCTTAGTTGCAGATCTGAGGATGAGAGAAGTACTCTATATGTAAAAGTAATCGATGCTGGAGTTTAGCAGCCGTACTATCTTATTTTTATTAGTGAGAGATGAGTGTAGGGGACAGTCATCGGGAGCCGATTTTGAGGGTTGTAGTTGCAGCCAATGTTCTTGTTTGCTATGGTTTCGGTGTGGCTATAGATTGCAGCCTATGTATGCTCCATGATATGTGGTTTTCCTTACTTTTTATGGTCACTAACAGCACACACATAATAACACCGAAAAAGTAGGTTAATTTTCAAATAATCAATGACATCAATACTTGGTTATTTATAAACTATGGTATCAAATAAACCCAAAATACATAAATTAGTTATTCACAACGAATATGATGTTTAGCATGTATTATTGATGTTCTTGTTTCAATTATGACCTTTATCTTGCACTTTGGAAATTATTAATCGAGTGTCACAATTAATTATTTAATTAAGTGGCGTAATTAAACAATTAAGTGTCGCAAACTTTAGTTATAATTGAATCTCTAGAATTTAATTTATTTGGGTGAATGGTTAGTCAGATCAATAGTAATTTATCTATATCCATTGTTCTTAAACCTTAGTTAGTCTTAATTTAGCACCTTTGAGCTTATCTCAAGGTTCCGGGACATCACAACTTCACTAAAGGTTTCCCCCCCATAAACATTGGGCATCTTACCATCGAACTTTCCTTCACTCATTTCTCCAATTCAAGGTTCCTTCCCTCTCCAATAATCAATCCCCATTTCTCTTGTTTATGACTTAGAGGCTGTAACACCCCGGTTTTGACCTCGATGCATTAAATGTACATGATATATATATTGTAATTAATCATGGTGTGGAGCTAAAGGCAAAAGCCCCACCATCGATTTGTTTGTGTTATGTTTCAGCAATTGGAATCGTTGCTGATGGTATATCGTGATATGCGGCACATATTAGTTTTGGCATCATGTAAATATGCATTTTTAATTAAATGAATCCCAACCAGCTATGTCAATGCAACCATATTGAAAAGGGCATGATTATCCCAAGGATAAGGGGGGGAATTGTTAAAACTTGAACCAATGGGGAAAAAAAGCCATGTGTCAACCACCAATTTAAAACTGCTGATGTTTAGTTGAGGGCAGTTATTGCTGGGAAGTGGTAGGTGGCGGGATTGTCAGTCCTTGCCCACATGCCCACTCCACCAGCAGACTTTCCATCTTCATGTAGGCAAAAAAAAAACCACGAGGGGATTCACTCCATTCTTGCTCATCCTCACGCGCCGATTGGGGATTAACTATCATTTTTCCTCACGGAGGGAGACAACTGCCATACTCCATTGTCTTGCTCATTCTCACGCACAGGATTTTTCCTGGTTTTGACTCACGCAGCAAGCTGGGAGCCGTGTTCTTTCATACACGATTTCCCTGTGAAGGGCCATTCACGGTTTTCAGCTGTGTGTATGTTTTCCCTACCGATTGTGGCTTGTGTATATGTTTATCCCCTGCCCAGCTAAGAACCTGGATTTTCTCTTCCATCTTCAAACTATGTAAGTTTTCTCGGTGACTTCATTATGGAGAACGGGCTCTTGTTTCCCCACGTCAGTTGGCTGTGTCTGCCTTTACGTTTTGGGGCTGCTATAGATTGTTTGGAGTCATTTTGGCCACGATAGGGCCAAGAACGACTCAGGAATTGTTTTCCTTGCCCAGGCTGTGAATTGCTTGTGTGACTATGAGTATGCAGTGCTTGGTCCTCAGACTGTGTTGGAGTAGGGATGTGGGCTTGGTTTACTTGATAAACCTGGTGTGTTTGGGGAACCACACAGACAGAGCTAGAGGGTTGGCTTTATTCTCCACAACCCCTGAATAGCACTAGAAGGGAGGTCATGGCCTGAGGGACTGTGTAGCAGAGAAGGGACTGATTTCCTTGTGTTGGGTGTGTGTGGGTGTGCTAGAAGTTAGGCTAGTTCTGGTGTAGGTGTCCTTATCTCTGCAATGAGCTCACCAGCTTAGCATATGACCCTTCCCAGCTCCTTGATGGCCTGATAAACCTGACCATGTTGGCTTTGTTGTCTTGTTGATGGCCTGATAAACCCAACTGTGTTGGCTTGGCTGTGTTTTGTGTATCCTTGGCTATGTGTAAACCTGCTTGTTCCTTATTCCTTAGGGAATCATGCCCAGCTCGGGGGTTGTAGCATTGCTGAGAGATTTAGGAGCATGCTAGCCTATGGTTGGGTGGAACGTTGCAGCGACGTAGCTGGTTGTGGGACGAGTTCTTTATGAGATAAGTAACCTTGTCTATTTTACTTCTGCAATCATATTTACTGTTAATGATTATGATGAACATGTTGAATGCTTGTATGAACGTATGTTTGCTTCCATTGTATGATAAATAATCATGTATGCATGTTCTAGTTCAAAGCATTTTGTTTCAGCTTTTTAGGTATGTTCATGTTCATGGGGCTTTTAGCCCGGATGTTTAATGTTATGGTAGCGTCCTCTTTGTTGGTCGGAGGGTCGGGGACGTTACAGAGGATTAATTATGATCTGCATATAGAACTAGAGCTAGGGTTATCAAAGAATGAGTTAACTATTATGGCATTTTTGTACTTTAAGTCTGTAGTTCAACCCTCTAAGATGACATACCATGATTGAATTATCTTCCCTTATTCCTATAACTGTGGGCCTTAACTACTTTGTCCTATCCTTCCCTCCCTTATCTATTGTAAGACCTCCAACTGACAACCCTTTTCCATTTACCTGATCTAATCCACCTATTTTGGAATCAAACCATTATTTAATTCCTTTCTACTCCTCCATACCACTACCTCTTGTTGCAATTGGAATGCAAAAGTAAGACTCATACCATCATCATCTCCATAGTCCACAATTTACTTACCTTGGTCCACCTTGCTTTTTTTTCCAAAGAAAAAAAGCATAATTTTATTTCATCCGTAGAGAGACAAAATTACATTTTGTAGATATACGTAGCATATTTGTAACCAAAGATCAGCACCCGATAATATGTTCTATAATCATATCCCATCCCAAATCAAAAAGATAGGTCAGCCCATCTATCCACTGATCAAGAAACAAATCAGTTCCGGAAACATAGATGTTCTATGAGCGAGGCAAACCATAGCAGCCCATATAGTCAAAAAATAGTATCGGTCATATCAACCAACAGTCATATAAAAGGATCATATAATAAACACATCTGTCCATAAAAGAACAACATAACACCATCACCAAAAAAACCATAGCTTGTCTCATATCGCCTCCCTTTCTATGAAGGGACGATGATAAAACTCAAAAACAACATCATCTAACCACTCCTTAATCTTCCACACACCTGTATCCAACTGGCCTTTGAAGCTGTGTTTGCTTGGCAGTTGTTCTCCCTGTAAACATGTGTACATGAAATCGAATCAAAGGAATCTATGATATCCCATATAGAAAGTAAATTGTTTTGCAAAATAAGGTCTCTGCAAGCTTGAATCCTCTTAACCCAGTTGATCACATTCAGAGAATCACCAAAAACCTTTAGGTTTCTGCACCCCTTTTCTGCTTCAAATATGAGAAGTATTTTCAAACTTAACAGTTCAGCCTGATTGTTTCCACCCTCTCCCAGCCCAACCATCAATTCAAAGGAATGATTTTCGGCCATATATAGGATAGCATACCCCCCCCCACCCCCTGCATACTGTATTCTGTGAAGCACCATCAAAGAACCCCCAGGGTGATGACCTATCGATTACCAGTTCAAGTATTTCCCTCTGTTTCTCGACCCTGATATGTTTGGGTAGTGCCAATGCAATCCCACACATCTGCCCCGTCATTATTGCGGGAGTGCATACTTTCCCATTGAACACCACATTGTTCCTGGCCAGCCAGATGCCCCAAGTGACCAGGAGCGGGCCTACCTTCATAACATCCACCTTTTCCAATCTAGGACAACGATCCCAAGCATCAAGAATTGAAGCCCCTTCCCACCGACAGTTAGGACCCAACCCCAAAAGCTTACAACACTCTATCCATACCTCCACACAGTAGGTACATTTAAGGAACAAATGTACCACAAATTCCCCCTCATCCCAGTATAAGGCACACCATCTCGGGCCAAAAAGAACCCCGTTTATGAAGATTTTCCCATACCGGTACCTTGTTCTCAAGAACACACCACCAGAATAATCTGCATTTAGGCGGACAATGATATTTTCAGATCTTCCTCCACCACCACTCCATCCTCTAGTCATTTCCAGCTGAACTGAGATAGATATACCCCCCCTTTGGGGTGTATTTCCCACTAGGCGCTGCATTCCATATAAGTTCATCATCCCATTCCCGAATCTACACCAACGATAATTTAAGTAGCCAAATATATTGATTCATTTCAGCCTCTTCCCTCAAAGGCAGATCAAAGAAGGTAGTTGAGTGCCAACCCTGAGTCCACCTATTTTCCTATACCGAAGAAGCGAGTTGATATAGGTAAATAACTCCGCGCTATCTGAGAGATGCCACCAACGGTTCAGACAATCTAAACCCACCATAGCATCCCAACCAAGGATCCACCCCCACCCGCACCCTCCTACCATTACCAACCTTCCAGACAAGATTTTCCCCGATGACATCAAAGGATTTGATCACCGCTTTCCATATGACCGATCCACCTCGGTGACTCTTTATTGGATTCCTGATCCAGTCCAAAATAGTATCAGGAGCAATATATTTCGCCCACATCACCCTGGTCCACAAATTTTCAGCTTGAATCAATCGCCATCCCCCCTTTGTCGCTAATGCTTCAACAAAAAAGAAATTTTTTTAAGACCCCAACCCCCCAAATATTTGGGCCTAGCGATCCTATCCCATCTGACCCAAGGGGTTACCGCAGCCTCCTTATTCCCACTCCACAAAAAATGAAGACAGATCCGGCAAGCTTTCTCTAGGATACCTTTAGGGATCCATGAGAGAGACATCCAATAAACTGGTATCGCTTCCAACACAGCCTTAACCAGAACCAATCTCCCCGCCCTAGACAGCCACCGATGACTCCAGGTATGTAATCTTTTCTCCAATTTTTCAATCACCCACACCCAGTCCCTCTTCAAATAATTGTTAGGTTTCAGGAAAAAACCCAGATACTTTAGACCATCTTCCAAAGTAGCCCAAATAAAAGGAAAACAATGAGTAGCATGTCCAACTTCAACAGCATCCAAACGATGAGTTGTTAACGTAGATTTCCTTTCATTAATCTCCATGCCAGTCGCAGAAGAGAAAAGGGCCACAATCTCAGCAATTGTATTCAAATCATGGACAGCTCCTGAGTAGAAAATAAGAACGTCATCCACAAACAATAGATGAGTGATCTGCTGATGTTGAGAAACATCAATGCCATTCAAGTTACCCCCCCCCTATGAGCCTCTAGGATTGAACGACTCAATCCTTCAGCAACCAAAAGAAACAATAGAGGAGACAAAGGACATCCTTGCCTCAGTCCTCTCTCCGGATGAAAGAAAGGTGAAGCAGCCCCATTGATCATAACAGAGAAAGACACCGTGGTGACACAACACATAATCCACCTGACAAATGCAATCCCAAAACCCAGATGAATTAGTAACATATGAATATATGTCCAACTTACCTTGTCATAGGCTTTAGAGAGATCAATTTTCAAAATTGCCCCCTTCAGATTTCGAGTTTTCATGCTGTGTAGGCCTTCCTGAGCCACACCAATGGCCTCATGGATCTGTCGTCCTTTGAGAAACTCGAATTGTTCCACCGAAATATGCTCGGACAATATATCCTTCAACCTATGAGCAATAATCTTTGAGATCGCCTTATAAATGCAATTACAAAGCGAGATAGGTCTGAAATCATGCAGAGTTTTCAGGTTATCGACCTTTGGAATCAGAGCTATGAAAGTCGAATTAAAACAGGTCGGGATCCTACCCGACAAATGAGAGTGCTCCACCACCTTCAGTATATCGTCCCCCAAAAGATCATACAGGTCTGTAAAGAATTCAATAGTCCAGCCATCAGGCCCAGGACTCTTGTCTTTCTGAAAACTCTGAAGTGCCATTTTAAGTTCCTCTTTAGTAACCTCTTCCATCAGAGAGAGATTGTCTTCCTCCCCCACAAAACGAGGAAATACCTGAGCAATACGCATAATCTCCACAAGCTGTGAACCCTCCGGTGCCTGAAATAAATGCTGGAAATGTTCAACCCCTAAGCTAGCCATATCCTCAAAAGTTTCAAGACTTCTTCCTAGCCTGTCCTCCAGACTCCAAATAGTATTCAGCGCTTTCCTTCCCCTGGCATAAGAGGGAAAAAAATTTGTATTTTCATCTCCACACTCAAGCCAAATAGCCCTGCTTTTCAATCTCCAGGTTTCCTCCTTGTCCAAGAGGATAGTATTCCTTCTACCCTGCAACTTGACCAAGGAATCTTTTGTATCTTGATTCAAATACCCCCCTCCCTCCAAATCCATGATGCTATAAATATCCTTCTCCAGCTGCCTCATTTCGAGATCTTCTCTGCTACGCTTTTCCCCATCCCATTTCTTAATCAAACCTTTGATCCGGGAAAAATTTCCTGCAAGCTGTAAAGACGCAGTCATGTGACTGTCAGGATAATAAGGAACCCAATTTTTAAGAATCAGTTGTCAAAACGATTCATCGTTTAACCAGGTCTTATTGAATTTCAAAGGACTAGGTGGTCTAACAGGGTTGTTCCTATATTCCAAAAATATTGGCAGATGGTCAGAACGACCCCCACAACCCACCCATTGCCTTATGTAGTGTTGTTGATCCAACATAGATTCGGAAATCAAAAAACGATCAAGGCGCTTAGCCACACGCCCATCCCCACACCGATTGTTATGCCAAGTAGGCTTAAGCTTAACAGGTTCAATATCCAGCCAATTCCTCTCAATGAGCTTCTAAGAAAAGTATTCTGACAGTAAATCAGGATGGGAAAAAGGTCCCCAGACTTCTGCCTGTCCCAAAGAAAAGTTTAAATCACCTCCAATTATAACCATATCTCCCCTGAACATATCCAAATTAAATATATTTTCCCAGAAGGGAATACGATTTAGATATGGGCCATAGATGTTGAAAACATCCACAGGGTCCCCCTGATCCAACCCCTGTAAAGTCATCCCCAACACAAAATCCAGACCCCAAATGTTCAGAGCTTTCACCATACGAGTATTCCACCCCATGGCCAATCCCCCCAAACGACCCCGTACATCCAAGGTCACAAACTGCCAACCCAAGAACCAGCTCTCCAACTTTTCTTTAATCACATCACCTACACCTAAAGTTTCTTCTAACAACATCACATCAGGGTGCTCCAAATCGACCACCCTTCACAGCGCGGGTCTTTTAAGGGGACCTGCCAGACCCCGACAATTAAAGGACATGATCTTCATTTCCGCCCCTTTTTCTGGGCCTGCACAGCTCTAAGTGCATGTTCAATAGAAAGTTGTTTTCCTTCATGAAGATCCTTTTGAGCCCTGGACTGTGCCTTTGCCAGAAAGGAAGTGCGACCTCTCCCACGAGATACAGGATGATAATCTTTCCCCAACCCCCCAGTTATAACCTTTTTCCCCGACCTAAGGAAATAACCCGAATCAGGCATGGAGTGGAGTATGGAAGGCCCATTTTCAAACAATACAGGGACAGGGGAAGAAGGGTTAACATCCTCAACTAAAGCAGCATAAAAATGGGTAGAAGCCACCAAAGGAAGGGGGGAGACTACATCCTCATCAATTGCAGCAGAAGAAGGGGTAGGAGTAACCAAGGGAAGAGGAGAGATACTTAAGTTCTTAAGTTTTTTCCCCATCCAATCCATCCCAGAAATATTAAATATGTTAGTAAACATATTTAATGACAGAGAAGGGGAAAAGGAAGAGGTACCCGCAGATAACGCCCCCACATCAGGACCAATAACAACACCAACTTCCTCAACCAAAGCCCTCGGGATCAAAGCATCCTCCCTCATAGGAGGTATCGTATTCTCCACTTCCACGAGCCCCTCATCTGGTTCAGACGACAAAGGTCCCAAAGTCGACGACGACATGCCTCTGCTATATCCATTCCCACGGGAGCCCTTCTGGGAGCCACGACCATTGATCATATGCACCCCAAATGAACAATCAACCGCCAAATGACCATAAGTGTGACAGGGACGACATCTAGAAGGGATGTTTTTGTAATCCAGTTGCTGTTTGAAGAAAGTATTGCCCCAAGAGAGATGAATTTCTTCATACAGGCCCTCCCTCACATTGATGTTTACCAGAATCCGCGCCACCATCCGAAGCTTTGTAATTTTAAAGGACATATCCGCCTCAAGGAAGGTCCCCAATATATTGTCGATACTGGTGAAATGATCCTTCGACCAATATTGCCTGGGAAGACCCGGAAGGCGAACCCATATTGGAACCACATCCACCCATTCTCGAGAAGCGTCGAAAGTCAGAGTCCACATTTTGAGCAGAACCGGACACTAATCCAAAGCCCAATTCCTCTCTAAGACCCAACTAACATGCGCCTGTTGAGAAAAATTAATTGCAAACCACCACCGCGTTAATCCTTCAAGTTCAGGAACCTCCCCCAGCTCATCGGCCCAACAGTCTTTAATCCAATTTTCGATGACAGCCATCGAACAATTTTTCCCAATGATTTTTCCAACCGTGGTAAAAGAAGACATCTGCATAATTTGAGACCACCTAATGTCTTCCTCGAGAGCGTATGAACACGTCGCCTTCCTCTTTTTAACTATAGCCCTTCTTCTTCTTCCAGCCCCACGACCCACACCACCATCCCCGCCGCCAATCTGACTTACCATCGGCTCCCTCCGCCCTGGAAGAGTATGTCCATGTGAAGATTCCGCTCGTTCTTCTAAAGCCCCCGCAGGAATAGAACCACACAAGCCCTGAAGATAAACATCGACAGATCCAATCCCATTCAAACCCAAAACCCCAGCAAAGAAACCTTCTGTTGACGCCACCCCTCCCTCAACTCCATGTCCCGGAGTATCAGCCCCCAAGGTATGTTCATTATCCACGGTAATAAGAACATTCTCCACCAAGAAAAAATCCTCCATCGCACCCGGAAGCAAAACAGGTTTAGCAAGAAACACAGGAGGAAGATCTGAAAATAAGGAAGACGAAGAGAAAGAAACGTCCAAGTCAGAAAGAAAGGAATCTGAAAGAAACTCTCTGCCCCAAATGTTTTTGTTGCCCAAACTGTAACCACCCGAGGAATATTGAAAAACGCCCTCAGGCACCGGATCCAGTGAGTAATCAACCAGATCATATATCCCCATCTTACCACGGTAAAAAAGACCACAATAAAACTAAAGAATTACCTGAGGAAGTGCCCCCAACCGCCGCGAACACCTTGCCCCGAAACCGCCAAAGTCGCGACCGCCCAATCAAAACCCCAAACCGCCTTCACATCCACAGCAAACCCCTAGACGAAAGAAAACTGCAAAAAAACGCAGCCCGAAAAAAATCCTGACACTCCACTTGCAGCGACCCAGCTCCGAGGTCATAATCAAACCCACCTATCGCCTGCTCACATCATCAAGGTACCCGCGCCAGCCCCTACCATAAGTTCGTGCAAGGATAAGCCCTAGCCGCCTCCCGCATCATGTTTTCCAGCCTTGATCTTCATTGGTCCACCTTGCTATGAGTATAGAGCTCCCCTTTGTTATTATTGTAAGCCCTTGTTTCTAAGATTGTAGGATGCAAACCGTTACCTTAAATGTTATTTTTCATTGTGTCATATAACCAAATCCTACCAAGATTTTTGTCTAGATATTATTTTTTTATTTATCTTTCAAACGCCTTTTGAATCACCTCAATTAAACCTTCTAATCAAAAGTTATTACCATTTTAAGTTGGCAAACCTTTTGAAGTCATTCTATGGGGTTTGCTCAATAATATGACCTTCTACATGTTATATCTCTAATATTTTTCATTCAACTTTGCTGATTTTTTTTTTCTATAACAATATTAAATGCCTTCTCTTTGAATTTGGATTTTATAAGAGAAAGATTTGATCAATTAACTAAACCCTACTATTTTTAGCCTTTATCGAGAAAGTGAAGTTTCATACACAATAACTTTGACTATTTTATCATAACATATTTCAATTTTGGACTTGTAAAATACGATTATGTATTATTTCATATGCTACAAGTCTCATTGCTTTTGAACCTTGATATATATATGATTCTAGAGAAAATTCAAGATTGGGAAAAACTTGAGCTTATACAAACTATAAGTTTGAGATTCCCACGCCTCTAATGCTGAATTTTTTTACCAAAGAGATAAAAATATGTTTTTTTTTCAAAAATTCAAAGTGGGATTGAATTTGGAGATTTCAAGCCAAAATTAAGTCTCCAACTATGCAAGATGTAGTTTTGAGTGGTCAAAGTGAGAATCTCATTATAATATTAAATGTTATGAACCTGTTACATAAACTAACATGATAAACCTACATACACATAATGTACACCAAACATATGAGTGGATCACAATTGCTAAAAGTATTATTATTTTGATGAGTAACACAATAACACCTTATACATTAGGAAAATAACTCCTAAATAATCCAAGTACATTCATATATCATCATAATACCTAAATAATCCAAGTACATTCATATATCATCATAATACCTAAATAATCCAAGTACATTCATATATCATCATAATAACTTATGTATAATATTGACTTCATCAACTTGTTTATATACATATTCTCACCCATTACCTGTGTAGGCCCACTACCACTCTAGTCTCTTATTAGTCCCTGCCCCGGCTAGCAGGAACTCTTTGAAGGGGCATGCCGCCGTTTTGAATTACTCTTCACTTCAACCAAAGCTCATCCAGACTCAAATTAAAACTATAACCTATGTTTTAAGGGACTCTATTTTCTTTTCAATTACTTTTTCTAAAAATTAATGCATTTTCTCATCGAAATGTGAACCAACCTCTACTTAAACCAATCAAATGATTTGAGGCCTTATTTTAGGCCTCAAATCGAGGCAACTCTTATTCATCTTAGGCCACTGCTATATATATTTTGTATGCAAATCCGTAATGAAACTCATATTAGAATTAATGTTACTTTTAGTTAACATTAGTTTTGCAACATTTTATGTTATAATTATTAGTCATACAATTATGTGTGTGCATGCTATGATACGATGGCAATGTGCATGCTGGACACTAGTCGACACCAGGAAGCCCTTACTTTGTATACCTGTACAACACTCAACATGAACAACCTGGTTTCAGAACATCAAATTAGTCTTTGTCTAGTTGCTTTGTTTTCTGCCTCGCTCATTTGTTTTGGAACCAAATGGTTATTTTCCTTGAGTGCAGTCCTAGAGCTCATGCCAGCGTCTCTTTCCTTTAGGTTTCTAGCGTATCTATGCAACTCCGTTAGCTGTCCCACAGTGAGCCTCCTGCCTTTCTTCTTCGCATGGTAGTTATGGACGCCCTCTGAATAAGAAATTTGTTATGAATCTTGTGCTGCGCTAATGTCAAAAGCAGAATAACAATTAACAACCTTCTCCGTCATATGAGATGAGAGCTTACCTTGCCTACTTCATTCATATCACCGTTAATTAGACTCTTGGGAATCGGCATCTCCTGGCTGGGAATGACCGATTCTTGGATCAATTGGATTACACAACTTGAATTTTCAATCCACCATGTGAACCATGGAGCTTTCCAATTGAAGACCAACCTCTGTATAACCAAGCAGAAAGGCCAGTCTCTTCTCCCCCGCTTGTTTGGATTTTACATTCTTCCGAGGAACCGTCTCGGGAAATAGGAGGTGACGTCTCTTTTATTTTTCTATTTTCTGTAAAACATTCAATATTTAGCAGTGTAAAATTAACATTCTACTCTCTTATTATTCTATTTTCTGCAAAACATTAATATGATTGCAACCAGAATCGAACCCGGGTCTGTAACGTTCTTTGTATTCTCTTTTCTGCAAAACATTCAAAAATTACTGTGTAAAATTAACATCCTACTCTCTTACTATTCTATTTTGTGCAAAAAATTTATAGGATTGCAATAAGAATCGAACCAGGGTTTGTACCGTGTCACATCCTACTCTCTTATTATTGCAACAAGAATCGAGCCTGCATCTCTACAGTGGCAGGGTACAGAAACACATCGTCAAAGCAAAGGCAAAAATGCCAAGTAGGATGAATTGATCATCTGCTCTGCTTAGAATTGTTTCAATGGGAAACAAGATGACAACCAAATTCCATAGGCTTGCCAACGCCCGTAGGGCAGTTAGATACATCTGTTGTCCTAGAAAAAATAGGATGTGTTATTTCACAGGGGATTGTAAAGAAAATGAAGATATCAAACCCAGTCTTCCTATAGACATTCGCAAAGGACACTTTGCAGTATACGTTGGGAGCGAGCGCAGTCGGTTTATTAACAATGAATCGATACAGAATGAAAGAAGAATAAGTGCAATAAATAAATGGAAAACTGGAATAATTTTTCTATGTCAAAGACTGGAAACGCTCTCAATTTTGTATAATACATAGCTATATTAATGACAAAACAAGGCAGAGATCACGAGAAAATTTCAGAGATCCATACATAGAAAATTAATGGTACTCCAGGGAATATCGCTACCAAGGGAGGTTTATATGCCACCAAAATTGCTCCAATGATTGCTACCTCAAGCATGGTTTGCTAATGTCATGATCCCAGCAATATCTTCATCGCCAACCATCTACCATGAAATTTCCAGGAAAGGGAAGTGTCTTGTTTGTTATTTTATTCTAATCCAGTTTTGAAATAATTCTTTTATTTTTAATGTGAGAATTCGGCTGGAGATTCATCTATTCTATTTTATTATTTGACAGAATCACCGGCTCTGTTTATGAATCACATTTGAAGTTTACTAAATTAGCGCTTGGTTTCTACCTAGTCGCGAAAATAGTCTATAATGGCCAATGCTGAATTTTTTAAATTGAGATTTTTAAGGTTTTTCATATCTACCGTCACATCTTTGATTGTATTTTCATTGCACGTTTTAACATGATAACGTAGTGCATATGGAAGATGGGCAGAGAATCTGCCACAATTTCATCAAGGGAAAACCTCTCTGGTAAAAATCAATGCATGGAGGCTCGTGAATGAAAATGTCATCACCATATTGTTGAGACTGAGAAGGAGATTGCTATGCAGACTCGGCATATAAGCCAGAGATAAAGCACTGAAATTATTTCCGAGAAGACAACTCAATGAAAAGTACAACAATTTGTGGAAGCAGCTGGAACACAAAGAGTCCTCACTGTGTATATAAACAAAATGAATTTGACTGCTACTACTGGATGCACTCCATGAACTTGTGGAAACTCCTTTTCCAAAGTTATGTTTTGTCTCTTTTTTAATAATCAAAGGATTTAAAACAATGAATAGGCTGGGAGGGTTAAATATAGTTGATGTTTACTCTCAGAAGTTCTGGAATTCTTTTTGAAGTCTACATGTTGGGTCAATTACAATTTCTATGGTATTATATGAATTATGTTCAGTTTGTAAAATCCTCTCTTTCTTTCTTTCTGTTTAATGTTTACAATTAATGTGCTTATAAAAGACAACATAAAATTATTCTATTCCCATTTATAGAAGGATAGAACAAAGAGCATCTTACAGTATCACTGAGTGCAGAGGAGATGGTAGTTCCCTGGATATACAATATTGTATCTATCCACCTTTGCTTTTTCAGAGCGCAATGGCTTAACCAGTGCTCCTCACAAGATTTCTACACCTGCAAGAATAACACAGGGAAAACAAAAAACGCAAACACTGTTTATAATCCAATGACGGTGGGTCACGCATCCCCTTCCTCCCGTGTTAGTACTCTGTCATCTCCATCTAAATCGAGAAGCAAACAAAGCAGTTTCACTACGCAACTTGTTTAACATTCAAAATTCAAGGATTAGATCCCTGGGCAAAAAAAAATTACAGAGAGATTTTCTCTATTCTCCTGTTGTAAGCAGTCTATCCAGGCCTAGTCAACCTACTGAATCTGTGGAAATTTGTCCTTGAAACTTAGCTAAATACTGGAACGACTCCTTGCTTGAAAGGAAGGTTTCCAAATATCCACAAGGAAAGGGACGAGGTCAAACATCCACTTATATCCATTGTAGAAGCCTGAATGAGCTTGAAGTTCAGAATAAATTCTGCCCCTGCTATCCTAGCCAAAGAGCGGTTGAGCTGCAAAAAGTGTTCCCATTGATAGCATTCATGCACTTTGTAATGTCATGAATTACTCATACTTCTTATGCACAGAGGAAAGGAAGGAGGCATGACCAATATATTTGCATCAACGTTATGGTGAACGTGAACAAAGATAGGCACATACTGCAACCACACAGCTTGAAATGGTGACAAAGAGTTGATGAGCCAGAGAAATTGTTGAAAGCTCGGTTTAACAAGCCACTTGCAATCCATGCAAATCTGTATATGGCACGTATCTTCGTGGGCCTAATCTATAGGAAAGCGTCTTACGTATTTGTTCTACTGCTAGTCAAGCCATTGTATTTGGATTTGCATCTTTATGTAAAAAAGTTAAAACAACCATATAAACATATCGTTCAACACTTAGTGATACTAGGTGGCGAAGGCCAAGACTTTAAGAGTGGAATCAAACTTCAAGCACGTGGAATCAACATGTAGATCATATACACTTTTAAAGCATAACCCATGGATTGTAGTTGTTCAGATTGTTTAGGGCCCTTAACTCTTGACATTTGACATTTCACGTAATCTTTTTATAGCCTAAGACATTCCAATCATTTTAATTGATGTTTGGAATACAACTGCTACGCAGTAAACATGGAATTGATGTTTGGAATACACCTGCTACGCAGTAAACATGGAATATAAAATAATTACATTTATAAGAATTCAAAATGTATTCAATGATTTTTTATTATTCTTTTTATATAAGAAATTCATTAATTTATTAAATATGATAGTATAGTTTAATATAGTTATTTACAACATCATTAGTTGACAAATAGAGCTCTCTTCTTTTTTGCACATCCATTGACAGACCATTGGACTAGATATCGATATGTCTCATCTTCAACGTGTATGGCGCTATCATCCCGTAAATGTCTGTTCAGCTTCCATATTTCATATGATTTCCAAGTGGAGATGCGGTTGTGCTTTCCCAATGCAAACAGTCACATGACCAAACATGCTGGCCTCGCTTCCAGAACTCGCAAAACCAGACTCGGCAGGGACTGCGCTGCCATGCAGCCCTTGTTTACATAAAAAAATGATCACATTTATATCCCCATTGACTCATAAACTTGGATGTTGGCAAGGGTGTGTAAACATATCACATGCACAAAACTTAGTTTAACACTATCCTAGGGATTAGGGATGAAGTGTTGTTGACCGAAACACTTTTATAAAGCTACACACATCACAAACCATAGCTATAACCCAATACCTTAAGTGACACCTTAATGTTGATATAAACATATAATCTCTAAGATAAAAGACCAACATAAAGGTTTGAAGCTTAATATCTTTAATCTTAAATTATTGTAAAAAAATAATGCTAATTTATATAAGTTTTTTATTCTTTTAATTATGGTTTTTTATAAAAATTATAAAACTTACCAACATTTAAAATTTAAAAAACTTTTTTATTTAATTTAAGTAAATATCCTCATTTGGAATCCCAAAATCCTCCATGCCCTTTAGAATGAATAATTGAGTAGGATACCATCATGGCCTCATAATATACACCAAAGGTCGGGAGTGGAATGGATCCACTTCGGACTTTCCCTCTTCCTAAAAAGAGTATATATTTACTTGCCTCAAGGGAGGGACTTCGAGACTTCATGGATGATTTTGTACATGTTTTTTCTTATAGCAGATCCTCCTTTTTAAGGGAAGGTTGAGAATTAGATTTTGGTTGCCTTAGTTGTGTAACATCCTTGTCGATGATGCAGAACGTACTTCTTAGTCGTTTTTTTGGGATTTCTCGGATTTTTAGATTTTCGAGCATGTCCTTTTGGCCGTTGATTTCTTGCTAATCAGATTGTACCCTCTGAGTAATTGCTTCTGGCAAATTGGACGATTGTCATTACTCGTGGTCTACAGGATCGCATCTAACCTCTAATCTTGGGATTTGGTTTTTTAACTCCGCTTTCTTCGGGTGTGACACGTTTTCTTGGTTCTCCTGGATGACGTTAAGAGCATTAAAGCACCTGGCCAGAACCCCGCCATCTGTTCATGAAGGAGTTAAGTTGCCCCAGGGAAAGAACGTTGGGTTAAATACTTTGGTTCCGCTTGATGGTTATGTTTTGTCGTTTGTAGAGGATGCTAGAGTGGGAGGGATTAATCCGTCGATTAGTGTTGCCATGCAACCTGACCTCACTTTACCTGTGACTGACCGTTTTCATGGTCTTTTGGACTATTCTTCTCCGGTTTTATCCAACTCCTTGTCTTCTGAGTCGGGAAAGGGCCCTGTGGAGACTTCGGTGCCTGCTGAGGATTTGACGTTGAAAGCTGAACAGGTTTTACATGAATCAGGGTTTAAGGGAGGTTTTAAGGGTGCGATTACTGGCATTCTACCTGGTAATGAATGTGTCTCTCTGGAGGTTGTTAAGCGACTGAAGTGGCCTGGGAAAATTGTTAGGAAAGGGAAATCCGCGATGATGGTTGTCGAAGAGGATGTCAGTCTGAATGACATTATTTTGACTAACGCCACTACTCTGGTGGGAAGATTTGGTGGACGGAAGATTAGTGCTGATGGTGTTAAAATCTGGGTTGTTGGTGTATGGAACGACCATATTAGTATTTGCCTGGATGTTTTCATCCTGCCGCGCGGGTGGATCGATTTCAAGTTCCATTCTAAAGCTGATGCGGCCATTATTCTCACTGGTTTCTGGAGATGGCAGAACTCGGCTCTGTTACTGAAGAGATGGTCGTCGTTATTTGACCCGAGGGTGGAAAGGTATGATTTGATTCCCATCTGGGTTAAGCTCCCGAACTTGCCTTTTGAATTTTGGTCTGCCGAATTCTTCAATCTGATAGGCAATACCTTAGGTACATTCCTGGAAGCTGACCTCTCTTTTCTTGACTCGGGTATTTGCTGTCTGGGTAAAGTGCTGCTCCTTCTTGATCTTAGGAATGGATTAGTGGAGGATATCTTGATTAAAAAGGGGGATTTTGAGTTTCTTCAGCCTTTAGATTATCTTGGCATTCCTTTTCGTTGTAATAGATGTCATACCTATGGCCATTTAATCCTTGAATGCCCTTTACCTTTTTCTAAAGTCGGTAATTCTACCTCTGCTCCAAAATCCAAATCCTTTTGGAGGATGAAGAACCCTGTTGTTTTGGATTCTGATAAATCTGTCTTGGACGAGGTTATGGTGGAAGCTTTGACGGGAGATGATTTGGTTTCGGGTGGTGTCAAGATTGGGGACTCCTTGAATTCTCTCAGTTTTAAGGATTCTGATCCTAATTTACATTTGGATAACCATAGGACTGAGACCCCTCCTGTAGTCTTGGCAACTGATATTTTGGCCTCGGACGAGGTTCTGATGGAAGATTTGATGGGTGTTGACCCGGTTTCAGATTCTGTTCAGTTGGTGGATTCATTGAAACCACTCAGTTTTTTTGTGACTGATCCCAACTTACTTTTGGATAACCTTTTGATTACTGGTGATGGGCTTTTGAGAGAGACGAGATGGAATTTATCTCCTGTGGGGAATTTAGGGAGTTTGGGGTTTGTCTCCCCTATTAAATCTCATAAACCCTAGGAAGGCTACTTCTTGCGGTCGTGTGCTAAGGCCAATTCTGCAAGTTTAGGGTTTTTGTCAGGGCATGATATTCTGTGTATTGATCCTGGAGGGGTTCATAAGATGTTGTTTCCCGATGTAAATTTTGTTCCTAGGGCACTTAGAGTTGTGCAGTCCCCTTTGGGTGTTTGCATATGATTACTATGGCCCTCAATTGCAGAGGGTTGGCTAGTTTTCCCAAAAAACTAGCGATCCGTAGATTGATTACTGAACATTCAGTCGATGTTTTATTTTTACAAGAGACTATGTGTGGTGGTGATTTGCTTGTTTCTGAGATGGAGTCTATGAATCATGGATGGAAGTTCTTATCTGTGGATTCTAAAGGTAAATCTGGAGGTTTAGTTCTAGGTTGGAAAATGCAAATTTTTCATCTGATTAATGCCTGGACTTTTGGTTCTGGTCTCTGTGCTACGCTGCACTCTATTGAACTTAATTTGACAATTGTTTGTCTTAAACTGTATGGTCCTTATGTGGACAACAAATTATTTTGGATTAATCTGTTCAAAATGGAGGGTTTGTTGAGTTCTAAATTGATTATGGATGGTGATTTGAACTTTTCTATTGGTTTATCGGAGGTTTGGGGTGAAAAGGCTAGAGTTGATAACGTATCTGATTTCTTTCTCAGGCAGATGGAATCTGCTTCACTTGTGGATTTAGCCCCTGCTGTGCTGTTACCTACCTGGAATAATCAGAGGGTTGGGTGTGAAAACATTTGTAAAAGACTAGATAGGATCCTTCTTTCTTCTGCTTTTTTGGATTGTGATATGCATTTCAAACAATGGATTGGCAGTGGAGGGGATTCAGACCACAATCCTGTCTTTATGCATTTGTTGTCTAAAGATCCTAGACCGCGTAGTCCCTTTAAATTTAATGCTTTTTGGTTGGGGGATGAGGACTTTATCTCCCTTTTAAAATCTTCCTGGACAGTTTTCTCTGATAACCTTGAGTTGTCTCTTGGTGCCCACTTTGCCTTAAATCTAAAGAAACTTAAAGAAGTGTCTATCTCTTGGTCGGCTGCGAAGAAGTTACAAGAGGATAAGGACTTAGTGGATATTGAATCCTCTCTAGATGATTTTCACAAGATGGGATTAGGTTTTGCTTCTGAGGTGGTTAAAACTTCTTTTGTTGATCTGGAATCACGTAAGAGGAAGATTTTACTAGATCGGGAAAAGGAAGCCAGATTGAAAAGTAGAGCTTTATGGTTATTATGTGGGGATGAAAACACTCCTTTTTCCATAAATTTGCTGATAATAGGAAATTCATTCACTCTATCTGGAAAATAGCTGATGATGATAGAAACTTGGTGGAAGGTTTTAAGGACATTGCAGCAGCTGGGGTTAAACACTTTGAGACCTTATTTCAGGAGGAGATTAATCTCCATCTGCCCGAAGTTGTTAAGAGTGTTGGGTACTTTCCTACTACCATTTCTGTGGAAGAAAATGAAGAGCTCATTAAACCTATTACTTTACAGGAAATCAATTCCATTCTTACTTTGAGCAAGAATGATAAGAGCCTTGGTTCGGATGGTCTCCCGGTAGAAGTTTATCGGGCTTTGTTTGATGTTATGGGACTTGATTTACTTCGTGTGATCGAAGATTCAAGAAAATCTGGTAATTCCACTTTAATTCCACTTTTCTTGTTCTTATTCCTAAGATTTATCTATCTACTTGTTTCGAGGACTTCAGGCCAATTGCTTTATGCAATTTCTGCTACAAAATCATCGGTAAGATCATTTCTACTCGCATTAGGCATGTGTTGGGTCGTTATATTTTGTGTGAACAGTTTGGGTTTTTACCGGGTAGACAGATCCATGATGCAGTGGGTGTCATACAGGAGGGTTTACATACCATTCATGGTAAACACTTAAAATCTGTGATTCTTAAAATCGACTTGTCTAAAGCCTATGATAGAGTTAGTTAGACTTATCTGAGGGTCCTCTTGTCCAAAATGGGATTTTCTGGTTTATTCATTGGCTGGGTTATGAGCAGCTTAAATTATGTTTCCTTTGTTGTTCTTATAAATGGAGCAGCTTCTACATTTTTTAAAGATGGAAGGGGGTTAAGACAGGGGTGCCCATTGGCACCTTTACTTTTTCTGATTATTGTCGAAGGACTGAGTAGAGCCATTTATTATGCCAAAGGTGATGGAATTTATCGTGGTATACCTTTTGGAAATGAAATTTCTCTAACTCATGTACTTTTTGTGGACGATGTTATCATGGTCACTGATGGTTTGGAACAATCTTTATCTTCTTTGTATGAGATCCTATTGACTTTTTGTAAAGCCTCTGGTATGCAGATTAATGACAAAAAATCTGCTTTATATCATTCTGGTCTAGATGATTTTGAGATCATTACTATTCAGAATATTTTTTCTTTTACTGTGTTACCTCTTGTGACTGGTATGAAGTATCTTGGTTTCTTTCTTAAACCATGCAGATATGTTTTGAAGGACTGGGACTAGCTTATTGCAAAAGTGGAAAAAAGGATTATGAACTAGAGTTTTCGCTGGTTAACCAAGGGAGGTAAGCTTACGTTGATTAAAGCTGTCCTTGAAGCCATCCCGATTTACTGGATACATTTCTGGAGCCCTGTGGGGGTCATTGAGAAAATTAGAAAGATATGTTTTAGATTTTTGTGGTCTGGACACAAGGATTCTGCTGGTCTTCCTTAGACTTCTTGGAAAATTTTGGCTTGCCCTAAATAACTGGGTGGTTGGGGACTCAAAAGTATGGCGGTTTTTTCCAAATCCCTTGCAGCCAAGAGTGTTTGGAATATTATTACAGGTACGGGTCTATGGGTTCAGATTGCAGTCCAGAATTATGTTCATCCTCTATCTATTCTGGAATGGATCCGTGTACCTGACAAGAAGAAAAAGAATATCTCAATTTGTTGGAAAGCTGTTTTATGGGCTTTTGATCTTATTGGTAATAGCCTTGTCTGGAAGGTTGGTAATGGTGTTGATCTAAGGATTGGTATCGATCCATGGGTAGGTTGCAAATGGAGTCATCATTTACCTATTTTACTGCGTGATAAATTGCATTCTGCTGGCATTTTCCATCTTAAAGATATTGGATGCCCTGGTTTGACTCTTCAGAGTGATCAAGGATGGCTTTCTGCAAACAATATTGGACTATCTGATTTACAAGATGTTTTATGTTGGAATGGTTATCTAGCCATTCTTAAAGCTAGGCATGTCAGACTTTCTACCAATGGTGACACACTTGTTTGGAATCCTTCCAAAACTGGTAAATACACTCCTAAAGAAGGTTATGTTCATTTGCTTCAGGACAGGACTGGTTTGGAACTATCCTGGTGGTGGAAAGTTTTGTGGAAACTTAAGTGCCCTTTAAAATCTAAAATCTTTTGTTGGTTTCTTTTTTCTGGAAAGGCGCTCACTTGGGATGTCTTGGTTAAAAGAGGTTTTGAAGGACCTGGCAAATGTTACTTGTGTAAAATGGAGGTTGAAACTAATTATCATCTAGGGGTGGACTGCCCTTACACTAAGAGTGTTTGGCTTGATCTTGAAGATAAATTAAATTTCAGAAACTTATGGTATGGGACATTTGTGACAGACTGTTTGAAGAATTGGTGTCTTAATATGCAAGTTAAGCATATTAGGTCATTGCATGTTGTTGTATTGTGGTTTTTATGGAAGGCTCGTAACCAAAGTTGTTTTGAAGATCAATCTTTGCTACCTTCACAATTTTGCTCTTTCAGTTTGGGTTTGCTGAGATCTCTCCCACAAAAGGATCAAGTTCTGAAAATCAGACCTGTTTTTGCAGAAATTATTGATAAAACCTCTCCTTGGGGTTTTTTTTATGGATCAGCAGCTAAGGATTCGTCAGTTTGTGGAGCTGGAGTTTCAGCATATCTACCGTGAAAGGAACAGTCTTGCTGACTCTTAGGCGAAGGAAGGAGCAAGGATTTGCAAGGGTCACTGGCTTATCAAAGAACAGAGAGAGGATTCAGTTTATGAGACTTACCAAATTTTCTGATTTGATCTTGTTGATAATGAGTTTGTGCTTTTTATAGGTCTAATGATGGTGATCTTTTGATGTTGCTGCAACTATATCAGACTGATGGTTGAATATCTTTTGCTGGATGTGACTGAGATATGACAGTTTTACTGAAATTCTATGATACTTTATGAATCGTTTTTATTTAAAGATACATTACGACACTATATGTGTTTTTATGTTTTGTGAATTTGCTTCTAGCAAATCTATGATGACAGGTTTTGATGCTTGATCTTATGATCCTATTTGTAAATATTTTGCTATAGATTTTGACATTTTCCTTTTTCGATGATAATGGACTTCTGATCCATCAAAGAAATGTAAAGAAATTTACGATTTTTTTTCAATGAAAAAAAAAACGACCTTGTCGTTGGCTTCTTTTTAAGATTCAGATGATTTGTGGTTCATTATTTGTAAAGTTGTAGGTTCCATGCATATAATTTTGTTCCTTTTACTTGGTCTTTTCATCGTTGTTTTGGATTTTTTTTTAAGAAGTAAAGTAAGTTGATGCTTTTGGAAGGCTTTATAGAGAATGGAGAAAATCCATAATTTCATGTTTTAGGTTTTAAAATAAAAATGATGATAATTAAACAAATGATTATATGTCATATGGTTGAAATACTTTTCTAGATTATATATTGGTTGAATTATCATTTTTAAGGCTACATGTCTATAGACTCTTCGATGGCATTTAGGGGATTTACGTCTTTGAACAGACTCTCTTAATGCATCTAAAGGTATAAACCTATAAAAACTAAATCAAATAGACTTGTCTAGTCAAATAAGTTGGTAATATAATTGCAAAACAGATAATAAAAATACAAATAATCTTACTAATTTTGAAAGTAAATAAACAATAGAAAAACGAAGAATTCCACTCAAATTGGAAGTAAATATTAATATCACACATTCATGCTAAACAAATCAGTAGTTTAATACATCCATTTCCCTCATTTGATAAATTTAGCAAAAAAGTGATGAATTTACAAAATAATGTACACTAAACAAACAAACTTGAATTAAAAGAAGCCTCTTGTTAGATCCCCCCCCCCCCACCCACACACACACACCGCCTTTTTGGGGAAATTTTATGTCTTTATGATTCCATTTTATGGTTTTTTTTACCACGGGAATCAGTAACTTTTTTTTAAGTTGTTCATGGTTTTACGCAGTAAATAATGAAAATAAGAGGAAGACTGTGTTGGCTGGAATTTTTTCTCATCACATTCTTGGATGTTCCCATCACAAAAAGGAATGGCAGAACCCTAGGTCATCAGGTTTATAGGAAAAAGACCCATACTGACAGGTACCTACACGCGAACTCACACCATCTATCCACACAAAAGATAGGGGCATTAAACACCCTCGTAACTAATCAAATTACGAAGGTTATCCAAAAAGCTCGTAACAGGTCTCAAAAAAAAAATAGGAACATTGATGGAACCAAGATCACTCTTCCTTATATAAAAGGAACAACATATGTTATAGCTAGGATCCTTCGTAAAAGGAACATTGGAGTCACCTTTTCTCCTCCGAACTCGGTAGGCAGAATGCTAGATTCCTCCAAAGACCCAGTAGAACCATTAAAACAGAAAGTTCTCTACAGTGTTCCCTGCTCATGTGAGATTCCCTGTATTAGGGAAACTGGACGCTCCGTCCATGTGAGGTTCAAGAAACATTGTGCAGACATCATGCACGATTGTCATCAAAGATCAGCTTTAGCTAAACATGCCCACCACTCACGCCACCACATACGCATTGAAGAAAAAAACTTACCGCTAGAGAGGAACATTACAAGAGAAGGAAAATTAGGGAGGCCATAGAGATAGAAAAAATTCTATTGAACCTAAATAGGGACGATGGCTCCCTATTATCTGTCATCTTAAAAACAATGTCACGCATAAAAAACAAAAACCCTAATTATTAACTTCGTAATTAATTGTTAAAACAATAATTTTTAACATTTTTTATTAAAAATTAATTATTAATTT
The DNA here is from genome assembly GCA_001517045.1 of Pseudotsuga menziesii. Taxonomy (NCBI): domain Eukaryota; kingdom Viridiplantae; phylum Streptophyta; class Pinopsida; order Pinales; family Pinaceae; genus Pseudotsuga; species Pseudotsuga menziesii. The sequence continues at coordinate 192,573 of LPNX010991900.1, forward strand.
AATTTAATACTTTTAAAAAAATAGGTTGAAACTTAAAAAGCAAAAATGATTATTAAATTTAATAATTATAAATTATAAATAATTTAATAATAAAAAATAGTTATTTACTAGAATTAACTTTAAAGTTATTAAGAAATAAATTTATAATTAAAATTAATTTCATAAACTAAATAATTATTATTAAAAAAAAATATCAACTTAAAATTAGTTATAAAATTATAATTCTAATAAATAGGTATTTGATATTTTAAATATTTTATAGGTATTCTAACTTAAAAATAAAAAAATAAAAATTGTATATCTTAAAATTGGAATTTATTAAAACTAATGACCTTCTCAATATTGAGATTTTATAATTTTATTAAATTTTGAAATTATTAAAATTGTCTATCATATTAAGGTCACATGATGAGGTTAAAAACATAGGCTATAAACTTTGAATTAAAACTTTAAATAATTTGTTAGTTATAATAACTAAAGCTGTCGGCTATAAACTAAAAAAAATTAATAAAATTTTAATTAAAATTTGACCTTACACTTATTAATATGTTATTTTCTGTACTTGACATAACCTTGAGACACTCTCTCCTGATGATGAGCCCGACTTTGTGGCTCAAAACGTTGAGAAAAAATTCCAGCCAACGCAGTCTTCCTCTAACTTTTTTTTAACCATGGGAACAACAACCTCCCAAAAGTATATCCAACAACCCGCAAACCAGATATACCGGTAACTTGTGACTTAGCAGGGGCCGAGATGTCCCAAATCCCACTAGGGTGAGCCTCTATACCAGGGGTCTCCTACCCTTCAAACTTTGTCACAACGGGCCAATGAGCAACCCTACCCCCCCCCCTCCCCCCACTAGTTTTGAACCTGTGACCTCCAGGGAGATAACACATGTTCTTAACCATGAGAATCGGTAACTTGTTGATGTTATTTGGGCAAGGTCTATGGTCAAAACCAACGACTAACACTATAACTTAGGAGTTCCTCTAACCTTGTGAAAGCTAGGAACACCAATAACTCATGACTTAGCAAGGGTTGAGATGTTTAGAGACACACTCAATATGAGATCCCAAAGGGGTGCCTACCCTTCTAGCCCTATCACATTGGGCCACTTTCTTATTAGGGATTTGAATTCCGTTGTGAGAGTGCGAAACTTACCTCCATACCAATTGAGTTGTTGACCTTTAGACTTTAAAATTTCAAAGACATGGGTAGGATTTGATCTACTTATGTGTGCATAGCTCATGAAACCACTTAATATAATCTCTCTAAGTGCAACCACACGTTCGACCACTAACAGAAAGTGATTCATGGCTATAAAAAAGCCTTCATAAAAATTGGACCTTGTCTATTAATGAAATTTTTATTTGATAAACATAAAAATAGGCTTTAATCCATTTATATATATATATATACATTACTTTAAATATCATATTTACGCCAAAGGAATTACACAATGGAGACGTAGTTTTAGGAGATTCATCGTCGCTTCGTCTAATTGCAATTCAACAAGTGTCTCGTCTGTTGGGCGAATAGGAGTTTGGTAGGTGTCTTGCGTGTTCATGTCGCATATTTGGACATAGGTTTGACGATCAATCGGTTAACCTAATGTGTACTTTGAGACATCAACCATTGATTACGCGGGCCCCTTAACTAATTTCATTGGCTCACAAATCTTCTTTACCCGTGCATTTTCTATCAACAGAATAAATATTGGCCCTTGATATTGATCAAGTTTCCATCTGGACCATTAAAACATGCGCCCTGTACCACTTTCCACTAATTTGAAAAATTTTCTCCTCCGCGCATGTTCACCCAGTAGAATCAATATCAGTCATAGATCATTTCTCTGCCAAGATCTCTGTCAGTGATTTGTGTTGGATATAACTTTTTCCGCTGATTGGAAAAGTTAATCCTTTCATGCATGTCTCATCGACGAACTCTCTCGTGGCCATAGATATGCTTTCACATGTTCATCAAATCGTCAATCTATGCTACCTTTTAACCCATTCTGTTGGCAACCAATTTTATTCTTACCTTGCAACTTTTCCCGTCGGATAGATTTACAACCGTTGATCCTCTTCACTGTAAATCTACACCGTCACATCTTACCATGATATAACATGGGGCGGATTTTCATTTTAAACTTATTTCTAAGTTTAAGTTAGGATTTTCTTCGGATATAGATGATTTTCAACTCAGAAATAAGCCCTTTTCATTTGTAATTAACGCAAGATTTTGTCAATTTTTGTATGATTTTGTCAGAGATGTAATCCCCATTTTGTAGGAAGCAGCAGGAGAATACAAAAAGCCTGACTAATACACCATACAGATCAACATATTCTTCTTTCATCATCTATGTTATCACAGGAAAAAAAACTAGACTAATACACCATACAAATCGACATCTTCTCCATTCATCATCTCTGCTGTCACAGGATCGATGGTTTTTGTGGCATCCAAAACAAGGGAGTGCCTCTATGACAAAACCCCTTTGATCATTTTTCATCATAATGGAAGAAGGCCAGGTGGAGACCAGGCTATCTGCAACCTCAGTCTTTCTACAACTCAATTTTTCCGCAATTGAGTTTCTACAACTCTATTTCCGTAGATTACCCTTTAGCAAGCTCCTTTCTGCAATCTCCTTTCCACAAGTTCATTTTTCACAATAAAGATTTTCACAAATCTCTTTCTGCAGTTCTAGTGCCGCAACTCTGTTTCTGCAAATTTCCCTTCCGTAATTGCTTTTCTGCAATTGCCTTTCCACAACAGTCTTTCTGTAATTGCGGATTGTGGGTTTGCAATTCTCAATTTTCAAAACCGGACTTCCACAAACTTGTGGCCACAACGGTCCTTTCTGCAATCAGATTGTGGATCCTCCTTTCCACTTTTCCAAATATAGACTTCCACATTTTTCCTCCCATAAATTTTCTTCACGAATTCAAGTTTCTGTAGCTTTAAAAAGTTTGCAACTTCACATTGCAGAACTCATTCTTGACCGTTGATCTCTGTGGCTTCTTCTTTGTCTGTTGGTCTTAGATCAAGTGCGGATCTTCACCTTGTCATTGTGGATCTATTTGTTTCCTTACACCTTTCTCTTGTGGATCTATTAATTTTCATGTTAACTGGTTTTTGTTGGACACGCGGGTTGACAAATGTATCAGGTGTTTTGCTAACAGTTGGCTTGCGTGTTTTGACTAGAATTTTATCTGTGATACTAAATGGCCAGTCCTGGGCATTAATGGATTGATGGGATTATGTTGAAAAAATTTTCATGCGTGTTTGGTGGCCAATTTCATTTTTTGGGCATATATCTAGATTGACAAACCCTTCTTTTCTGCCAGTGTCCTTCAGTGCAGTTCATTCCTTTGAATTGGGCATAGCCTTTGCCAATATTTGAGGCCAAGGGTTTTGCGAAAGTTTCAGTCCGAGGGATTTTGTAGGCTTAGGCTTAGAGCTTGTGGGGTCAATTTAATCGAGGGATTTTGTCGGTTTAGGCTCAAAGTTTGTTGGGTCAATTTGGTCGCGGTTTGGTTTCACTGTCGCTTGAGTCGATGAAGAACACTTCGTCGATGTCCCTTCATTGACATGAATGCTCTATTTTAATGCTTCATCAATGCATTGTTGCTCCATTAATGCAAGAAATCTTCTCATTTGCTTCAGACATGACACTATATCTTAATTGCAGCTCAGCTTATCAGGATCTCGAAGATCTTGTCACAATTCGTGATTTATCGGGATTGCTGTTGAACCGCCTTTGCTTTGCACATTTATACAAAGCTTCAGGTAACCCATATTTGGTACTGTTTGGATTTGGCTTGCTTGTATTTCTTTTTCCGTCCTTCGATTACACCATAGGCTTTGCAACAGAGGTTTTGCCACTTTGTCAAATTTGCAAGTATTCCTTGGCTCTACTTAACTGTTTTCAACATTCATTGTGGTAACAAATTATTTGCTTGGTATTTATGTGGCTCTGAATTTATCTTATTTTTGCAATTGGAATTGTAATCTTGAATATATAAAAATTTAGTATTTACTTACAAGTTGCTTAGTCGTGATTTATACAATGTTTGTCATTGTTTTACAACTAATATACGTTCTCTTGCATATATTTGACAGTGGAATTATTGTTGCTCAGAGTTACTATATATTTATTGTCAAATTGAGGGTTTCATTTTGCAAATTGTTTGTAAATGTTATTTTGGAATGGGTAAGAGTAGTTCTGAAACATGGTATTTACACTACCAAGGGCAATTGTTCTTATCTTACATAGAGTTGACAGTAGAAACAAAACACGTGAGACACCTGTCAATTCTAAAGCTTTACATATATCACTTTTTTTTTGTTCATGCCCTATTTGATTCCACAAGAAAGAACAACCATCACCTTATGGAAACTATGCTAACTAAAGATGCTATTTCACTCTTGCTACATGGTGTTGTCAACCTTTTCCCATTGGTCCAAGTCTCCACATTAAAACAAGTGAACTCACTCAACTCATCTACTATTCAGATATGAATTTTTATCTTAGACAGCCTTCATAAGCATGAGCTATTACTTCCAATTATATATAATAGTCTTGTAGAAGATGGGAAACTAAAAGAAGGAACTATAATCAAAGTCAAGTACATGCAATGTTGTACATAATGTAACGTATGTTTCATTTCCTCGTTGCTTTTTTCCCACTTAATGAATTTCACATCGTTGATGCATCACATATTTTTGTCTCCCATTACTCTCTAGCATACCTCTTCTTACCATGACTATCACATTGCTTGCACTTGAGGTTGTCACAGTGGATGCACCGATTATTGGAGACCCTTCATCTTACCACTTAGTTGTAGCCTCTCCCTCACGAAGTAGTTCCTTTGTTCCAGATAACAGCTTGCTCCAAACTTTCACCCCTTTGCTCGCGAACCCTACCTCAATAAATGAAAACCCTGGCTTGCCTGCATCGACTATCCCATTCACATCACTTGCCTCTTCTAGCAAAATTTGGAGCATTCAAGGTCGAGTTATTTCCAAGACAAACATTCATGAATATGGAAACCAACAAGGGTCTCTCAAAGTGTTCGGATTTGACCTTGTTGATGCTTCACACGATGAAATACATATCTCCGCATTCAATGAATTGGCACTCTCTTTGTACGACCAAATACAAATAGAAGTAGTTACATAGTATCAAATGGCACAGTCAAAGCATCCAATCCAATTTTCAACCTTTTGAAAAGCCATCATGAGATTTTCCTAGGTTCCTCCTCAACCATCCAACCATGCTTAGATAAATACCCCTTAATACCTTTACATTTCTTTAACTTTAAAACTATTCAAGACATCCAAACTATACCTGTAAATTCCACGGTTGACCTTCTTTGAATTGTAAATTCAGTTTTTCCTTCATCAACTATACGGAAACGGGATGGTGTAGAGACTGTACAACACATCGTTGGACTCCGTGACATGTCAGGCTATAGCATTGACATAACACTTTGGGGAGAGCATTTCCAAATTGAAGGAACCGAGCTTGCTAACCTTCGCGGTTTAGCTACTCCTCCAGTTTTAGCAATCAAAGGCGGTCGTGTTACAGATTTTAATGGAAAAACTGTTGGGACTATCTAAAAAACTACCCTTTTTATAAACCCAACTATTGAAGAAATTGTCCTTCTCCAAAGATGCTTTGATGACAATGGATTTCGTTCAGCGTCACCATCTTTGAGCCGAAAATTCAATGCCTCTCATTCTGCTCCTCGTAAAAGCATTACCATCAATGAGCTACAAAATCTTGAACCGTCTAAAAAGGCGATTTGGTACTATGTTGTTGCAACCATCACAAATGTTAACATGGATGACTTTCATTTCCTTCCATGCCCTCTTTTTGTTGATAGTATACAATGCATGAAAAAAAATTCTCACAAAGTTGGAAACATTTGGCATTGTGGTAAATGTGATGGGGAGTTTCTTGAATGTGACCAATGATACATACTAAAGGTTGACTTGGAAGATATCAGTGGACACCTTCATGGTGTCGTAGCTTTTGATGATGTTGCAAACCAACTCATGGGAATTTCTGTGAAAGACATATGCCTCCTCTCAACTGAAGCAGCATCAATTGTTGAAATATCTCAGAAGATCTGCAACAAACAATTTCTTCTTACTCTTTCAGTTAGAACAAAGACCTTATGTGGAATTGCACGCATAAAAAATGTAATTGTGATGGTTTAAAACATTTAATCGGCAACTTCACCTGGACATCCAAATACATAAGTTGTTTAGAATTGATACTCAAGCAATTGTTATTGTCTGTAATGAATTGCCTCAATTCTCAAATTTGTCCTTACTTCATGCTCAACATAGCAGGGTTTTTTTTAACTCCATTTATAGTTTTTGCTTTTAGGAGTTCTATCTTGTGGTCTCATAGTTCCACTGTAAAAGCTATCACTTAACATTTTGAACCTAAATTGTTGATGCAACCTATATGGTCGCTTTTGAATACAATACTAATTTGCTATTATGTTTATTTATAAAATAAACAACTTTGTTCTCTTCTTTCTTACCACAACTTGTCATTCTTTTGTACAAAACACTTATTACATTTATTGCTTTTGTTTTCCATGTATGTTTTTTCATACTAAACTTTGGTCTTTTATATTGTTTGCTTTCTTACAGTTATCAAGCTAAAACTTGAAAAATATATTTAGTCCATAAATGTTATTTTTACGTACATGGTTGGTTCCCAATATGAAATCACTTAACAATTGTTTTATATCTTCTGTTTTATATCCATATACTTTCCACTTAATACATATACAAAATGTGTCCCTGCATCCAATGAAAGATTCTATGTCTTTAACAAGTTTACACTTTTCTTGTAGTCGTCATGTCTAATCATGACAATGAACAAGCCAATGCACGAAGAAGACCTGTATATGCACAGAACAAAAATAAAAACAGCAAGAAGCAACGTCTTCTTTATAGAGCTTCTCGTCAACCTGTGGATATGTATTTTTCGTTTTCTCTTGGCCAACCTTCCAACACACCATCCCTTCCATCCCCCATGCTAAATCCATCCAACACCCCCCCTTGATGATGCACATCAATGATTTCATAAAAAATGGACCAACTAGCTAACATGAATGTCTGCTCAATTTGCAATGAATGCTACCGTGGCATTGTAACGAAAAAGTTCCATGGTGCATACGAATGTTCTCGTTGTATTCTAGAAAGAAAAGGCCATCGTTTTTCATTGGAAAACAATATGGACCCGGGCATCAAAATACCTGTCCTTGCAGTACTTATGGAAGTTGAATAAATGCTCATTAGTCACTCTAACCCAATCCTACAAGTCACGCATGCCCGTGGTGGTCAATATAAATATTATGGCCATACTATTTGCTTCCCCCAAGACATTTCTAATATTGCCACATCCCTACCCCATTTAATATCAGACCTTGACATCCTTGTTGTTTGCAAATGCAACCCTACAAATAATCCATATGAACTCTTTGTTAGTCGAACACGTGTTCTTGTTGCTCTTGAATACAAAATGGCCAACAATCCCTACTACAAGGATATACGAGTCAACCCAATTGCATTAGATTATTTGCCTCTTGTTTCAACAGACATTTCACCTTTGATTCGCCATGTTAATAACAATGATACATTATCTCATCAGCAAAGCTTGTCCTCTATAGTGCAACCAACAAATTCATTTGAACCCTATGAATTAGAATCCTCCTCCTTTATTTCAACACAACGAAATGCTAGAACTGAGGTTTAGGAAATTAGATGCTTCTTACGCATACCATATACCCCACTACTGGATTCCATTGATTGGCCCCCTATAGGTATCTCCCCTATCAATGAGTACAACACATAAGGCCTTCTTTCCATGGTCTTTCCAACCTTGTTCCCCACAGGCGCAACAATGCATAAACAACCACGCATTTATCAAGTTGAGATACACGAATATGCACTTCACCTCATTCACTATCATGACAACAGATTTGGGCAACATCCTCATTTTTGGTGCTACATATACAATCTAATCATGCGTCATCGGAGTCATGCTACTGCTTCTATTTTTGTCAAAATTAACCTTGAAGATACACTCCCTCCCACAATACTTGAGCTTGCTAACCAATTGCAAGACATGCCTAGTGACAAAATTGGTGAAAGAGTCCCACGATTTGGGTCTTCATTGTGTGAAACATGCTCGTATTGGAACAAAAGTAGAGTTGAACTCACAAATATGATCAATCAACAAGGTACACCAACGTTCTTCTTCACCCTTAGTGAAACTAACACAAAATGGCTGGATTTGCATGCTCTAATGCTTGGTGATCGCCCTACCGGTTTAGATCAACACCATCAATGGAAGATTCACAACATCATATCAAATCCACATATTGCATCACAATGTATATGCACAATAGATTCAAAATATTCCTTGAAGAGGTGCTTCAAAAAGGCCTTCATATAATCGATTGTTGGTGCAGGTGTATTACTATCTCTTCCTTCTTATCCTTCTCTTCATGTTTATCACTTCATAAGATTGATTTCTAATATATTCCTTTTCCTCCCATGTAGATATGAATGACAACATAGGGTTCCACACACATTCATGGTTTTATTTGGTTGGCAAATGCCTCAAATATGGACACCTTATACTGGGAAGATGTTCTCGCTGTTGAAGCTGCAAAACACTTTTTTGACACATATGTTACAGCTTGGAATCCTCGTAATTGCCACTTGTCCACTTTTGGGTCACATCATTCTACTACAAATGATCCATGCAGTCTTACATCACCATCCATATTTGCATCAAACTACTCAGTTGACTATGAAGAACTTGTAAATTGTGTTCAAAGGCACACCAGATGTTCAGAATCAACTTGCCTTCGCAAAAAAGGAACATCTATTCAATGTCGCTATGGTTTTCCCTATGACCTACAAGATACTTCTTCCTTATTCATTGATGCAAATGGACGTAAAACATACAATCCTGCAAGAAATGATTCCCTTCTAAATATTCATAACCCAACCATGCTTTTAATATGGAGGGATAATGTTGATTGCCAACCTGTTCTTTCTAGACACGATGTCCTCAAATACATTTAAAAATATGCATCAAAAGTAGAGCCAAAATAAAAAAATCTACCATGATATTATCTCTCGGCTTGCACATGCGGCACCAAGTGACGACCCCATTCTTTAGCCAATCAAGCGATTCCTTGCATAAATAGTTGCAGAACGAGACATCAGTGCACAAGAGACATGTCACATGCTCCAAAAACTTCCTCTTGTGCTTTGCAGTCGCACTTTTTTCCCGAAATGTGAGCCAAAGAGTCTTACGTCGTGTTTGTAATGACACTACTAACACCCTACAACCCCCCCCCCCCCC
>LPNX010991900.1:201986-238474 GCA_001517045.1 Pseudotsuga menziesii
CTAAAAGGAAAAAAAAATCCATGGAAACCAAACTTGTGTCACAAGATTGTTAGAGTCTTTCCACTGTTCACTTCCATTCCTCCCTTTGATTCTTCAACTCCTGAACCATTTTGTTGGAGCAGACTTATTCTATAAAACCTTTTTGTGCCCTCCCTGGGGATATTGGAACAACAAATTCTAAAATTATTTCTCATTGGCATTGCATTAAAGACGCATATGTTGTGTGGCATGTTGAACGTGTACAAGAAGAACCCTCTACACCTACATCTGATAATTCGAACTTCGATCCAATTCCATTTCCCTTGCCCCATAACATGGATGAACGGGAACTTCTCGCTCAAATCCAACCAGGAAACAACATCCATATTGATGACCTTGAAATGCTTGGACATCGTGATTTTGACAAAATTCACAATTGGACACATAACAATATACCCACCCATTTGCATACAACAACGACATCATTCATTGACCTCAATTGCTTATCCACCCAACTACATGAAGACACCACCTCATTGTCCAATTCACTTGATTCCTTGTTTCCCACACAACGCATAGCCTTTGATCTTGTCATTTCCCATTTTAGAAACACTACACCTACTCAACCACTCAAAATGGTCATTCAAGGTACTGCAAGCACTGGGAAATCTTACCTCATATCTTGCTTGAAATCTACACTCCAAACTGCATCTAGACAAACTACCTCTCCACTGCTTCTCCTAGCTCCAACTGGTGTTGTTGTCTTTAACATACATGCACTTACAATACATTATGCTCTTCAAATACCCATTGTTGGAATGCACCCTCTTGAAGGCCAGACCCTTTCAAAGCTTCAAGAAGAACTTTTCCATATGTGTTATATTCTCATTAATGAAATGAGCTTTATTGGCCCAAAAATGTTAACTCAAATTGATGCACGCTTACTTCAAGATTTCCCCTCGCATTGTACAATCTCATTGGTGGTTGTTCCATGATCTTTCTTGGTGACTTTGGGAAATTTCCTCCAGTAAAGGAAATCCCCATGTATGCAGGCTCATCCCTTGGAACTGCTCTGTGGCGTACATTTGATACTTTTGTCACGCTCAAAACCATTTTACGAGAACAAGGAGATAACCCTTCTCAAATTGCCTTTCGCCAACTCTTACTAAACCTTCGAAATGCAACACCAACTCTTGAAGACTGGGCACTCCTAATGACAAGAACAACCTCATCCCTTTCACATGCAGAAAATTGTTCATTTGAACAATCTACCCACTTGCATGCCACTAATAGCTATGCTGCACTGCACAACAAACACATGCTCAAAAACCTTAATATGCCAATTGCACATTGCTTTGTAGAACAAAGGAACAAACATGTTCACCAATCCATAGATGATGAACAATTACCATTAAAGATCCTTCTTGCTATTGGTCAACAAGTCATGTTAACTGATAATTTATGGGTTGGAGCAGGCCTTGTTAACGGCTCTCTTGGAAAATTCATTGACATTGTCTACAACTCCAATGAACAACCTCCTAGCTTACCATCCTTTGTTTTTTGTTGTATTCCTCCACTACAAAGGACCCTTATGGGATGCTTCTAATACTACTTATCTTCCCATCTCTCCCATAATAAGAGGAACGTGTAGGCAACTACCACTTCGTATGGCATGGGGGTTTAACAATTCATAAAGCACAAGGTATGACCCTACAAAATGCAACAATAGATATTGGAAACATTGATAGACAAGGGTTTACATTCACTGCAATATCAAGAGTTAAATCTCTCTCAGACCTTCGCATTTCTACAACTTTCTCATTTTTTAGATACTCTCGAATGCAATACAATCCATATGTCCAATGTAGGAAAAAGGAGGACAACTTACTTGCTTCAAAGTCTTTAAAACCAAATTCTTCTTGAAGCTTTTCTTTGTTTGCTCTATAGATTTACTATTTTTCCTCTAAACCTATATTTGTGATCATAACACTTCTTCTATTGGGCACACTTATGTTGTTCCCATTATTTAATGTATTTTTACAATTGCAAAGTAAATAAAATATGCTTTTTCTTGAGATGTATCATTTACTTATACGTTTCCCCATTTATTGGTTCAATTTAATAAAGCAATTAAACATTTAATTACATATTCCTTTGTTAGCATCAAATTCAAATTTGCTTTCATCTACTTTAATGTGTTACTGTATATTGTTTCAATATGTCCATGTTTTATTACCTATATATGTTTTATTACTCGAAATATATGTTTTATTATCTTAACCTTAGTTTTATCTTAACATTGCCATTTTGCAAGGTGTCTACCATTGCATTATGCCCTTTACCAAGAGGTGCAAAGGAACCCCTAGAGGGTACAAATATTAAAAGTGAAAACTAAGGTTAAGAAAGAAAGCTCGCTTTAGGAAAGAAAACTCTCTTCTTTCTTTTTAGAGAGGGATATCTCAATAATTGTTTTCACAAGGCCAGATATATGAATAAGAAATAAATTTAAGATTTTTCTGGTTGAAACAAGACAAGTACACATTGGGCATGGCGTAAAAAATGATTATAACATCACAATGTTATTGCATGGAAATTTTAACAAAGGCAAGGTAGCAATCTCATTACAGTCAAAATGCTTTTGTCTGGTGATATAGAAGAAAATCATAAACAATCCTATAATGAGGGCATCTAACAAGGATGAATCCACATTAACTTTAGATGAACAAATTTTGTGAATGTTTGAAATCAACAGACAGAGCATATGATTATGAATTTTGTGCTATTAAAAACTCATTTCAAACATGAAAGGGAAAACATAATGGAAGTAGTAAATAAGAAACACATGCACATGAGAAAAGGAAAGTACAAACTGTAACAAAGACAATACAAGAATCTCTGGAAAAAGGCCAGCTTTGGCCCTGAAATTTTATTAAAAGATAGATCTCAAAATACAATGTTGATTTCTCACCGGTTCCAACCCTTGTTCCATTACAAAAACTTGTTCTTATACAAAATCGCTCAAACTTGTCCTACGATTTTCACCACTTTCTCTGCTTTGTGCACACTTCTTCGTCTATCTTCCACATTTTCTCCACCAGGTCCGAATGTACAGGATGAATGTATGTTCCTTCTATGTTTGTTAATAAAGTCTTTATAACTTCTGTTACTACTGCCATTCATTCGAATTATCGGATGTAGTTACTGTTCTAGAGTATTAGGGCATAAAAAATGGAAGACTTATCATTATTACCAATTTTCCTTGTCCATATTTCTGGCTTCAGTGAAAATTCGTCCCCAGTTTTTCCTTCCTCCCTTCAAAATCTTTCATTGTACCATCTTTGGAGACATCGGTTTAAGCCTTGCGGCTCTCAGTAGTTGGTAATTCCAGTATAAACTTAGTGTTTTTCTTTGAATTAATGTCGCTACATCGTGCATCTTTTGACGTACATGCTGAATGTATGTTCCTTCTATGTTTGTTACTTAATTCTTTATAACTTTTGTTACTATTGTCATTCTTTCAAATTATCGGATGTAGTTACAGTTCCAGAGTGTTAGGACGGACATAATGGAATACTTATCATTATTACCGATTTTCCTTGTCCGCATTTCTGGCTTCACCAGAAATTTGTCCTCATTTTTTTCCTTCCTCCCTTCAGAATCTTCCGTTGTACCATCTTTGGAGACATCAGTATAAGCCTTGCAGCACGCAACAGTTGGTAATTCCAGTATAAACTCAATGTTTTTCTTTGCTTCATTGCTGGTGAAATATGCATCCTGTCAACGCCTTACCTTCCTTTATTGGACTCTGTCGACTCATTTTTTTCCTGAATGCGTCATCACCCCCAATGATTTCAGCACTTCATAAGGGTGGTGGTGATGACGGTGGCATCTGTTTCTGTTTGCCGCTATCTGAACATTCATTCAGATCGACGGGTTATAGCAATTGATACTATGCACTGTGGTACGTAATTCCACAGTCTTAGCTAGAGGATTCGGTGGGATGTCCTCTGTTCTTTGAATTCTTGCCACTACTTCTACATTCGTTCGCAGTCCTTTTAAGACAGTGTTGCTCTTGCGGGTATCAAAATGCTTCCTCCTTGCCAGACTTGCTAAGCTGGTTTGAAACGTTGTTTCAGGGAGGCTTGGAACTGGCTTATTTTCCAAGCGCCTCCCGGCTTGCGGTGGAACATATTCGACAACATTTCCCTCACCCATAACAGGTGTCATAGCTCCAATCATAGAGCCCCTAGGGCCACTAACACTAAAATCCTCACTAACCGTATTTATCCACAAGTCTTCTTTAACTCTATGTCCTACAAACAAAAACTCATTGTGGCATTATATGGGCAATAATTTGCAATTGGCCAACAGTAGAGGGTTCGTTCTAGCGGGCAGTCTGTCAAATCTTCACACGCACCATCATCGAGTAGCATAATGACAACACGATCCATCACGTGGGTCACCACTCCAAGTTCTTATGTTGAGGTGCCGACTACGCCGCCCATTTTTGCTGTGACGTCATGATACTTATGGCGGAAGTGACCAATGAATTTTCTTGGTATATGTGGATCTAATAATTGACAATTGTCACATCAACATGCTTTCAAAATAAGTGTGTCAATGCCAAATTGGTTTTAGTTTCACAATTTCCTTTCTGGCTTCATGAGCAACTTGTTCCTTGGCACTTTCAATATTTTTATCATCATTTTTAAATTTTTTTTAATTATTATTATTATTATTATTATTCGCAGTTATCAAACTAGGGCTTCAATCGGCTCCCATTGATGAGCCCTCTGACTTCTGTCGCTATCTAATAACAATAAATATTACTAAAAATGTAGTTTTTCATAAGATAGGTATTACAATTGATATTTGGAATATTTTGAATTGAGCAGTAATAGTTATATCATTGTCTTCTGAAAGGGCAACAATCATTTCCATTTGACTAATTCCTAAGTTTTTTTTAATCTTTTGTTGATGAAATTTGTTGCAGTTGAATCTATCTGACTTGATCTCCTTATCTGGATCTGTCTATAACCCCTATAGATTCATCCTCCACACAGATCGATCAATCAACTCGAATTATCTTCACCCGGACTTGATCTCCTTGTTAACACTCAAAATATACCCCCGATTGTAAAATGGTAAATCCCAAGGTAACCACATAACCAAGCTTTAGGAAAGAAAGCTGGCTTCTTTCTCTCCAGAAAGGGATCTCTCAATAATTGTTTTCACAAGGCCAGGTATATGAACAAGAAATAAATTTAAGATTGTTGTTGGTTGAAACAAGGCAAGTACATTAGGCATGGAGTAAAAAATGGTTATAACATTACAGTGTTATTGCATGGAAATTTTAACCGAGGCAAGGTAGCAATCTCATTATAGTCAAAATGTTTTTGTCTGAGGATATAGAAGAAAATCAGAAACAATCCATTAATGAGGGCATCTAACAATGATGAATCCACATTAACATTAGATGAACAAGTTTTGTGAATGTTTGAAATCAATAGGCAAAGCATATGATTATGAATTTTGTACTATTAAAGACTCATATCAAACATGAAAGGAAAAACATAATGGAAGTAGTAAATAAGAAACATATGCACGTGAGAAAAGGAAAGTATAGACTGTAACAAAGACAACACAGGAATCTATGGAAAAGGCCAACTTTGCCTCTGAAATTTTATTAAAAGATAGATGTCAAAATACAATGCTGAATTCTCATGGGTTGGACCTTTGTTCCATTACAAAAACTTGCTCTTATACAAAATCGTTCCATGAGATGAATAACTGACTTCTAAAAATAGCCAATAACCTCCTTTTACATCTGTCATCTACATTTCTTAACTAATAACTGCTCTTGAAAAAAAATAAACTAAACTCCAAGTTAACTAGTCTTCATAAATAATCTTCGACAATCTTCAATTTTTGTGTTTTCGCAACCCGCAAATGCGGATTACAGAAGTCCTTTTTTTTGGGGGGGGGGTTGGAAATCGTTTTCCCATATTCCGCAACCCGCAAATGCGGATTGCGGATGTCAGATAACATTTTGTAAATAAAGTCTTATCTTTTCAATTCTGCCTTCCGCATTCCACAATGCAGATTATGGAAAGCGGAAAGTATTTTCATGTATAATTTTCCATTTTCGGATCCGCAAATAAAATTCGCAACATTGCCTACCCGCAACCCTCAAACCTTTGTGCGTTGCGGATTGCGAAAGTTAAAAATATTTTTCCTGGTTACGAATCTTAGTTCGCATCCCATAACCCGCAATGCGGATTGCGGAAATCGCAAAATCGAAAGTTTTGTTGAATTCATATCTGCGTTTCGGTTTCCCGCTTTAATCTCAATCGTCCATTTTCTCGAAATCTACGGCGCAGATCTATTCTGCCATTGAGTCTTTGCTTATTTAAATAATTTGAATTTATGAATTCTTCACAATTTGCTCTCGTGAGTTTTCACTGTGCTTGAGATTTTTACTGTGACTCTCTCATTGACTAATTCTCTAGTTGCCAAGATGTCCATGAGTAATTTTTCTACTCTCAATGGCTAATTTCTGTTACTTTTACTGTGGTAAATTTGAATTATGGATGCTAAAATTGTATCAGAATTTACCTCCAAATCCGCCATTATATCCAGAAACACCAGGTCCAAGACCGCTCTAAATGAGCAAAATAGCAAGGACCCAAATGCTGGCATTTTTACTGACACCAGTGGATGAGTGTCTGAAACCCTCCACCTGGACTAGTCCATAATTTACGCTATATTTGACAATGATGATTTTTCTGCTATCACTCATGACCAGCCAACATTTGCCAAAATTAGCAATTTGCAGCTCCATTGCATTGCAGCTAGACCTCCTTTTATCCCATACACAGACCCTGTCAAGTGGGAACTTGACCATGAAAGCCCTAAGGAACGATCTTTTGATGACCACATTGCGAACCTAATAGATTCTTTCCACCCATATGTCTTTGCAAGAGCATATGCTCTTAAACCTCCTCAACAACTCATGACTGTCCAATTTCTCGATGCGGCCATGGCCTAGTTTGATTTCGAGGAAGTGGTAAAATCTTAGATGGACAACCCTGCAGAGTTCATCCCCAAAGCATAAAAGTCCTATCCTATTTCTTGGTTTAGGGAACCATTTTACCTGCTAGCAGCCATGCTTTGTCGATTATATGGACTATCCAACTGCGATGAGCTTAAAGCTGAATGGGCTCCTATATCTCATCATATATTGATTACAGGTGAATCATTCAATTGGGCACATTTCCTATCAGTGATTCTGAAGGAAGCAATTGAGAAGTATAGGAAGAACTCGTCATCCAGGAAACCAACCTTCTATCTATCAGGGTATGTTATGGATGTTTTTTGCACAACTTCTTCATTCTTGGCGATGGGATGGAATTGGACCAGGACTTCTCCTCTGGTCCATATTTACTGCTCAGATTTGTGGGAGGACAAATTTGTTCCTCAAATTTATGAAAGCTGTGACCACTTCATAGGGTCAATATACCAAATTATTTTCAAAGGGGATGCCCCCACTTTCTCAGAGAGGGCCAGAGCATTGATTTCTTTAATGGGTGATTGCTATGTAGGGGAATACTTCTCATACATTCAGATTTGGGGCAGAAACACAATGCATTTGCTACCGAGAATAGTCCCAGATAGAATGGTCCTTCAAGAGATTGCATTTCAAACTGTCATTAATGGGGTCTTCCCAAAGCTTGCAACAACTAAAAGGAAGTGTTGGCCCAAGCTTCCATTGAACCTGAGATTTTTGACTTTGCAAAATTCCACCCGTGCTGTTATCCTGGGAAAAGCCATAGATGATATGAACCTAGGGGAGGCACCAAAGAGGATGCATGAACCCAAGGCATTATTGGAAAACCATTTTGTGCAGGAGCACACAGAGATTGCATATGCCTATCATGAACTTCTTGATGATTCTATATACAGAGATGCCATTGATTTCTCAGAGGTAGTGAGCAGGATCTCCACTCCTCTGGAGAAGACTTACATCTTCCAGTACTAAAAGGAGTTGAAAACGATTGTGCTACATTTCAGACAAGTCCAATTAACAGTGGAAGAGAATGCACATAAACAAAATGCAGAAAATGAGGCTAAAGAAGAATTATCCAGCTCTTCCACTGCTCCTGCTGAGAAGTCAAAGGACAAGGGTAAGACTATTCTTGAAGGTCCCGTGAGAACATAACCTTCCTCAACACTTAAAGCCTTGCTCATATCAACAGAGTTCAAGAAGAGCTTGGAAAAACTTAGCTCAGAGATACAAACACATGCAACAATGGCTGAAACACCATCAAAGAAGCAGAAGGTTCATGAGGCCATTCCACAAGTACAATTGCAAGCATAATCCTTGAGCCTACACCACAAGTGATCCAAAGGGTAGAGCAGCCAGAACAACAAATTCTACAAGTTCAAGTAATTCAGCAGTTGGATCCACTTCCCCTAACCAATATTGAGGTACAGGAGATTCACAGTGATCTTGAGGAGGAAAACGCTCCTTCCACCTATGATTGTCCTGTTACTGTTTCCACTAACATGACCTCATCTGCTACAACCCCCCAATTATCTGGGAACATTTTTTATTCTTTGTTTCCACAACATTCTTTTTTTTTGAAATTAATTTGTCCCATATTCTTTTTGCTACCAATGGAACACCCTTGGTATCACAAAACACACCTATTTCTATTCATATTTCCACTTCACCTATTTTTTCGACCCCATTATGACTACATACTACTTCCGCATCCTCACATTCTTTTATTCCACAGCTTGATAGTTCTTCCATCCCCACAACTTCTTCCCCCTAAACCTATTACATCTGTCCCAACTTCCATTTCTTCATCCATTACATATATTATTCCCACATCTTCCACTATTATCCCATCTCTTAGCATGGAAGTCCCCATTCTTGAAACTTCCCAGCCTGCACCCTTAGTTACTGTTCATGAAAGAACCATCTCAACAACAAATGAGATGGTCGATTTTGGTGAAGATGCAATGGTTTCCCTGGGACTTGATACTTCTGGAGCAGAAAAGAGAAAGTCGTGGTGAAAAATGGATCTAAAAGGTCAAGAGGAAGAACCTTCAAGTAGAGGTCAGTCCTAAATCAAATCATTTGGAAAAGGGAATCCTCTGATGTCAAACAAGAAGCCCTGGACACAACAACTATTATGGGAGCTTTTGCTATAGCTAGCTTTGATTCAGTGTCTCAACTGAATAAAGAGGTGGAAGAAAAGGAACAACAATGGAAAAGGTCCAAACAGGACCAAGCACAGACTGAGGCACATCATAGGCAGGAAATACAAGACTTGAAGAATGAATATGAGGAAAAGCTAAGGTAGCTTCAAGGACAAAATGATTACCTCAAGCAACAATTTGAGAAGGAAGGTGACCTGAATAAGCAACATGCTAACAAGATTTCTATCTTTGAGCAACAAATTAAAAATCTCCAACTTGCATTGACCACCTCTTCTTTCTCCAAATTCACAGGAGAAGATTTTAAACAACTAGCCAGCATAATCCATGACGATTTTTATCAAGGGATGATTACTCTTTTTAAAGGATTTAATGAAATGCAGGAATTATATAATGCATTTGAGCACCAATCAGACGTTCTCCATGATCATAACAAAAGGAGAAAGGAAGCAACTAGAGCTTACAACAACATCATAGGTTGGCATAAGTATATCAAAGATAGACCAGGCGATCTGCCAATCTTAGACTAGCTCACGCACAAGAAAACCGAGGTGTCAATTGGGACATGGGAGAATGTCCGCGATCTCGTGGAGTCCATCATTAAAGATGGACATGTGGCTTGCAAGAGAAGATGGTTTGCTTCAGAGACTTTGATCGGATATCTGGATCTGCCATTGTTAGATCCCATTGATGAGGCTATGCCTCCGAAATTGAAATTGGAACAAATTGAGAGTGACTTTACTAAAGTCAAGGAGCAAATATTGGAAATCACTCAACTTAGCATGGATTAAATCAAGCAATGGATCGGGACACCTCTCGCTTCATTGATGAGGATTGACCTGTTCCTCAAAGAATGGGCGAAGATCAAGAAGAAAGAGATTGCTTCCCTACTTTGTAAAGCAGAGTTGCATTTGTGGCATGCTTAATTTTGGGACATCCAAGATCTGATGGATGCATTTGCCAATTGGCGTTATGCCCTTCCCAAATCATGAAACTAAATATTTTGTAATCCCACATCGTGGAAAGTTTCTTTTCTTTGTACAATTTTTGTAATATTATTTAAAGGGAAGAGTACCTCCCAAGAAAGGGGGACTCGCACGATTAAGTCTAGGAGAACCACTAGAGAAGGGACTGGCAAAGATATATCAGGAAAGCTTTGTAATTTTGGAAATATTGTAATGTTTTGCAGTTCAATAAAATTACATTGTTACTTATGTTATGTTTTATGGTGATTCATTAAATTTGTTTCATAAATTTCAGTCATTCTTCTATCTTTCTGACATACCGATCATAGGTTGCTCATGTGTTGAATATGTTGACTTATGTACTGATGTTTCATAACAACTTTAACATGTCAAATGTGCATTGAATAAATGTGTTTACTTAATTCACATAACCTTTCCTGCAACTGATAATAGTTATTGATCCCTTATACTAATTTTCAATTGGTATTACCTCATAAAACAGTTTTGCACACATAATACTTTGGATAAAGCACTGCAATTGTTATTGTTTAGTTTTATTTAAAGTTGACTAAAGGAAGTAAACTTGATCTATATTTTTATAAGTTGAGTAATTATTTCCCGGTCATCAATTATACATCATGACTGTTCTGCTTAAAGCTCTTTCACAATCACTGTCTTAGTTTTATCAGACAGTTTAGTCTAGTGTCCAATTACTTCGAACCGTTCTCAGATCTTCCTTATAGGTAAAACATATCTACTTGATTTGAAAACCCTTGTACTAATGGAGGCATTGTATCCATAGGATTTAGTCATCCCAAACAACTCGAGGATAGAATCTTCTCTGCGTGGGATCCCTTTGAAGCCTTTCTTGTTGGACTTTATCCTTCAGAGGCCTTGTATCCATAGGATTTAGTCATCCCAAACAATTCGAGGATAGAATCTTCTCTGCGTGGGATCGATTTGAAGCCTTTATGGTTGAAATTTATCCTATCGAGGCCTTGCATCCATAGGAATTAGTCATTCCAAACAACTCGAGGATAGAATCTTCTCTACATGGGATCGATTCAAAGCCTTTCTGGTTGGTCTCAGGAAGATCAATTGTTTGAACATGCAAAACAACCTCAAACATATCAACATCCCAATATACAATCGGGTGGACCACCACCTACACCACCTGCTTCATCTTCATCACCATCTAAGGAATCTTTAGATAGTAAGACATCTTCAGATCCTTCTTCGTCCGAAAGAGCACCAATGGTCGAGCAAGTAAATAGACCCTGGCTAGACGATGATGAATGTACAGATTGTTGCCCTATTTGACTTGGTTACGTTATTTTATGGTTCAAGGATTGCTGCCCTTTCACAAGACAATGATATAACTCTTACTACTAAATTCATAATATTCCAAACATCAATTGTAATACCTATCTTATGAAAATCTACATTAACTATATGCTAACATTTTCATTAATCTTTATCTTATTAATAAATTCATTTTTCTTTTTTTCAATATAATCTTCTTTACATACCATATATTTTTTTGTTTTTTTTTTTCAAGAAGAAAAAACCTGTCCTTGTTATTCAGATTGAATCAAAGGGCATTAATACATTCAGCCTCATCATCTTCGCAAAAATACATGACTACCCACCCGGAGTTCCCAAACAGGAGGAAAGGCACATAAACCAAAATAAGACCCATCAGAAAACTGTCTCATCATGTAATGAAGACTGCTCGATCTTTCACATCAATCGAGAGCCAATAAGACTCTGATCAACGTTCTAAAGAGAAGCACTTTACTTGCTAAAGACAACTGCATGTAAGGGGGAAATAACCCTACAGAAACTGATGACAATAATATGACCAGTAAATCCACAAAGAGAGAAATGGTCCTCTAAACAACCTCAAAAGAGCTGATAAAAGTCTTTATAGACTAAGAAATTCTCAATATATTCCATAATGCATCCTTTTCCTTGGGGAAAGGAAAGTGCCTTTTTTGAAAGACGGTCAGCTGTCTTGTTGTACTCTCGATAAATGTGAGAAAATGACAGATCTGGGAAGCTAGTGGCTAGCTTTTTTGTCTCCCTACACCAATGAACAAGTTCAGGTGGGGAGAGAGCAGTCGATCCCTTAGCCCAGTTGATGATTACCTGAGAATCACCGTAAACCTGGGCTAGGGGGATCCCCATCATATGGGATATGTGCAAGAGCGCCCATAGGCTAAGCAACTTTGCTTTGGTATTAGTGCCATATTCGACCCCCAATGAAAACTCCAAGTAGTGAAAATCATTGAGAAATATGCAAATGCCAGCACCGACAATCCTGTTATTTGAGGCACCGTCTATAAATCCACAGGGAAAAAACTTAACTGGTGGACTTCCAATATGTCTGCTATGCCCTTTTTTAGATACAATCCTATGAAATGGTGCATGGACAGTCGACAAGATTTGCTATGTGATGCCATGAATATTCCTATTTTTCCCTTCGAAAACTGCCAAATTTCGTGCCTTCCATACAATCCACATCATATTGTAGAGGAGCAGAAAGTGAGGCGAGCTCTTTGGAATCTTGCCAACCCAGGCAACGAAAATATCAGCTGTAGATATGCCAGAAATACATGCTTGAATATTGAAATAGTCAACTATATAATCAGCCACAGTCCTCCAAACCAAACAGTAAGAGAAAAGGTGTTCTACAGACTCCTCATTTGACCAACAGAGGGGACAAATACCAGGTCCCGAAAACCCCCTTCTCTGCAAGTTTTCCCAAGTGAGAATACTGTTATGAATGATAAGCCAAATGAAGCATGAGATCTTGAGCGGAAGGGCCTTATGCCAAATAGGAGGACAAACAGCCACAGAGTTCGATCGATGGGAGGAGTGAAAGATACAGTCATAGGCATCACTGGCTGTAATAAGATCCCTGCTATTATTATAATTCCAAACAAGTTTATCAGGGTAGTCCATTAAACGAATGCCTGCTGCAGAGAGATCAAAAACAAAATCATTCCAAGTCGTCTCAAATGAGCCACCAAGATCAAGTTCTCCAGCATTGTACCAATAATGCTGAGCGTTTGGCAAGGGATTGTGTGCCTGAGACAAGGAGCAAATGTTTAAATCTTCCAAATACGATCTCAGATATTCCGGGAATGACAAAGGAGCATTCGATCCCACTATCGGGTCAATCCCCAGCATGATACATTCACCATTACCAACCTGCCACGACAAGTACATACACATCCAGGGTATAACCTGAAGAAAACCCCTCCAGAAAAAAGAGACGTTACGTGTGCTGAAAGATTTATACCTGAGCCATTCAACAACCGATCGTCCCTTTAAATATTTAGTTTGAAGGACCTGGAACCATAAACCATTGGAATGGAGGGCTCTCCAGAACACATTTAATCTCAGAGCTTGATTAAACCAAGAGAGGTTTTTAATTCCCCAACCCCCTGATGATTTGGGCCGAGAAAGATCAATCCAGTTTGTCAGATGATACTTGAAGGATTTGTCAAAGGATCCCCATAGAAAGTTGAAAATAGTACATCTGAGCTTCTGAAGAATACTACTAGGAAGAGGAGCTAATCCCATCCGGTAGACCGGAATGCTAGATAGAACAGCATTGACAAGAACTAGTCTCCCTCCAAGTGACAGGTATTTATATGCCCAGTGATTGATCCTCTTTTCAAATTTTTGCAAAAGTCAGTGCCAATCAGCCACTCTATACTTCAGCGGCTTCAAGTGATAACCCAAGTATGTTAAACCAGACTGTAAAGGAAGCATCTTATAGGGCATGACCACCCTGAAATCATTAAGACAACCATCATTAAAGTTGTGATAGAGCATGCATGATTTGTCAGAATTAATCCTCATACCTGATGCTTTACAAAAAGTGTCAAGCAGAACCTCAAATGCCAACCAATCCTGAGGGGTACCTGAGCCCATGAGAATGACATCATCCATGAAGAGGAGGTGAGAAAGTGCAAGGGAGGGTGAGATCTTGATACCCCTGATGAGTCCATTGATCCTGGCATCCTTAATGAGCAGGCTAAGCCTTTCAATGACCAAAATGAAGAGGAGGGGAGATAAAGGACAGCCTTGCCGGATTCCCCGAGAGGCAGGAAAGAAACTGGACGGAGTCCCATTAACCAAGACTGCAAAGTTTGCAGTAGATATGCAGCTCATAATCCAATTGACAGTGAGGAGGGGAACACCAATTTGAATTAGAATGAGCCTAACATAAGTCTAGTCAACACGGTCAAAAGCCTTGGTGAGATCCAACTTGATCACAATGCACAGGTATTCTTGATTTTAATAGAGTGAAGGACCTCCTGAACGATACCAATAGGCTCAGTAATTTGACGGTCTTTGAGGAAACCAAATTGTTCATGAGAAATGCCCAGATCAAGAAAGGGTTTAAGTCGACAAGCAATGACTTTGGCAATGAGCTTATAAAGAAGATTGCATAAGGAGATGGGTCTAAAGTCCGCAAAAGTACGGGGCTTATCCTTTTTCGGAATAAGAGTAATAAAAGTGGAGTTAAGGGAAGGGGGAATGAACCCAGAAATCCTAGTCATGTCCACCATCTGAACTAAAGTGGGACCTAAGAGGTCAAAAAAGTGTAGATAAAATTCTACCGGCCACCCATCTGGGCCCGGACTACGGTCTTTTTTGAAGGACTTAAGGGAGAGTTCTAACTCCTTAAGAGTAACCTGAGATGTGAGGCGTGAAGAGTGCTCAGAGGGGATCATCCTAAGGAAGAGAGAGATCACTTTAAGCTTATGGTCAAGACAGGTAAGACCCTCATCCTTAAAAATATTCTCAAAGTATGATTTACCAAGATCCTTTAAAAGGCCCTCATCGTCAATGATATTACCCTCATCATCTTCAAGCGACCAAATCATGTTCTGTGTCCTTCTGCCAGAGGCTATCGAAACCATATATTTTTTTGTTAATATTTAGATTGAACAAGTTTTTATTATCTTAATTTTAGTTTTCATTCTCAAAATTTTAGAATGTAGTTATGAATGATAACATAAAAGGTACTTTGCTTGAGGATGGCATAAACCCATTTGAGAGGCTTTGAGTCATTCTTCGCTTATGGAGGGAGGATGAGTATAATTTAATCTATACAGTTCAGGCGGTGGAAGTGCTTATCCGCGTGTATAATATATCATGGTGTCAAGACAACGCAATTATAGAGTGCAAAAATGGCGGTGGAAGTGATTATCCGCGTGTATAATATATATCATGGTGTCAAGACAACGCAATTGTAGAGTTCAAAAATGGCCGGAGAAGTACCCAAGGCACCCACTTCGGATTCTCCAACAACCCAAAATAATGGCAATAATAATAGTAACAGTGGCAAAAATAACAGTGGGAGTTGGAAACAAGCCCATTATGCAAATCCTCCCGAGTTGAGTGGGAATTGGAAACAAGGCCACTTTCCAAATCCTCCCGACTCACATAATCCTGATCTTTCAACTCTGAGAGAGCAGTGGAAGTTCGCCATCAGGCAGTACAGCAGGTGGTATTCTCAAGCATGGGGCACTGCCATTTTCGCCGGCATTTCCTTCTTCGCACTTGGCTGGTTCATCAAAGGATCCAACCCCTTACCTTCCATCTCCAGTTCCAAGAGTAATGAGAATAATAGTAACGACGACAACAAATCCCGACCCACCTCCTGATTTCTTATTTTTCAAAACTACGTGTATGTACAGGTCAGTTGCAATTTACATCATTGCTCTGTTTTTCATTGTTTCCCAATGCATAAGTTGAAATAGGGGGTTCAGGGAATGTATTTATGGAATAACATCGATCAATCTATCTATCTATGTATATAGTTTAATGGGTTTGCCTGTAACAACGATTTGGGCGAGCTGTCGTGTTTAGTTGTTTGCAATAACCAGTTGGTGAGCAATTTCTGTGGACCCATCTCTTTTACGCGCTTACACTTGACTGAATGGACAGACATAACAATTAAGGGTTTAACTGTGTGGCTTTATTCCCATTTGAGAAATTTTTTGGGATACGGCGAGAGTCTTATTGTGAGCCTTGGATATGGTGGATATTTTCAGAGTTGTATTATTCTCAACTGAAACGTCAACCCTTTGAAGAGTTGTTCCTAAAAGGCCTTACTTGGTGGTGTCTGAAAAGTCTTCATGATCATTTCCATCGCCATATTGGAATAATTGCATATAAATGACTAAAAATCCGAGGAAAACATGTCAAGATTTATTCTTAGCAGAACACAAATGCAATAGTGAGTGACGCAATAATGTGCAAAGTGCAAAAATATTGCAGCTACTGGAAGAAGTGTCTGAAAGGCAAAGAACTATTCTAAACAAACATACAATTATGCCAGACTATCAAGTCCCTGATAACAATAGAACTACCTCCTATAAAGACCATGGCTATGAAATTGCAAGGACCTCAGCTTGCGTGTTATTTAACCCCAGTAATGGTCTTGATTAAATGTTTTCAAATTCGAATGCTGCGGACAAAGACATTAGTCGTGAGATGATGTACTAAAGCTACTGTTTGATGATTTTTAAGTTAATTAAAATTTATTCCTGAATTCATTAACACTGGAGGTATTGAATCAAATTCTCGTGCTTGGAGATCATCTTTACCTGCATTGTATACTCTTGCTTATGGGAGCCCTGTTTAATAATTGAGAGCTGAAACATCAATATCT
The DNA here is from genome assembly GCA_001517045.1 of Pseudotsuga menziesii. Taxonomy (NCBI): domain Eukaryota; kingdom Viridiplantae; phylum Streptophyta; class Pinopsida; order Pinales; family Pinaceae; genus Pseudotsuga; species Pseudotsuga menziesii. The sequence goes on from LPNX010991900.1 coordinate 218,850, forward strand.
CTATTGCGAAGTCTTATTTGATCATTGGGTGCTATGTATTCAGAACAGATTGAATTTTTTTAAACTAATCTACTTGCTTCATCAATCCAATTACCTCCCAAACCTGCAACTTAAGCTGTTACAAAGTTCCTCAAGAAAGTGCAACTCTAGGGCTACTTAGGAAGGTAGCCCATTGTCTACCACAACAACTATTCCTTTCACTTTAGGCTGGTTCTTTTCTGGCACAAGGGAGGTGTTACTGGATGAAATGGCAGTCTAAGCCACTGGCATGCGTATGTGGCTAAGTAACAGGACACTTCCAAATAGGGCCCGTGTCCCGTATTCCACGTGTCGGACACGACACTTGCCCTAATACGTGTCCGACACCATAATTTTCGTGTCCCAAATTCTGGACACTTTCCAACACGTGTCGGACACTTACCAAGAACGTGTCCTGATTTCTAGACATGTGTCTTGTCAAAAAGGGTATAAAGGAGGAAGAGGATAGAGGAAAGAGCTATGACAGTAATGTTAATTTTGACATGGAGGAGCAGGAAGACGATTGACAATGGCTAGTACCATTGATGAGCTATTATATTCTTACTTGTGGCTATTTAGTATTTTCATTTTGTATCTAGTAGGACAGTAAATACTAGACTTAGTACTAAGTAGTATCTACTCTATTTTGTATTTGTCAGTGGCATTCTCTCGAAATACATTTTGATTTTTGTGGTTTATTGAGAAATATCAAATATGCAATTTATGGTTCAAAGTTCATGATTCATTGATAATTTTATTAGTGATTCATCATTGTCAAATTTCAATTGAATGATATTATGATTGATGTACATTGTATATATTTCTAGTTTTAAAAAAATGTATATCTTTATGTATTTTTTTAATATATATATATAATTTTTTAATATATATATAAAACGTGTCCCCCGTGTCCTATTTTTGGGGTCGTCGTGTCTCGTGTCGAATACTCGTATTTTCGTGTCCTTCGTGTCCCGTGTCCTTGTGTCATGTGACTTAGGTATGTGGAGAAAGTGACCACTGTCACCTTAGTCACTTCTCCAAACTTCTTTCGAAGTTGAAACCTCTGCAAAAGACACTTAGACACCAAATATATCTCATATATGTGTAAGGTTAGTGACCAGTGCCTAATGGAGTCAAGAAGAGGATATGAATAATGCAAGTGCATTCATTGAAGGATAAGCCAATTACGTAGCCAATTAGTTCCAATGTGCAACTAGCAAGAGTGATATGCAGGTATTAGCAAAAGTACAAGTATTTCATCATCACCAAACAATTTGGGGTGCACATGCACAACAGTATTAATATATCAGCAGTCATTAATGCAGCGGTAGCTAAAGGTAAGTTATTATTCAACATGTATCATTCCCATAACGTTGTATATGCAGCAAAACAGTTAGTATGCCATTGAGATAGGTTTGAAACACGGTATGAAGTAATTATTCGCATTTATTCCACCATGTCTCAGAGTTTACAAGATTTAAACAACGATTATATTCCCAACACAGTGTGCACATACAGTCTAATATATGAATGCATAAAGGAATGAAACAGTTCAACCTAAACCTCTGAAATGTCAGCCTCATTAACCAATTTTTTTGTGGTGTTCAGGAGAGTTTACAGTCGTAAAAGAGGGCTGCTAAAGGGAAGAGTGAACCTGTCATTACAATGTAGACACAGCAAGGTGGGCTGCCACTGAAAAGGGCAGTCCTCAAGATAAAGGACAGGCCCTAGCCAAGATGGAGGCTGGCTCAGTCCTTGTAGAGAAGAACTGAGGAGTAAGAGGGGTCAATAAGGGCGGCCAAGCCACAAAGTGCTGCCCTCAAGCTTCATAAGGACAGGGCCACAGGCCCTAGCCAAGATGGAGGCTGGCCGAGTCCTTGTAGAGAAGAACTGAGGGGTAAGAGGGGTCAATAAGGGCGGCCAAGCTTCAAAGTTGGGTTGCTGCAGCCCTAGCAGCAGTGGCCGAGGAAGGATAGAGAAGAAGGGAAGGCCGGGAGGTGGAAGAGGGTGAGGCCGTGGGAGAGAAGTGAAGGTTGGAGGGCGACGAAGAAAGGGAGGAGCAGCCCTAAGGCTGTTAGTAGCAGGCTGAGGTTAGGGTGAGGGAAAAAAGGAGCTGGCTGAGAGGTGGAAGGGGCTGCTGCAGCCCTAGCAGCAGCAAACCCGAGGGAGTTTGAGGACTGTTTAGGCCTGACTGAGGGTGGAAGGAGGAGGCTGAGGGTTAGGGAAGGGGCTGCCACAAGTGGCCGAGGGACAAAAGGAGAGGCCGAGGGTGAAAGGGAAGGTTTGTAGGGCAGTCGAGAGGAAGGGAGAGGAAGGGAGGACTGTTTTAGGATAGAAAGGAGGCTGACCTAGGGTTTTAACAACCCAAAACTAACCCTAAACTAACTCTAGAACTAGGTTTCAGAGAAGAAAGAGGGATGAAGATTTTGGGAGAAGGACAGAAGCAAAATGTAATATCCCAGATGCGGATATTCCACTGTTTTCTATTCTAGGGCTTGCTTAAGCCTCCCGATTTACAATAATACTGAAAATAAACTTGCATGCAAAGTGCCGGGCAAATGGCCCTATTTTATAGCTAATTAGGGCAGAGAATTTTATGATGATAGATCAACACTTACCACTGATAATCTGGCTGATAATGCTCCAGAGAGAATACGCATGCGTCAAGAACTGATCTGGTGAAGAACTGGTGCTCCTTGCCTTCGGTGATACCCCAGTAGCATGAACCCTCAACCAGCTAAAGATGACGTTTTCAGTGAAGGAAGAGTCTGATGCAGATGAGAATTTGCAGGAGTGGTAGTCTTCCCGTGCCGGAGAGATTGCCTGAAGCATGCAGAAGTTTTGAGCTCACTAAGCAGGCTAGCGAATTGAATTGAAGGTTTAGCTGTTCACGCCCCCAGCTACACAAAACTGATAAGAACTGCTCCAGGTGAGCAAACTGGAAGCTGATAATCCCCTGGTACTGAAGGATGATACTGATGATGAGAATGGTGCCAGTATTCCGAAGATAAACGGAGATCTGAGAACCCAACAAATGCTTTGGGGTTTTCCAGCTAAAAACCTCCCTACGACTGCACACGTGTCCCTGCAAACAATCTTCTGATAGGTATTGGATAGCTGTAATTGGATGAATAAGTTGAAGAGCGGATGGTGAACCTAGATGGTCTACCCTGAATGAGACTAGGGCAGATATTTCATTGCCGAAACTTCGTTAGCTGAAGACGCTGTCTTCAACCCCAACTGCTGTGGCCGCACGCCGGCCACGCTGTGCTGCTACTCAAGAAGCTCCAAATCAATAATAATCATAAGTATCTTTCTCCATTCACTTTATCTTTCTTTTATAACTTTCAACTGCGAATAACCTAACTTTTGACCTAATTAGGTCGCTTTAACTTCTAATTTGCAGTTGACTTGCATGCATGCGCATGGAGACTCAATCGGGTGCATGCATCATCAAATAATGCTTAGATGTCATGCATGTCGATGGCCTTTGGCTCTGGTGGCCCTCTTCTACCCCATGATGATATAATATTGATGCCCTAGATCTTCTGTATATGGCATCAGTCTTCGGCTGATTCCTTGACTGTCAGTACCCGCTTGAACCTATAGGAATCACATAGGTTAGCGGGTCGGTCCTCAATGCCTAAGCAGAAGAGGACATTACACAAAACCTTACCCTAACCCTAGGGCATCTAGGGAGAATGGAGTGCCTAATGAGAAGGAGAACCTAGGTTAGATGACAAACCTAAAGACCTAGACTTTAGCCCTAGAAGACTCCTAAAAAGAACACACTAAGGTGAAGAAAGATGATGAAGACCTAGCCAAGACAAGATGCAACCTAATGTCTACCATTTCGTCTACAAACATACATCACTCATCAGCCTTTAACAAAGAGACATCAATACAAGACATATGTACCTCCTTGTGCATGTGTTTCACCAACAAATCATAGCTTCACCTTTGAGAAAGAGAAAAACCAAGATACTTCAAGAACTCATCATCAAACCTAGAAACTAGCCTTCCTCAAGAGGGGTGCATGACTCCAAAGAGCCCTAGGTAATGTAAAATAAGTGCATAGTGTTTTATCCTATGAGTCTTGTCTTTAAAATGAAGTGAGGAGATCTATTTATATGATCTCACACTCACTTTTACAAAAATTATCCAGGCCGACATGCCTTTAAAATGTCAATTTCAAATTATAAAAATGTCAACTTAAAATTATAACCAAATAATAATAAAAAATGGCCTAATGTAGGCTCAAGGTAGGCTACCTAGGTATTTTTTCCTTAGGTGCCAAAAATTGCTAAAATTAGCGAATCACTCAGAGTGAAAGGATGGAATGAGCTGTAGGGAGGGCATGCCGCGTTATAACCCATCTAACCCCAAGAATGCTGGAAAATCCCTCAACGCCCTCCGTAAAGCAACAAGAAGGCTTGGTGTGGAAGATGACTTCCTCTAAGGAAATAAGGCCAGGGAGAGAAGGCGCGAGTGTGCAGAAGGGCCAGGAGGGTGTCCTAACTTTCTAAGTGATTGTGAAGGGAGACACATGTCTCGCAGCTGAAGCAAAGGCCACCGGAGCAAACAAACAAGATATGGGGCCATGTGACCCAGTGATCAACCCCTACGAGCCCCGGACACTAACCTCGGGGTTAAAAACCCCAACAAAGGGTAGTCAACAGTGCCATTAATCCATGGTACTCCTAAAGGAAGGACCAAAGGGCCTAACCATGACCACCATTGCTTAATAACACCCGTCCTGGTCGAAAAAAAAATGGCTCTCTCCCTGGGGCACATTTGAAGGTGCGCTGGGTACAAATGTGCAGCGTAACAGGAGGAAACCCTGGTAAAGATTGTTTTAAGGTTTTCTTTAGAATAAATGGATGGTGGAACTTGCCAAGAGTAGTGGCTATCCAATTGGGTTGTGAAGTCAGGATCAACGAACAAAAGGGTTTGAATGTGATGAAAAGGCACAGTTAGGCTATTGCAAATATGCTCTAATTACCACATGGATCTTCTTCAACATGTTGAAAAATAAAGAAGGGCCCTTCCAAAGACACATCTCATAACAAGTACAAAATGGCTAAGTATTAATATGCAACCATGAACAAGAAAGGAACAACCACATATGAGGCCGTAGATGAAGTGGACAAAGTAGGAAAACCTTCTTATTGAATTGACAACCAACAATACATCACTTCTTCAAATATGATTTCACAACAAGATTAAAAGGACATATAGGTCTCATTTAACCTTCCTCTTTAGCAAAGACAAAAGTTATAGCAACATTATCTATAAATTTGTAATGATTACAACAAGAGAAAGTGAGGGTTAAACTTCTTATTGGAGCAAACTTGCCCTTCTTCAAAGATTATACCCACAGTTTGTACAAGTAATTTCTAGCCATCAACCAAAGAAAAAATTAAAATAGAAAAAAGATGGAAACCTCACATTGGACTTGACCTTATTCTAATCTTTCCAAAGTTATGCAACTAAGTGCTTGGAGGGGAACTCCCTCTCTTCCAACCATGCCTTTAGCAAATGAAGTTCTCCTATATTATACCTCTCAAACCGAAACCTAATGAATAACATAATAATAAATGAGAGCTAGAAACTGTACAAGTAGGTCATTTCTTATATAATAGCTTCTAGGGTTTGATTTAAGCCAAATTTGACAAGTATTTACCTTCTCCTTGAAGTCTCTCGTCCAAATATGTGTCAATGTGCCTTGAACAATGTAAAATTCCCCATAAAGATCCATAAACATGCTTTGGATGGGTTCTTGAAGAGGGTGCCCATTTTATAGATGGTAAAGTCATGATTTAAGCAATAAAATATCATTCTTTTCAACCATTGAATGGAAGGCTGCTAATCAAAAGACCTTTTTTTGACAATAGAAGTGCTTCTACTTGCACATGGCGTTCCTACTTTGGCTTCTTCCCTTGCCACATGTCATGCTTGGATCCTTCTCTGATGTGGATGTTTTGCTCCTTTTGCCCTTGATTGAATAAAATGGGTCCATAATTTCGCTTGTCATTTTCATAAGCAAAATACCTTTCCTTTGAGGGTTTAATCTTGTCAACAATACCTCACGACATCTCCTCATGCAAAAGAGCTTGTCTTCAAATATGTAGAAGATTTCTTGAATGATGTGTCCTTACCCCCAAATACCCCAAAAGGTGAAATATGCCTTCAAATATGTGGAAGCCCCTACATTAGGTCTATTTTCTCACCCCTTCTTGTCTTCAACATGTCCTAGCCGATTCCTTGAAAGGGGCATTTCTCCTTTATGCTCATTAACCACTTTGCTTACCACATGCCATGCTCTAGACCTACAATGTGTCGGGCATTTCTACTTTGGGTTGTGTTTGACCCCTATCTTGCCAAAAGTTGGCTTTGAGCACTTCTTGTGGAAGGTCGTTCATCCTCTAAGTTCACTTCTTGTTCATTTGCTCCATCCATGTGGTCTTGAGCCTAGGCTTCAACCCAGGAATAAGGCTCATCATCAACGATGAAACAAAAGATAATGTAATCCATGTAATAATGCTTCAAATGTGTCAAGTGCGCCCAAATGGAATCTCATGTTGACATGTGCCTTTGGAAAATCCTTTATCAAGCTAACCATACTCCTTCTAGATCTTTGTTCTTCCTTGAATGTGTTGATTGTACAACATCAAGAGTCATTCTCTGGACTTGTGGTTTGTATCAAGTCCTATCTATATCCTCATATGTTTGAAGTGGTGATGATCGTACTGTAAAGTCTTGTGGTCTGTATCAAGATTGTAGACTTGTGGTTTGTATCAAGTCAGGACTTGTGGTCTGTATCAAGTCAAGTATTCTCAGAGAAGGTACCCTATGAGATAGACCTCCAGTTATGGAGATGGGCTTGTGAGTAATATCAAGCCGAGTCTTGTGAGTAATAACAAGACTATAGACTTGTGAGTAATATCAAGTCCTACCAATATCCTCATTTATTGAGGTGGCATACTTTACTGGGTAAAGTGGTTATACTATGTGATGTATTACTTGTTGAATTTTAACATATGCATGGCATTCTTAAAAATTGCAGACTGTATTAGAGATAGAACTTGAAAAGTAAACAACAGTAAGACAAGTATAGTAGTCAACCAAGCATCACACAATTAAACACACAATTTTTCATAGGGAAACCTTTTAAGGACAAAACCCCCAGAGCATTAGTAATTCATCTTCTAAATGAGATGAATGAGTTTGAACATGAAAAGAGAAAATTTGTGCTCAGAATTCTAAAATGAATGTTCATAAAATTTTCAAAACCAAATAAGCCCTAGTAGGCTTACTGTTGCTGCCACGTGTACTGTAATGCACCTGCTGCTGCTGTGCATGCCACGTGTACTGTAATGTACCTGCTGCTGTGCATGCCACGTGTACTGTAATGTACCTGCTGCTGCTGTGCATGCCACGTAGCCTGTGTACTGTACCTCACCGTGGGTTAGTGGCAGCCTGCTTCCCTTCACGGAATCTTGCAGCAGCCTCCTGCAGCTAACCCTAACCAACTGTAATAACCCTACTGAACCTGCTGTAGCTACCCATGACTGGTTACCTGCTGTTGCTACCAATGGTGAACATCAACGAGAGTTGGAGCAGCTTGTTGCTGCTTCCCGTGACCACCAGCAAGGGTGGGAGAAGCCTGCTGCTACTGCTCATGACCACCATCGAGGATGGGAGCAGCCTTTTGTTGCTCCCCTTGACCACCACCATAGGCTGCTAGTTGAGTCTGCTGTTGCCCTAGACCACCAATGAGAGTTGTTGTAACCCTAGGTCACCACCAAGGGTTATAACAGCTGCTGCTGCCAAGTGTAACCACCATGGAGAGCTGCTGTAGCAGCGCTTGTCACCACCGTGAGTTGAATACTGTGAATGGAGAAACCCTAGCAGGCTAAGAGCCGCCGCACTAGGGCAAGAGAAAAACAAAAGAAAACTCGACCACAAAATTTCCTTCCACAACAACGATGATGATAATCCCAGTCACGAATTGCCTTAGACAAATTGAGCAGTCGAGTGATAAAGTTGTGTATCAAAATGATTTGCAATTGTCCTTTATTTATAGTCCATTAAACATTTGAGTTGGTTCCACATAATTAGGAGTTGACATTAGGGTTTAATTCTTTTTCATCTTTGACCCTTTGACTTTTAATCTTTTGTGGTACAAAAGCCTTCTTGGTGTTTTGACTTGTGCCACTTGGTCCTTCTCTTGATGGTCTCATTGACCAAGACTAGGGTTAGATGGTCCTCCAAGTATTTTTGTGGTCATAACAAGTTGTTTCAAGGGTCCTTGTGGTTTATTCATGCCCACTCAAAGTACATCTTCATAAATAAGGAGAATTACTAAATGCTTTATCTTGATCTCCGCGTGCCACCAAGATCAGGTGCTAGGTCTCTCAACTAGGGGTAGCTAGTCCTTGGAGAAGGTCTCATAGCTCATAGATCAAGGAGAGGAGTGCATCACTTGCCCAGACTTAGTCTAGGGCTTATGGTGATGACCTGGTAACTGACTAGGTGCCTCAGCCCTAGGCTGCATCAAATGACTCAATGTCAAATACTTGGTAATTGACCAAGCGCCTCCATTCTCCTAGAGAATGGCCCTTAGCCCTAGGCTGAGTCCCTAGTCCTGGACTAGGTTAAATTCCCGGTAATTGACCAGGTGCCTCTATTCAGTGAATGGCCCTCAGCTCTACGCTGAGACCCCCAGTCCCAGATTGGGTTAATTTCCTGGTAATTGACCAGATGCCTTCATTCTCCCAGAGAATGGCTCTCAGCCCTAGGTTGAGTCCCCCAGTCCTAGACTGGGTCAAATTCCTGGTAATTGACTAGGTGCCTCCATCCAAAGAATGGTCCTCAGCCCAAGGCTGAGTCCCCTAGTCCTAGACTGAGTCAATTTCCTGGTAACTGACTAGGTGCCTCCATTCTCCCAGAGAATGGCTCTCGATGTTGCTTAGGAAAAATCAACATTACTAGTCATGGTCACTGAGTGCTGTAAGTCTCCTTTAGGGCTTAGCTACCCCTAGAGTGAATTACTTTAGCATATGACTACATGGCTCGGGGTAATATATATGATCATCAGTATGGAATATTTCTTCCGAGTATGATATGATAAGATGGATAAATAAATACACATGTAGACCATGCAGTAAATAATAAATTATAAAGAGATAAGCATAGAGAGAGAATGGATTCGAATTGTTTATGTATTCCTTCATGTGAACTTGAATTATGAAGGCTTCAGTTAAAACCTTAGTTGTAAATAAAGAATGTATCAGTTAAATAAGGAATCTCTTAAGATCCATGCAAAGATAAAAACAATAAATAATGTAATTGAATTAATAGACTTGTGTGTTTTAGTTAATTAAAAGAAACTTACAGAGATCCATGCAAAATATGATGGCACTAAGAGTGAACCACTGATGACACTTAAGTTATCCTGTTAACTAAGTGATCAACATTCAGTTAACGAAGAAGATCCATGCAAAAGTTAATAATAGAAATTGTGCATTAAATGTGAAGCATCAAAGACATTCAGTTAGCCTTCTAACTTTATGGTCATACATTCAGTTAAAGATTAAAAGACTCAATTCGAGTCAGTCAACATTCAGTTAAAACAAATAATAATGAAAGGAAGGGTGCATATCTTTGTGCATGCTAGGTGTTTTGGCTTGTTATTAATATGCTAGGCGAATGGCAAGTTCAATACAGTTGATTACAGTGTTGTATTGGATCTTTCTTCTCTACTGCTGAGGTGACATCTCTTATCGGGCAATCTGCTTATGCGTTGTAAACCATTCTTTGCAAATCTATCTATCATACTCAAAGAATTGCTGGGTTTTTTATCCTCCATGTTTGGAGGGTTTTCCCATGGTATATCTTATCTCTTATGGTTGAATGATTTATGTGGCTGATTTGTCTTATGAGATTCATATATCCAGTGATTGATTAATAAAAGTTTTAAAGTTTAAGTATCTCTGATTTTGCTCAAACATTCACAGAATGCTGAAAAATGATTGGGCATGATAGAACAAGATACATGGCCTCCAAATCGCCTCACACAACCTGTATCTGTGATTGTACTCCAATGATTTTCTGCTGTGCTTCATGAGAACGGAAAGCCCATGAAAATGCAAAATGGCCTTGCGCTTTTAGGGGTGAACAATTGAGTCCATATGGGGGGTATAGTCCTTTTTGGGGTGTGTAATAGAACTCCATAATATCTATTGAATCTGTACTTGCTAGGTGAATCAAAGGGTCTGCTGTTCGGAATGGGATGGATCAAAAACTTTACATTCCTGTCACATAATACATGATGCCTTCAATCCCAATTTATTACAAAAGATTTGAGAATGTTCATCTAACAACCCATTCTCAAGGGGCGCTACAAATAAGGCATGGACCCAAAATGCAAAAGAGAGCATAAATGAAATATATTGTTTACAAGCATTGAGCTTATCCTTCCTACCCTACTTCACAACAGGAAGACGCAAATGAAGTCACCATATCATCTCAACAACAACATGAGATCTTCCCTTGTTTAGCAACAACTCAAAACAGGGCTACATCAAACATCTTGTAATAATAGTCTGGAATCTCTGTCACTGTATAACTGAAAATTGAGGTGAGCTCCTGAAGATAAAGAAAACATCAAGATCACACCAAGGTTGGAAAGGGTTGACATAATCTTAGCTTCCGGCATATGAATATGGCAGCCCATAATCATCTCCATGCAGTACAACATGCCTCTCCAAAGGCTGATATACATGCTCCAACAACATTCCCCCTTTGCTGCCATATAAATCACCTGTTATAACCTCAAACAACAAAGATTAAGAAGGTGGCTCCAAGATAACCCTGCCAAAAATTTACTTCTCCTTTTTGCCTCCCTCTAGCAAACCTCCACACAATGCACACCACAAAAAATTAGATATGGCAAAACAAATCTCATGATGTATGGCTTGATGCCCTCCTTTGGAACATTGAAAAATTCTGCAGTACAGAAAAGTTGTGCATGTTGCTATCCCAAACATATTGCAGCCCTGGAAATAATCCCTTGCTTATTTTTCATGCATATAAGGGGCTACAAGCTGAAGATATCAATGGCTGGAAAATTTCTGCATTCATAATGTGATAATATTGCTCCTTATGCTGCAAGAATTCTTCCTCATTGATGATGACACACAGATGTTGATCAACAATAGAAAATGCATCACATATCTCAACATCTCTTAGCTTTCCAAGATCAAAGGAAGTAGGATCTTAAATATCTGCTTCATGCCACATGGAATGGCTCCCAACTCTCTTTGGAAAAAGGAGGTGCAAATTCATGTCTTCTATTACTATGCTTTCACTATTTGTGTCATAGATGGGATTTCCATGAATAAATTAACTATCTACATTCCATTTATGTCACCCAATTACAAAAAGAGTGCCCACGTTATCATGCTCTTGGCTGTCATGTTTTTTATCACATGAACTAGCAGAAGCACCAGCAATTTTGTGTTCTTCCTAGAGTTTCTCTACAGCATCTATCCTCTTCAAACCATCAAGGGATTTATCATCAAATTCAGAAATTCGGAAAAGAACATAACTCACCAAACCCTTGTGTTGGACGGAGGATGTAGTGGATGCTTGAAGGTCTTCTCATGCAAGGGTGCGCTATCATCACAATATGTTATCTTCAATAAGGTCTTCACCACAATTCTCTCCATCGGGATATTCTATATGAGGTAATGCAACAAGATCTTCAGGGCTTTCATCACCACACTTTTCATTCAGATATTCCATATAGTGTATTGATGGATCTTTTGATGAAGGAATGGGCTGGTCATCTACTAAGAAATCCTCTTCGAAAATGATGAGTTGCTGAAATGTCCTAATGCAACCAGAACAAGATGGAATCCATAATCTTCAATGGAATCTTCTCCATTAAGATCCTCATTGTTAAATTTTTAACATAGGTCTGATTTGATAGCAGTAACATTTTTTTTCAAAATTTAGCAGACTTCTAGCTTTTAATTCTGGGATTATAAGTCAGTAGTAACTAAAACAGTCACCGACAAGGACCATACACAAGAACACAAACATCTTTACCCTGGGAAAACTTTTTCAGGAATAAAACCCTAGCAAAGAATATCTTCCTTAATATAAGATGACTGAATTTACATGAGCAGATTTGGAGCAGACTTTTACATCAAAAATAAACTTGCATCTAGGGCACATATACCAAGAGAACCTGAAGAAGACGATGCCAGGCTGATGTAAGCCCTAATAGATGATGATGTTAGTCTGTAGCAGCCCCTTAGGGCTAGGAGCAACCCTTTTAGAACTTGCAGCAGTCTTCAAGTAACCTGTAGCTGTCTTCAAGAAGCCTGCAGCAGCCCTTTAGAACCTGCTGTCTCTGAACTGAGCCCTTCTAGGGCCTGTTATGTCCCATGGCAGCCTCCTGTAGACACTTGGCAGCCCTTAATCTGTCCATGGTAGCCCTGTATAGGGCCTTGGAATACCTCGGCAGCCCTTAATCTGTCCATGGTAGCCCTGTATATGGCCTCAGCATACCTCGGAAGCCCTGCTAGGGCTGGGTTTGAGCCACGGCAGCCCTGCTGCAACCCTCGACAGCCTTCCAAAGGGAATGACATCCCTGTTAGGGTTGAGTCTGGCCCATGGTAGCCCTTGGAAGGGCTATATCAGACCTTGACATCCCTTTATGGCTCAAACAAACCCTCGACACCTTCAAAGAAAAAGAAAACAGGTCTGTAGATGAAGATGACAGCCCTCTTTAGGGCTTGAGGCAGACCTTTGGCAGTCACAAGAGAAAAGAACAGCCCTGTAGAAGATCCAAACCCCTTAGAGAAAAATGCTGAGACGAAGAAGATGAACAACTGCTGTGAAATACCCTAATAAATTCCTTGGATAGAGATGAGGAATGAATTTTTGTGTGATGATAACTCACTTGAGAGGGTTCCTCTTTTATATCTCATCATTAGGTGGCTTTCATAAGTCAAGGAGTCCAAAATAATAATATCAAATACATTGGCTGGGGCTTTTTAATTTCATTGTGGGCTTTTAACACTTTGGTACATTAGTTGGGGTCTTTCTAAGTTCATTGTGGGCTTTTAACCCACCTTCTTTAGGTAAGTTACCCTTTGACAAATTCTTAGCCCCTTCTCTTGGTATCCATGGTCCACACGTGCCAACTCAAGTACATCGTCATATATAAGGAAGATATTCTTTGGTTGTCTTGTTCTTCCCACTAACACCAAAGCCCCAAGCTAGTTATTCTAACAAGGGGTGGCCGGTCCCTTGAGGAGGTCTCATAGCCCAGTGACCAAGGAGAGGACTACATCACTTGCCTAGACCCGGTCTAGGGATTCTAGTGATGACCTAGTAACTGACCAGGTGCCTCAGCCCCAGGTTGAATAAAGTTGACCAATGTCAACAACTTGGTAACTGACCAAGTGCCTCAGTCCCAGACTGAATCATGTTCTTGGTAACGGGCCAGGTGCCTCAACCCCAGGTTGAAAAAAGTTGACCAATGTGAGCAACTTGGTAATTGACCAAGTGCCTCAGTCCTAGATGCATCATGTTCTTGATAACTGACCAGGTGCCTCAGTCCTAGACTGAATGATATTCCTGATAACTGACAAGGTGTCTCCATTCTCCCAGAGAATGGCTCTTGATGTTGCTAAAAAACCAACACTCCCTCTTAGCGAGAGAAGCATTCTCTTCAATGCCAAGCTTATCTCGGAAGTAAACAAACTTCGTTAATGATAGAGGCTTGGTCAACACATAGACAATTTGCTCATCTATACGAATGTACTGAAGTCTCATGGCATCTCTCTGGACCATATCTCTGATGATGTGATACTTCATCTCAATGTTTTTCGATTTTTCATGAAACACTGGATTCTTTGAAAGCCTCATGCAACTTTGATTATCACAATGGATAATAGTTGGCTCAAGCTTTTCACCAAACAAATCAACAAGTAGCTTCTTAAGCCACACCGCTTCTCGATAGGCATCACTGGCAGCTATATATTCTGCTTCTGCTGTGCTTTGGGCTATAGAGCCCTGCTTCCTATTGGACTAGGAGATCATGGATGATCCCATATTGAAGCAATACCCGGATGTGCTTTTTCGGTCCACTGCAGTGCCTGCCCAATTAGAGTCGGCGTAACCAAGTAACGTCACTCCACTGCTCGAAGTGTATATGAGCCCATAAGCAATAGTGTCTTGCAGGTATATAAGCACATGTTTCGCAGCTACCCATTGTATGTGCTTAGGCTCAGAGACAAGTTGACTTAGAGCACTCACTACATAGCATATATTTGGTCTAGTATGTACTAGGTACATCAATGATCCAATAAGTTGACGGTAAAAGGTAGGATCCACTGACTTTGAACAAGAAGTTGACTCATGTAGCTTCTTCGAGTTTGACACATGGGATTGCTCATGGGCTTGTAGTCATGCATCCCAAATATTCGTAATAGAACAATTGCATACTTCCCTTGTGAAAGGAAGATCTCATCTGGCTTTTGCCAAACCTCTAGACCAATAAAATAATGCATACGACTAAAATCCTTCATCTCAAATTCTAAAGTGAGCTCCCTCTTACACTGAGCGATCAGTTGTTCCTCTCCAGTAAGGAACGGGTCATCAACATATAAGACCAAGATCAAGGGATGGTTCTGAACAACCTTGAGATATAGGTTGGAGTCAGCAACACTCTTGGAGAAACCCAAGTTCTGAAGGTAGTTGTCAATTCTTGCATACCAGACTCTTGGAGCCTGTTTAAGCCCATACAAGGCTTTCTTTAGCTTGCAGACATGGAATTCGTTCCCATCAATCACAGAACCTTATGGTTGCTCTAAGTAGGCTTCTTCCTCAACTTTTCCATTGAAACAAGTTGTCTTCACATCCATTTGGTGAAGTTTCCATCCCAGAACTGCAACGAGGGAGATAATCATTTTGATGGAGGTGTATCTGGCAACTGGAGTAAAGGTTTCATTATAATCTATACCTTCCTTTTGAGAGAAACCACGAGCCACATACCTTGCTTTATACTTTTCAATACTTCCATCAAGAGCATGTTTGATTTTGTAAATCCATTTAGAAGTCACTACAAACTTTCTCTTTGGTCTTGGGACCACTTCCCATACATCATTTTTCATGATAGAATTTTATTCTTTTGTCATTGCATCTTTCCATACTTGTTGACTGGCTGCTTCCTCATAGGTGGAAGGCTCTGCATCGATGATGTGGCCCAACTGAGTACTAAGACCAAAGTACCTCTAAGGCTTCTTGCTTTCTCTCCAAGTTCATGAAGGAGCTGTATGCTTTTCTGCTTCCTGCAGAGTTTCACGAAACCAAGCAAGTTTTCTTTTGGTAGGAGGAGCCTTAAGCAATTCTTCGGTAAATTTTTTTGGTTATACGGAAGCATCTAGAATTGAGGGCTCATCATCCTCCTCCCTTTGATCATCTGAAAGAGGAGAAATTGGAATTTTCAAAGGAGAAGTTTCCGAATCATTTGGCTTTGGCAGCTTCGCATATTGTCCTGTTCTTCCTTTCTGCAACCCCATTTTGTTGAGGGTTGTAAGGCATAACTAGTTTTAGATTTTTAAAAGTTTTATGCCAAAAACAAAAGGATCACTGAAAGAATGACAAGCACAGTAGCACAAAGAGAACACAAAGATTTATCTTGGGAAAACCCTTATGGGGGAGAAAACCCAACAAAACTTCTTGATATAGAATCCAACCAAGTACAGTGTAAGACCCTAAGAATAAGACTGACTGCTTCCTCTCTCTCAAATGAACCGCTCCTCTCTCTAGCGAACTTGCTTGAGTTGTGAGTGTGTTCAAATGAGGGAAGCGCCTCATCTATTTATACTCAACAAGTGAGTACTCTAATAACCCAATAGGGCCGACTTCTCCTCTCAACCAGGGCCGACTTGCCCAGGGAGACTCAAAACAACATTTAAATAGTACTTTTGTGGGTACTATTGCCCCAACTTACAACAAAAGGTTTTACATCAATACTTTTACATGACCAAGTACATTAATGACATCTCCATAAGGAGGAATAATAATAATACAATAAATGTACAATAGAATATCTTCCAAAGTTACATTTCTTTCAACACTCCTTCTTAACAAGGAAGGTTTTCTACAACATCATTAGCAACAACAACAACAACAGCAACAAATGTACAACTGATTGGTGGATCTATATGTCATAGGAAGTTTCAAAAACATCATAAGTTTGGAACATCAACATCATCATGGATCATCATCATCGTGGAACATCATCATGAAACATCATCATCATCACGAGACATCATCATCACGGAACATCATCAACATGAGCATCATCATCAGTATGTGGATACTGGTACATTATCATCATCTGTAACATCATCAGATCATCGGTATGTGAATACTGTAACAACAACATCATCAACATGTTAGTGCTAAAACAACGTCATCAACATGTAATGCTGGAACATCATCTGCATCGTTAGCATAGAAATTCTGGAACATCATCATCGTCATCAACATAGAAACGTTGGAACAACATCACCATCAGTATATAAATGCTGGAACAACATCATCATCATCAACATAGAAATGTTGGAACAACATCATCATCATCATCTGAAGCAGTATCACGGTGGGCACTCTGGTAGATCCAACGGGCCTTGTTTGACTTACTAATCCTTTTGGACCAAACAATCCTAGCCAGACATACCGATCTACCTGGGGACCAAACATGCCTTTTTTGGGCTTACTAATCCTTTGGACCAACCAAGCCCAACCAGACATACCAATCCCCTAGGATTAACTAGGCCTTGTCAACACTGATATACCAATCTTAATGGGATCAACCAAGCCTTATCAGGCTGACATACCAATCCTAGACCGAGTTGCCACACCACTGCAACAAGAAAGCACATCATCATCATCATCACTCCCTCTTACGAGGGAGGTCCTTTTAGACTACACCAAGCTTGTCTCGAAAGTATTCAAACTTTACACGAGACAGAGGCTTAGTCAATACATTAACAACTTGTTCCTTTGTAGGAACTTACTGGAGCTGTACAACTCCCCTTTGCACCATATCCCGTATGTAGTGGTACTTGATTTCTATACGCTTTGACTTGTCGTGGAATATCGAGTTTTTTTGATAGCTTGATGCAACTTTGGTTATTGCAGTATATATCGGTCACATCCATCTCAGTATCATACAATCTTGTCAACAACTTGCGAAGCCATACTGCTTCGCTACAGACTGAACATGCTGCAATATATTTAGCCTCTGTCGTAGTGACTGCAACAGTGGTCAACTTTTTGCAAGCCATGAGATCACTCTGATCCCAAACTGAAACAACATCTTGAGGTACTCTTTCTGTCGTCAGTATTGCTTGCCCAATTTGAATTTGTATAACCATGTAATTTGATCTCACCATCGGCTGCATATCTGAGGCCACAATCCAATGTACCTTTTAGGTACCTCATCACATGTTTTGCTGCTACTAAGTGAACATGTCGGGGGTCAACCATATACTAACTCAAGGTGTTCACAACAAAACATATATCTGGTCTAGTATTTATCAGATACACCAGTGAACCAATAATCTTTTTGAATAGTGTAACATCTACCATCTCCGAGGAATCATCATTCAAGAGCTTCAAGTTTGTGACCATCGGAGTATTCATTGCTTTGCAAGCCATCATCCTAGATCTCTGTAGGATTCAACAATATATTTTCCTTGATTTAGGAAAATCTCATTTGGCAACTGCCATACTTCGAGACCTAGAAAATAATGCATCATACCAAGATCTTTCATCTTGAATTCTGCTGCAAGCTTCTTCTTACAATCATTGATGAGTTTCGCTTCTGCTGTTAAAAATAGATGATCCACATATAGTAATAATATCAGATGCCCATCATCTACAACCGTATAGTAAAGGTTGGAATTTGCTTAACTTTTAGAGGGCTAGAGCATAGAGGAGGGGGGCATAGGGTGCTATTGATGAATAGGATCTCAATATAGGCAATGATTTTGATGATATGTAATTATGGGAGGAGATAACTAACATTAGCTTTCACCCAAACCTTATTACCTTCCACCATAGCTTGAGTTGTTGGAGCTTCCAATTGGATCCCAAGTTCATCTAGAGCACCTACAAGACCACCTAATGCTTCCAAGGGAAGAGTGGTGCCCCTTTCCTATAAAAGGGGTAGAGGGGATCGATGATTCCTTTTATTTATCATTGTATTATGTAGTACCTAGATGCCTCATGAGTCATGATGATTCATTTATTAAATTATTTTGACCATTGATATGATTTTCTATCATTCTATTAGGAAGATATTCAGAATTTTCAGTTTAGTGTTAATATGTGATCATGATGCACCATTTAACATCATATGCATCTTATATGTTAGCTGTATTTTCATATTTATGTAGCAATGTGTTTATTTGATGTTGTTCTTGCATCAGATGTTAAAAAAATGGTTATTTTTGTAAATTTTTGAGGTTTCCCAATATTTCTCGTTATTTTTTGATATTTTCCTCGATATTGCCGATAAATTACATTCTAGACCCTTGGCGATATATTCACCGACATGATATATGTAACTATGGTTAGTAGAGCCACTATGTCATCACTCTTTGAAATGAGGACCAAAAGAACCTGGCATGACCAGACAAAGGGTCTTTAGCCTCACTAGACCAACACTTTTTCATAAACAACCCCAACTTGGCCTTTTACAATGGCAAAAAGAGCCCTTTTATTTAGTAGGGTGTGCTGCAAAGAATATGGGGCATAACAAGGCTTAGCCTCCCTAGAGGTTTGACCCAAGTAACTTGAATATACTATCGGACGATGCCCTTCTTGATGATCCTATTAAACTCCCGTCTATTCATAGGAATCAACCAAAAGTGTCGAGAGAGTATTTAAATAGAGGGAGGTGGTGTATTGAGATACCGATCAATTGAAGTAGATAGGTAGCCTTTGGAATTTAGTTATGCACTCGATTAAAGGTATTGGTGTTGGTTATGGCCTTCGATGAACAATAGTGAAGATAAGGATAAACACATTATACAACTTGCCGATAACTATATACTCAAACTGAGAACTTAACCATAAAATCTCATATTTTTGTGTCAAAAGCATAAAAAACAACCCTCGAATCGAAAAGTGGCGATACTCGTAGAATCCCATTTTTTTCGGGGCTAAATTACAACTTTTTGGAAACCCTAGTCGTTGTCGGTGCAACCAAAACCCTAAATCAACCACTGAATCAAATAATCGATCCTTTTGTTACCACCTAAGTTGTACTTAGTGGTTTTTATCAAGTGAGCCTGGTGAACCGGACAGGGTTGACTTGTTCAGACTTCAATAAGACCTTTGGAAGTACTTTTGGGAAGTGCTTGTTGTATCATATCACATGTTCATACCCCATGGGGGAATTGTAATAAATATTCTAGCATGATAGTGTCTGTAAAAGACTCGGTCTCTTAGACTTCATTTGTCAATCCGATCAGCCCAGAGTGTTTTTTCCCTTGGTTATTATTGGTTGTTGA
>LPNX010991900.1:238598-415457 GCA_001517045.1 Pseudotsuga menziesii
TTTTCGCCCTCCCTCTCTCCTCAACACGTTTTGGCTCATCTGGATGCTCTGTGGGCCGATGTGTCAGTGTATGGGTTGATGTGTTAGCCAGATCAGGCCCCCGGTTGACAAGTAGGCTTAGTTCAGCCTCAGTTCTGCATTGATGAACTCTCCATCAGTTGATTTCACTTGATTCCATGAGGAATTGCGCCCCCCTGGGCTAGATGGCCTGCAAATTCTATATATCCTGCTTGAGGCTCCCTCTTCCAAGCTAGTGAGAGCTGGATTGAAGGGCTTTCCATTGTAATACTGTTGTAATCTTTCGATTGTTGAAATAAAGAAGCTTTGGAGGATAAATGGTGTCATGCTCTCATATGTGTGGATTAAGCATTGTCTTACGGCTATTGATGTTGCCGGCTTTTCTCTCAATTTCTGCATCTGAACCCTGTCTGGCTTGAACGATTCAGTTGAATCAATAGGAGTATAGTTGGGCAAGTAAGGTTACTTGTTTTTCTTATATCTCATAGAATATATGTTAGAAGATCTTGATTATACATGTTTAATAAGTTTATTTGCATGTAATCCTTGTTTTTTTTTCATATATATATCCAGATCTCATGAGGTTTTGTGCAGGATTGTGTGTTTAGCTTTCAGGTAGCAAGGATTGGACAAGCTGTGGATCTAAGGATTGGACGAGCTGTGGATATAGTTTGACTCCACTACACATCCAAATTTTTGTGAAGACATTGCCCCTCTGCATTCCACTAACAAGTTTCCTCTGCAGATCTACTTCAACAACAAGCACCTTTCTTCCCCTTTCTCTCTTTTAAAATCTAAAATTTTCCTCAAATCGGTTACTTAAAAGGTTTCTTATTACTCTGATCTATCTCACTAAGAAAAATACACATAGATCTAATCAGTAAGATCCCTCCCAAAGTCTAGATCTTAGTTTTGTTTTGCACATAAAGTTCAATTTCAAGAGATCTAGCTAAAAGTACCTTATTTTCGCAAGCAATTTAGTGAAAATTCATAGCTTGCTGTTAAGGTAGTTTCATTTGCTGTTCGATAAGTTTAATATTCTGCAATATCAGTGCAATTTAACTGGCTGCACAAACAGTAAGCCAAGATCCCAAGGAAAGCTTGCTTTCCTTGGTTCCTTTTTCGTCGTTTTAGCTAGTTTAACCGCATTATTTTTGAGATAAAGTAGGCTGATCCAAAGGTACTCTTAAAGTGCTTTTGGGCATATGTTATTCTAACTTGCTCGCTGTCCTTTAGCAGGTCTGACAGAAAGAAAGGGGAGCTGCTATCCGAAGTGGTCTCAGGAGCGTTCAAATCCCCCCAGGGGTCTCCCTTTTCGCCAAAAAAATCTTAATTGTTTTGCAAAATTGTAAAAACTTGGTTTCAGCCTGTATAAGGACCAAGAAAGTTCTGATTTATCAGTTCTTTGATATTGTAACCGCTGTAATAAAATCATTTTTGGAATAGGCCCTTTCGAGCCCATTCCCCATCCCCCCTGGGGGGATTCGCGTCGGTGCCCTTTTCGTCGTTTTCTGCTTATTTCATTTTTACTAGAATTGATCTGATTTGCAGGGTAGTATACTTGATCTTGTTATTAATTCCATACTCCATATCTCACATTTCAAAGTAATCGTAATACTTACCCCACGATTTCCCGATTGACCCGAAAGGGGAAAGAGATTCGTGGTAGGATTAATTAAGAAATCTGAATTGTGTATCTTTTTGCTTTCTTCTACATTTTGTTTATAAGCAACTATAAAATTTACCTCTCCTCAATTCCCCGATTGAGATCCACTTGGATCGAAAGAGGTTCTTGGAGGCTTTTCTTTTAAACAAGAACATCCAGTTTAAAACTTACTAAAATCAACAAGACTCCAATGCGTATGCTCTGCACTTGGCTGCGGTTCGTCCGATCAGTTAAGCTGTATCAAAAGCATTTGGGCGACTAGCATAATTAGGACTCACCCTCCCCTATTGACAAACCATCAGGTGAAATTCCAACACCTCGATCAAACCTCTACGGTGGCAAAATACCTGAAGGAAGCGGGAACTTCTGAAAAGTGACCTCGGCGCGCCGATCTTTGTCACACCCTAACGGGTGCGTTACGAACAATAGCTCCAGAGACTCCATTTCAGCCCACATATTCCTTGCGGGTCGCCGTGAAGGTTTAGTTTTGGACATACTCCAAGTACTCTCGGGTATATCTGGAGTCCCCCCTTAGCCTAATTTAATCAATTCATACTTCAATTTTAACTTAAAACATACCAAGATGCAATCGCAAAACATTCACTCCAAACACATGCAACCACACTGATCTATTTGATTTGACTCCATTATTAAGGCACTGGTCATTTTTGCTTCATATATATATTGTTTATCAGCTTTGTGCTTTCGTGTGTTATTTTCGTATCTTGTCATCTTCAATTGTTTATAGTTAAAACATTCAAACTTCTAAATAACTGATTCAATTTAACATCAGCACACTAAGAAATCATCCTTAGTAACTTAATAGGTTCTACCCCCCTTGGCTTCGTTAGGAGTTGAGCCTAAACGGAGGAGTCAAGAACAAGGTGACAGCCTTGACTCGAGACTTGCCCCCAAGGACACACCGAGTGGCTTGAAGATTTCTGCCACGTGACCCAGGTGTGTGAAAGGCGGCAACACCTCCAAAATCACTGCCATTTTTATTTATGGTTAAAATTACATCATTTTTGAAACCACGGCCTTCATAGTTGGTGCGATTGTAACGAAAATGCAAAAATCAACCCTCGAATCGAAAAGAGGTGCTACTAGTAGCACCTAGTAGCACCCCTTTCATCTGTCGAGTTACAATTGCAAGGATTTCGAAACAACTCATAACCTAAGAAAAGTATTTTTTTTTAAAATCATTCTAAAAACAAAACAAAAACCTAATTTTGATAAAAAAATATAATTTAAAAAAAAACTTAAAAAAGGAAGAAATTATTTTTGAAAAAATAAAAGAAAATAAAATAAGAATTAAAAATAAAAATAAAAATATATATAAAAATTTAAAAAACATTAAAAAAATATAAAAACAAAAATTAAAAGTTAAAAAATATATTTAAAAAAATAAAAGTAAAAAACATTAAATAAAAACTAAACAAAATGTGTTAAAGGCTTTAAAATGTGGAGGAAATGTATACAAGGGGAGGGGGCTCGATGCTGCCTTTCGAGTCCCCGCCCATGCACCACAACTTTGGCGTGGTACCACTCCAAAGTGGTGGCGTGTGGGCGGGGACTCTATTCTCAACATCGTGCTGTTAGATTAGCAACAACAAGGAAGGTCTTCCTGCATGCAAAAGTCCTTGCTTGCAGAAGACTCTAAAACAGGAAACCAGGTGTATTGAATTATTTTTCCTAAGTTTACTTTGGAAAATAATTAAAATGATTATTCACTTTAAATGAAAGTGAAATTAGGTTTTACGCTTTACCTAAAGTTATATAAGAGAGGTCAATTGGTTGAGAGAACACACACACTTGTATTCCAACAAAGACAGGATACAAACAGGAGGAGACAAGTCAGACAGAGGATTTAGCTGGCTGGGAAGACGAAGGATCGAGGAGCAGGTTCACTGAGCAAACAGAACCCACATAGGTCGACAGGTAGCACTGTAGGAGGAAGGCCGTACCATTACGTACGGATTCCGTATAGTTGCCAGCGTGACCGTATGGATTCTGTACAACAGCCGTACGGATCTGCATGTGTGAGGTCGTAAAACCGGGTCGTACACTCTCTCAGGGGGGTGCAGAGGTTTAGCTGGGGGTTCGTCCAGTGTTTCTGCCAAGCAGTTGCATTCGCCAGGTTTGGGTGAATTTGCAGAGATTGTATCGTTCCATATTTTCTTATAATAAAATCTATATGACTGCTGCAATGGTTTTCCCATCTTGGGTTTTTTTCGGGGGTTTCCATACCCAAAATAACTGTTATTTTTATGCTGTGATGTTGTGAGTTATTTCTAAGTTTTATATTCCGCTGCATACTGTAAAAGATATTCATGTGTGGTTATCGGTAAATATTTTGAATGCACTGTTTAGCCCTAGTTGAATATTAAAGGAAAATTTACATGGTATCAAAGCTCTGGTGAGCTAAAGCTGAGAGATTTGCAGCAGCAGTGATAGATCAGGGGTAGATCTATTGAAGACACAAACTTAGATTGGAGATCTAGGATTTGATAGATAACACTTCACTATGGCCATGTAGTTGAGAGTTGAGGATAGACTCCAGGGTGCTCTGAACTTTCCTACATGGAAAGAGAGGATCACAAGGATCCTGGACGTTAGTGATGCTGAGGAACACATTGACTCCACAAAAGTTGTACCCACAGATCCGGCAGATTTGATAGCCTGAAAGAAGATTGATTCCAGAGCCATGCTGATTATCATGGATGGAGTGAAGGACCATATAGTCCCTGACCTTTCTGGTAAGAAGACTGCATTAGAGATGTGGAAGGCTTTGGAAAGTCTATACCAGAGCAAGAACGAGAACCAGAATATGGTGTTGCAAGAAATGATGCGCAACACCAAGATGACCAAGGGAGGAGTGGTGCCTTATCTCATGAGGCTCACACAGATCAGGGATGAGCTTGGAGCTGTTGGCTCTAAGACTGATGATGAGGAGCTAGTTTGGATAGCCCTCAATGGCTTCTCTAAGCCATAGGACACCTTTGTCAAAGGTGTTGTGGCTAGGGAGAAGCTCCCTGATTGACAGAGACTGTGAGATGACTTTGTGTAGGAGGAGACCCGCATGGGTCAAGGATCAGCCTCATCCAACAGTGCCCCACAGATTGTGGATGAGGAGGCTCTAGCCCTTACAAGGAAGAGCAAGGGTAAGGCAAAGAGGAAGAAGGATGGTAAGAAGAACCTTGACGTGTCAAAAATCAAGTGTTTTATCTGCCACAAGCAGGGACACTTTGCCTCCTAGTGCTCAGACAGGAAGAAGAAGATTAACACTCAGATGGCTGGATCCAGGCCTGGAATTTCAAATTTACTATGCCTGTCAAATGAAAATTTTATGACGGTTTTAGATTTTTCATACCCTTCATTATACGTTTTATAGAAATTTATGGCTGTCAAATTAGTTTAAAATTTTATATAAAATTTTAACTTAAATATAATTAAAAAAGACACCAAAACAAACTGGCCGTTGAAACGCTCTTGGCAGCATCATATACTATATGATCGAAACGTGATGCACCTAGGCATCATATATGATGCTCCCTTCAGGGATTTTAGCCTTGTGGACACTGGCCGAAGTTACCTATTGTTGTATTATTATATGCGAAGGTGAGGGATGAAGTAGATCACGAAAGTTAAGGCATCCTACATATGGATCCTGGACCTTCACATTGTAGGTGTTGAAGCTTCCAGGATTACCAAGTGATCTAAATGCATTTGTAATTTGTATACTCAAAGAAATTTTTTATTCGATCCCAGGAAGAGGCATCTAGAAGTGCTCTGTACGGAGCACTCAGGCTACATCAGCGCTCCCACTGTTGAAAAAAATGTTGTATTCAAAACCAAAATTTATGGAAGAGATCCACTTTTTGAGCAGTGAAAATGCTCTGATCAATGTTAACAATCAATCCCTTGAGGAAAGGATTACATTTTGAACAACAAATACAATACCAAGGCATTGGCAGTTTAGCTGGATGAAGCAAAGGAAGAGATACGATCTGATAATCAGATGAGACTTGATGAGGTAGACTTAATGGTGAGGTTGAAGGGAGAGCTGCAAATAGAATACCACGGCATTGACAGTTTAGCTGGATGAAGTAAAGGAAGAGATACGGTCTCACCAAGCAATAATTAGATGAGACTTGATGGGGTAGACTTAATGGTGAGGTTGAAGGGAGAGCTGACTGGAGAGCCTCAAATGGTGGAGCTTGGAGGGAGTTTAGTGGGTGTGGGTGATGCTGAAGGGAGAGAGGCAGAACCTCAAACGCAACCTATGTTGTTTATAAAACTAAAACTAGTTTTGATATAAAAATGATTTTTTTTTATATCTTTAAACTTATCTCCAAAACATCTTATAGCTATATTCCATAAACTTACAAATAAGTTTACCTGGCATCCTTAGGATAAGCTCTTGGCCGAAATAATTGAAATCTATCGTTACTTGCATTATATCATCGGCCACATAGTTGTCGTTGCGACCAAGAAGAATGACCGATATGGAAAGCACCTCTTAGCCTTCAAGTTTATATGACTGTGACAAAGATTCGTACAGAAAACAATAGTTCGGTAAAGGAATCCAGTGCCAGTAAAGAGCAACAAATTGTAAATGAATTGAATGGCAACTTCAAAACTTCAAACCTTGTCGTGGTGAGTGAAATAATTGTTGGAAATGGTGATGGCAGTGGATCCCATGATGGCGTCTCTTTGTAGTTGGAAAGAGAACGGTGGTCTATCTAGATATAGCGTCCTCCAGATTTTGAAATGCCCTCGCCATCAGACACCGTTCTCCAGCCACAATGCTAAGGCGAACTCCTCACCATTGCATCGCCTTTTTGTATGTGAATGCCATGAATGATTATGTTTGTCACAAACTGTATCGTAATGCAGCCACTATGGGCAATGTGGACATTGGCCCCCTGCGATCGATTGTCTTGAAGCAATTCATGATGAGCTCTTCCCCAAGTTGCCAGTCGCAACCTTTAATTTCATTAAGTTATGAGTCCCAACTTTTAATTCCATTAATGCACACCAACTCCTCGACTTTCAAACCTTGCAAAGTGTCATCATGATTCATATCATCCAGCCAAGTTCCGTGGCTAGCGGCTGGCAGCCCAGTTGATCAATATGCCTCTATGTTACCGTCAGTCTAAATGCTATGTATACATGTATTTGCATTTACGACTGGTAGTTGATATGATTGGAAGTCAAATTGACGGTTCAGATTTTTTGATACAAGTAGACGTTGACGGGTAGCATAAAATATTAAATGTCAAATACGTTTTATTTTGCCTAATACGTCTTGTACGACGTCAAATTCCAGGCCTGGCTGGATCTACAGAGGTGGATGAGTTTAGCAGGAACTTCGATGAGGAGTTTTGCTTGATAGTTTGCATGGCAAGCACCACAGGGAGCAACATATGGTACATCGACAGTGGAGCATCTAGTAACATGACTAGACATAAGAGATTCTACAGAGACTTGCAGGAGGGTGGAACAGGGATCCATGTTGAGTTGGGTGATGATGCACGATATCAGGTGCAGGGAATTGGCACTGTTTCATTTCAGAGGGAGTCTGGCAAACCCCTCAGTTTTGCTGATGTGCTGTATGTTCTAGGACTGACCAAGAACCTCATATCAGTTTCCACTCTGGAGGACAAGGGGTATGAGGTGAAGTTTCGTGACCATAAAGTATATATCAGGCCCAAGGGGTCAGATAGGAGCTTGGATCGGGTGATTGGCAGGAGGAGCGGGAAAGTGTACGGACTACACTTTGAGCCTGCAAAGGCTCTAGTCAGCAACAACAGCAACAGTCAGGGTGAGTTGTGGAATAGGAGGATGGCACACTTACACCATGGAGCACTGAAGCATTTGAGACAGGCAGTCATTGGAGTTCCTCAGGTATAGGAGGAAAAGCATAATCGCTGCAAGGGTTGTGCTTTGGGGAAGAACTTCAGGAAGCCTTTCCCACAGAGTGAGCACAAGTCTAAGGAGCCCTTGGACTTGGTGCATTCTGATGTATGCAGACCTATGAGTGTCCATTCGTTCAATGGTTACAGTTACTGCGTAACCTTCATTGATGACTATTCCAGCAAGACCTGGATCTATTTCCTGAAGGCCAAGTCAGAGGTCTTTGAGAGGTTCCGAGAGTTCAAGACTCTCGTGGAGAACCAAACAAGAAAGAAGATTTGGTTGTTGAGGACAGACAACGGGGGTGAGTACACTTCCAATGAGTTCATGGAGTATTGTTTGGCTGAGGGGATCAAGAAGGAGCACACTGTGCCCCATACCCCACAACAAAATGGAGTTGCAGAGCGAAAGAACAAGACTATGGTTGGAGCAGCCAAGGCCATGCTATTTGATCAGGGATTACCACTATTCCTTTGGGCCGAGGCATACAGGACTGCAGTATACATTCAAAACAGGTGTCCCCACACAACTTTGGGGAGGAAGACACCAGAGGAGGTCTTCACAGGAACCAGGCCAGATGTGAGTCACATTCGCATATTCGGCAGTCACTGCTATTGTCATGTTCATGCTGACAATAGGAAGAAGCTGGACCCTTCTGGAGAGAAGGGGTTACTTGTTGGTTACAACGAGATTTCAAAGGCATATAGAGTTTACATTCCTGCTCGCAGGAGGATCATTGTGAGCAGGGATGTCCAGTTTGATGAGGACATGGCCTTGTGGAGATCTCTAGACTTCCCAGTTGAGGAGCAGGCAACACAAGAGTCGGGCGTCAAGTTGGAGGAGTCAGATGTACAGGTACAGGTACCGGTTCAGACACAAAACACAGGTTCTGGTGGTCAGAGAGAATCAGGTGTCAGGTGGATAGGATCCTACAGTCATTGACTTGGAGGATGAGTTGCAGCAGGAGACGAATATCCAGCAGCTGCAACAGGTTGACACTAGGCCAAGGCCTAAGTGGCTTAGGTCCACAATACAGGATTCCAGGCAGGTTGATCCTCCACAAAGATCTTTCAGACAGAGTGTACCACCAGAGAGGCTTAGTTATATGGCACTGCTGACAGAGTTGATTAATTCTGAACCTTCCAGCTTTGGGGAGGCTGAACAACATGATGTGTGGCGGGAGGCTATGGTTGAGGAGTATGACTCCATTATGAAAAACCGGGTATGAGAGGTTGTGCTGAGGCCACAAGGGAAAAAGGTGGTGGGATCCAGATGGATCTACAAGGTGAAGCATGCAACAGACGGAAGCATGGAGAAGTACAAGGCCCGCTTCGTGGCAAATGGGTTCTCACAGAAGGAGGGCATTGATTATGAGGAGACCTTCGCCCCTGTTGCCAAGTATTCTTCCATTCGGACCATTATCTCACTAGCAGCGGAGATGGGTTGGCGTGTCCATCAGATGGACGTCAAGACTGCATTCCTCAACGGAGTGATAGAGGAGGAGGTTTATATTGAGCAGCCAGAGGGGTTTGATGTGGAGAACAGGGAGACACATGTATGCAGACTGCATCGAGCTCTTTACGGGCTCAAGTAGGCACCTCGAGTATGGTACTCAAGGATTGATAGCTATCTACGGGAGATGGGATTTGAGCGGAGTGAGCTGACCACAACCTGTACTTCTTGTCAGGTGAGGTGCCTCTCATACTGGTCCTATATGTGGATGATCTCTTTCTTAGAGGAGATGAGAGGCTGATTGGAGACTGCAAGTCCAACCTTGCAGTGGAGTTTGAGATTGAAAGACCTTGGGCTGATGCATTACTTTCTGGGCTTGGAGGTTTGGCAGATAGATGGATGCTTCTTCATTGGACAGGGGAAGTATGCAGTTGAGATCTTGAAGAGATTCAGGATGGAGGACTGCAAGCCTATGGCCATACCTTTAGTTTCCAACTGGAGGAAGATTGATACATCAAGGTTAGACGAATTTGATCCTACCTTGTATCGTCAGCTTATTGGATCACTTATGTATTTGGTCAAAACACCACTAGACATCAGCTTTGCAATCAACTCTTTGAGCTAGTTCATGGTGGACCCTCGGAGAGTGCATTGGATGACTGCGAAGCACATACTTCGCTACATCAGAGGTATAGTGGAGTATGGATTGGTTTATGAGCGCAAGGGGAGTGTGCAGTTAGCAGGTTTCACAGATGCTGACTGGGCAGGATGTGTAGAGGACCGCAAGAGTACTTCAGGGTGCTGCTTCAACATTGGATCAGGGGTTGTCTCTTGGTTCAGCAAGAAGCAGAAGTCAGTTGCATTGAGCTCGGCAGAGGCCGAGTACATGGCAGCTAGCATGGCTGCTTGTGAGGGTATGTGGCTAAGGAAGTTACTTGCAGGGTTGTTCGAGTGTGAGCTAGAGGCCACAGTAGTTCACTGTGACAATCAGAGTGGCATCAGGCTATCTGAGAATCCAGTGTTCCATGACTGGAGCAAACACATAGACATCAGGTACCACTTTTTGAGAGATTATATTCAGAGGGGGACCATTCGGTTGGAGTACATACAGTCAGAGGAGCAGGTGGCGGACATTTTCACCAAGGCACTTTGCAGACAGAGTTGTGAAGTTCATGGATAAGTTGGGGTTGCTACCGAATCCCTTCCTCGTTGAGAGAGAGTGTTAGATTAGCAACAACAAGGAAGGTCTTCCTGCATGCAAGTGTCCTTGCATGCAGAAGATTCTAAAATAGAAAACCAGTTGTATTTAATTATTTTTCCTAAGTTTAGTTTGTAAAATAATTAAAATGATTATTGACTTTAAGTGAAAGTGAAATTAGGTTTTACGCTTTACCTAAAGTTATATAAGGGAGGTCAATTGGTTAAGAGGACACACACACTTGTATTCCGACAGAGACATGATACAGACAGGAGGATAAAAGTTAGACAGAGGATTTAGCTGGGAAGACGGAGGATCGAGGAGCAAGTTCATCGAGCAGACATAACCAACACAGGTTGATAGGCAAAGCTGCAGGAGGAAGGCTGTACCATTTCGTACAGCTACCAGCGTGACCGTACGGTTTTCGTACAACAGCCGTACACCCGTACGAATCCGCATGTGTGAGGCCCTATAGCTGGGCCGTACACTCTCTCAGGGGGGTGTAGAGGTTTAGTTGGGGGTTTGTCTAGTGTTTATGTTGAGTAGCTGCATTCGCCAGGTTTGGGTGAATTTACAGTGATTGTAACGTTCCATATTTTCTCTTAATAAAATCTATATCTGACTGCTGCACTGGTTTTCCCATCTTGGGTTTTACCGAGGGTTTCCATACCCAAAATAACTGTGTCATTTTTATGCTGTGATGTTGTGAGTTATTTCTAAGTTTTATATTTTGCTGCATACTGTAAAAGATATTCATGTGTGGTTATCAGTAAATATTTTGAATGCACTATTTAGCCCTAGTTGAATATTAAAGGAAAATTTACATGAGCCCCCTCCCCTTACACATGTTCTGCACACTTAAAACCTTAAGCATCCCCACACTTTAAAATCTTTTATTATATTTTAATAAAACCTTTTTTAAAACCTTATATTATATTGTATTAAAAACATTTTTAATGTTTTGTTTTTTAATTTTGGTTCACCTACCCCCAGCGAGGCTTGGTATGTCCACGGGAACAAGTGATAGGGGGCCCGCCCGAAGGGGCCTCATTTCATTCGTTCTGATTACAGAGCTAACCCGATGGGGACATCAAGTGAGGCCCTTATATAGCAACATATAGCCACCAGGGGATTTGACCCTGAGACCTTATGCTCACAACTTACAACACTCGACAACTTGAGCTATCCCAACGGACTATTTTTAATGTTTTTTATTTTATTTTGTTTTTAAATTTTTTTAATGTTTTTTAAAAACTAAAAATTTTCCTTTTTAATTATTTTTTAATATTTTCTTCTATATGTATTTCTTAATTATTTTTTAATGTATTTTTATGTTTGATATATTTCGTTTTTTTTAAATTGGGCAAATTTATTTTTTTAATGTATTTTCATTTTTTTTGTTTTCTTATTATTTTTTTCATTTTTTTGTAAATTATAAATTTTTAATCAAAATCAATTTTGTTTTTGAAGAGATTAAAAAAAAAATGTTTAATAGGCCATGTATGGTTTCAAAATTCCTGTAACTGTAACTCGACGGAAGAAAGGCGTGCCACTAGAAGCACCTCTTTTTGGTTCAGTGGTTGATTTTGGCATTTTTGTTACAATGGCATTGGCTGCGAAGGCCACGATTTCAAAGATGATGTAGTTTTAACCTTGAATAAAAACAATGGTGATTATGGAGAACCACTTTTTCAATTTAGGGGTTGATTTAGGGTTTTTATTGCACCGACACTAGTTAGGGTTTTCAAAAAGATGTAATTTTAGCCCGAAAAAAAGGGTGCTACTGGTAGTACCACTTTTCAATTCGAGGGTAAAAAAAGCCACTAAATGCGACCTATAAAAATAAAGAATTATTTAGAGTTCTCGTTAGATTGTATAATGTGTTGATAGTGATGTCTGCTGTTGCCGCCTCTTATGCACTTGGGAGAAAACACAGTAGAAATTTTCAAGCCGCTTGGTGCGTCCTTGGGGGCAAGTCTCGAGTCAGGCACTGTCACCTGATCCTGACTCCTCCGTTTAGGCTTAACCCTAACGAAGTCAAGGGGGGTAGTCCCTACAAAAAGAGTTTCTAAGGCTCTTAAGTGTTTTAAATGTTTTAAGGATAGGGTTGTTTTTAGGAGTTAGAAATGAATAAATTATTGACAAGACACTTTGCAAAGCTATAGAACTTAATTTAACAGCATAACAAGATATATCAATAATCACAATGTGACTGTAAGCAAATAGAGAATGTAGAAATTAAACCAGCCCCAATATGGAGTCACAAAACAATGAATGTTGCTGAAAAAAGGAAAATATTTTGCTGTGTACTTAGTCAATTTTAATTATAAAGAACGATGAGTAATTAAAGGAAGGGGATTCCGGATATACCGAATGGTACTGGGAATATGTCCGGATTTGGGGAGAGTGGATCTGCGCGGGAAAATGTGGGCTAGATGGAGTCGTGGGGGGGTGTTCAACACTACACCAACAAGGATGTAGCCTAACAGGACCCCACAATCGCTTTCTAGTTGTTCCCACTTTCCCTGAAGAATTTGCTCACTACTTCTCAAAGTAGTTACGCCGGATTTTTGTAATGTTCTAGGTGGTTACTTTTATTAATATGAGTTGATTATGTAGATGTGAAAAAATTAATAAATGCACGATTCCGCTTTTGATATCCCCAAGACTCGGACAAAGCTGCGGGGGGTGGAGCATACAAGGAATAGGCAAATGTTTATTTCAATTTACGAAACCAAAGTACAAAAGATACAACTCTTTTAGGACTGATTGTGTTCTTGTGTAAACAAAAACATCATATAAACTTGTGAGACTAATTACAACGACAATAAAATGCTGGGTTAGTATTTGAATACTTTGATTGAAATTGTAAAGTTAAAATAAACTTAACCGATCTAAAGATTATGGTAATCAAATCTAATCTAAAACAAAAAAATTAAACCACTTCAAGGACAGATACAGTCTTCCCCCAAATAGGGGAAGAAGGACGTGGGAGCCATAATCCCACTTGCTCTTTTATTAAATTATTACAATGCTGATAATTAAATAAGGGGCTGCCTTTTGACCTTACAATAGCTCGCTGGAAGAAGGGGGTTGAAGAGGGGGGATTTGGAGGTGCATTGGTAAGCTAAAAACTTTGAAATTTCGCTAGCACTTCCTTTTGTCCTATTAACAAAGTGCAAAAACCAGCAAGCTAATTGTTTGTAAATTAGTGGATTAGTATAGAATTACAATAAAAATATTACAACTTAGTACTTGCGAAACTTAAAAGAATTTAAGCCTCTTTAAGTACTAAGAAATTAACTAGATCTAAACTTACGATAGCGAGTTAAAAGTACTTTTAGATCTAGTAAAATAAGCAAGCTACGAAGAAATCTAAGCTTGCTTTTGAAGGTAACCAAGAAAAAAATGATTTAAAGGATGAAGAAAGAGCCCTCAAGCTCTAGCTTGAATCTTTGTGAAGACGTAGAGGTGCCTGAAATGCAAGAAGTATTAGATTTTAAGATAAAGAATGGAGAGAAAAGGGATGCAACCGAGCTCCCACTTCTCCTTCACCTAAGATGATCTGCAAGCTACATAAAACTTTAAGCAAGTGAGATCAAATCTAGTGCGTTTAATGAAATGAAATAAGAAGAACATAAGTATTACCGACTACAATCTGGTGCTTCTTAATCTCAAATAACCAAACACAAGTAAACAATTTAAGCCTTTAAATGTTTACTCTATAAACCAGAAAAGGATTTCTAAGCTAGATGTTAGATTTGCAAACTTATAAGAAATAATCGACAGCTTAGCTAAATATTACCTCGATTAAGCGCAACATTCACATTCATAAGATCTTGCACAGTTCGGACCTCCAAAGCCTCAACTTTATTCAAAATATGATAACAATAATACATTACAGGAGCAAAGGTTACTTGCTTCATCCAAATGAAGAGCAAGTGCCTTGCTAAAATAGAAAAGAGAGAGAGCCAGAAGTGGGCACATTTGTTTAGAGAGAGCGTATCTGCTAGCTTGGCATCAATTGGAATGAGTTGTCCCGAGGCTTGCAAAATAGAAATAACTCAATACAAAGTGATTCCTTCCAAAACCTAACTCAATCATTCCACTTTGTCCTGACCTTTCTAAATTTTCCTTGGGAAATGCGCTCCCTTCATTTAGCAGAATCGTGTTGCCTTAAAAGTTCGAGAAAAACACTCAAAAGTGTTTTTGAAATGTTTTAAGAGTTGCTACTTTACTTTGCCAACTCAGAAAATTCACTTTTGGTATGTTTCCATGTTTTTATAAGTTGCCGAATTTTTCACTTTATCTAGTTTTTTGGTCTTTTTTACCATTTTCGAGTAATATTTAATTTTGGAGATAAATAATTACTGGAAAACTTAGGAAAGTGGGTTTAGGGGTTAAGTGGGTGCTCTGAGTTAGAAAATGAGCACCCCCATGGAAAATTTTGCCCCTAGACCACACTTTTATGCCTTAGAGAAAATTTACAATTACCTTATTAAAAATAAGCTTGGAAAAATGGAAACTTTTTTTCTTTCTTTTTGGAAATTAAAAAAACCTATGGGGGACTTAGTACATGTCCATATGGCTCAAAAACAATGATTAACATGGTAATAAACATTGACACATAGGTTTTAATAACTTCCTAAGGCCTAACCACCAAGACATTTACTCTAGCTTTGGAGGAGTTGGTGAAAAAATCGAAAATTATAAGTCATTAAACAACGACATATAATTATCAAGGAAAAAACACCCTAGAGTAAAGTATTGGTGACTAAGTCCTAGGAAAGCCAAACCTTTTACATAATTTCATAATGCTAAGTCATTTATTACAATTTCCCTGCAGGGTATGAACATGTAAACAAAACAAAAAAGGACCAACACTTGGTCCTGATGAATCCTCAGAAATTCTGACCACTGCTTAGGAACTATTGACCTGTTCTGATCCTTAGTGGCTCATTGGAAATCCCCTAACTACAACTTAGTGGATAACACCTGCTAGTTGGGGAGTCTGCAAAGCATTGAACTTGGTGGAAAGGAAATCAGTTTGAAGATGGTTTCAATCTTGAAGGGGGATGTCGCAAACTGTACTTGAATAATGGTCTAGGGAACTGTCCTCCTGCATCTAATGATGCAACAAAGCTTGGGTTTGAACTTTCTATGTGTTGCCGCCTAATTCGCACCTCGGGTCACATGGCAGAAATATTTAAGCCACTGGGTGCGACGTTGGGGGCAAGCTAGAGCCAAGTGTTGTCACTTGATATTCAGCTCCTCCATCTAGGCCAACTCCTAGCGAAGCTAAGGGGGGTGGTCCCTATCAAAACAAAATCTAAGGTATCTAATTTAAGAAATAAAAGAAAATAAAATTCAGGATTTAATGTGAAATAAATTTAACATTTAACAACAATCCACTGCGAATGAATTATAACAACAACTTTGAATAAAGACACCATTCACGACAATTGTATAATTGATTTAAACATGAAAAAATAACATAGACCAGTGTCGGTGAATATGGAGTGTTGTTGTGTCGTGTAAGTATTGTAGTTATCTTGTTGGCCGATTTAAAATTATCTTGAAATGAGCGCCAAAGCGACTTTACCAAGTGTCCAATGGAGCGAGGCATAACCTGCTTGGAGTAGCTCTCTGACTCTGTGGTAGTCACCCTTTACGACCTCCCGATTTCTCAAAAACAGGCTTATGTAGATTTTCCTATTAATCTAGTCACTCGTATCCCTTTTTGGTACAATCAATTGATCAGACAAGTTGCCACGGTGCATAGCATACAGGGAAGGAGCCTTTGTTAATTTTTAATAAAGTTAAAAATGTGATCTTGTTTACACAATTCACAACTGAGAATTTCTTTCTCCTTTCGGGTAACTCGGGAATACACAACCAGGTTAATTTTATTGCTAAAAAAAAGGAAAAGACAAAAAGGAAAGAACAAAGATGAAAATTGTTTTCTAATTAATCCTACCACGAATCTCTTTCTGATGCCTCTTACTCGAGCAAGCTCTTTCGGGTGACACCGTAACTCGGGAAAGCGTGGGGTAAGTAGTTCTTTTATTTCAAACAAATAAAAGTAGCTAAACTTAAAATAAAACTACTCTAACAAGCACACTACACAGATCCCCAAATGGGGATTGGGAGAAGGCTTAACACAACCTTCTAGATCTCTTTGTTTATTTCAGTTACTACAATCGCTTTGAAATAAATATTTTTTGGGACACCCGTGATCTTTATAATTTAGATCAACGGATTTACAAGTTTTTTCTAAAAAAGTGAATGAAGAGAAGGGGGATGTGAGGAAAGGGTAAGTAGGGAGTCTTTGGTTCGCTTGAAACTTCAAATTTTGAGCAACATGCCTCTCTACCTGTTCATCAAAGGACAAAAAACAACCAACAAGTTTATTAGAAAATGCTTCCAAATACTTGAGGAGTATTTGGGAAAATACTACAAAAAGTTTCTAAGTTTAGAACTACTTTAAAAAAATGACAAATATAACTCAAAATGACAAGTCCTCTTGAGGATCTTGGCTAACTTTCAATAGCC
The DNA here is from genome assembly GCA_001517045.1 of Pseudotsuga menziesii. Taxonomy (NCBI): domain Eukaryota; kingdom Viridiplantae; phylum Streptophyta; class Pinopsida; order Pinales; family Pinaceae; genus Pseudotsuga; species Pseudotsuga menziesii. Next base: position 255,401 of record LPNX010991900.1, read on the forward strand.
AATAGAAAGCACTTTTTACTTTGCCAAATTTAACCTTTAAATACTTAAAATTAGCGTAGATCCAAATCCTAGGCTCTATCAAGCGCCGAGAGGGATCGAATCTCTTCTTAGGTATCCATTGATTTGATTCAAACCAAAAGACACATCTTTTTATTTAAGGTTCACATATAATATTTTTATTATTAATATTTAATATTATTTATGACCGACATATAATATTTATTATTATTTTTTATTTTATTAGGAACGAACATTGCAACATTTTCCCATACATGGTTTTAAACCACATGCAAGGCCCTCCTACAACCATGGGTTGTTTAGGAGGCCTTGCACATGGTCTTAAAACCATTTGGAAGGCCCTCCTAAACCATGTACAATAAAACCATGGGTTGTTTAGGAGGCTTTGCATATGGTCTTAAAACCATGTGCAAGGCCCTCCTAAACCATGTACAATAAAACCATGGGTTGTTTAGAAGACCTTGCACATGGTTTTAAAACAATGCACCTGGTTTATGTGCAAGACCAACATTTTTTTGAGGATAATTCAATTTTTTATTTTTTATTATTTTGTTAGATAGGAACATTACAACATCTCCCCCATATTGTGTTTTTTCGTGACCCACATTTTTTTTACGGGTAATTAAATTTTTACTTTTTTTATTGTTTTGTTAGGTAGGAAGATTACAACATCTCCCCCATATTAGGTTGTTATTTTGGCCGACATTTATTTTGGCCTATAATTAAAAAAATTATTTTTTATTAATAAAAATAAAGTTATGTAACGTTACATAATGTTACATAATGTTACGTAACGTTACAAGTTCTCCCCCATACCCCCATACTGGGCTGTAGAGCGCCTCTCGGCGCAAAGAAGAAATCTTCAACTTAGCCTTTAGATCTAACAAAAAGACAACTATGGAATGAAGGATCTCTATACTAAATCTAGCTTGCAAATAATAGTTCCTTATAACACAACTAGAATATACTTACGTTGCGAAAGCAAACTAGATCTAATTATGATTTTTGCTTCAAGATGTTAGATCTAATTCAAATTGCAATTTAAAATGGTAACAAAATAAAATGAATTTATGAGGAGGAAGAGAAGAGTAGCGTGGATATTTGAGCAAAGAAGACTTCGAAAGTTTTGACGTGTGGGACACCAAGGGCTTGATCTTTCGAAAGAGACTTGAAAGAGCAAGAGCAAGCAAGCTCTTTGCTTCTTCAAATCAAGTAACCTACAACTAGCAACATACTTGCACAAAACCCACTAAATCTATAAATGAAACAAGATTAGAAATCGAGAGAATATGAGCATAAACAAATGAAACATATAGATCTTGAATCTATAACTTACAACAGATAAAAGATTAACTAAATCAAGCAAGTTTTAGTAGTCCTTCCTACAAAATTGATACCAATCCTACCAGTAGGCTAGATCTTCATAAAGTAAATGCACAAAGACTAAATACAGATTTCCTCACAAAACCGAGATAATACATCCACTCATTTGATACCATCACACAACATGGACCTCCAAAGTCTCTTTTATTCTCATCAACAAAAAGATAGAACAATTAAATAGCCAACATCTGCTCCCAAAGCTCTAACTAGTTTCAAATGGGAGAGGCATTGCTTTATTTATAGCTTGAAAGGAACAGGGGGGCGTATCCACCAATGATAGAGCAAGTCGAGCTATGGAGCAAAAATAGGATCTTGATTGAGATGAATTTAGGGAGAGGGTGCCAGATCTCCAAAGGATATGCGCCCCTCACCAAACCTGCTATCAGTCACATGAATGGGTGACACACAAGGCAAAACGTTAATCAAGAGAGGGTGCACATCCTTTACTCAATGAAGTCGCCACCTCTCAAAATCATCACCAAACAAGTCTCCTTCACTTACAATGAACTCGCCTTTGGACTTCAGTTCAAATGCCAAGATGTCACGCTTTTATTTGCCACCCGTCCATGCGACTTCAAACTTGGAGGATGGCACATTATTTTACTTTGAGATAATTCGTTAGCATGGAGACTTACCCAAAAGTGACGTCTTACTCATGGAATGAGATCGCCTATCATGGGGGACACGATTTCCATGTCACCCAACATGTCAAACTTGTCTCCTTTGACTTTATTTTTAAAAATTTGTCTTTGGCCATTTTGTCGCACCATTAGCATTAAATTGACGTTTTGTTGCCCCTTTAGAGAAATTACGCTCTAAGTGACAAGTTAATCACTTGAGACATATGGAAAGTGGGTCCTAGGGTAAAGAGGACGCTCTGAGTGTGAAAACGAGCATCCCCACGCTAAATTCCGCCTCCAGATCAAGCTTTTATGACTTTTGCAAATTTTTTAATTAAACCATTAAAAAATGACCTAAAATTGTTGGAAAAATATTTTCTCGGAAATAAAAAAACCTAGGGTGACCTAGCACACGTCCATATGACTCAATAACAATGTCTAGCCGGTTCATATACATTGACACGTGAACTTTAATAACCTCCCAGGGTTTTACCACCAAGGCAACCATTCCAATTTTGGAGGAGCAGGTGAAAAACTCGAAAATTATACATCACTTGTTCAGCATTGCACAATTAACAAGGGAAAAAACACCTTGGAAGAATCGGCTTGATAACCAAGTCGTAGGATGCCAAGTTCTTTACAAAAAACCCATGCTAACACATTTTTTACAATCTCCCTACAGGGTATGAACATGTGGTAAAAAGGTGAAAAAAGGGCCTTGGAAGCCCTGAATGGGCTTCTGAACATGATGATGAACATATAATATGTTCAAAATTTGTCCACTTGCTTGAAAGTCCAACTGAGTGCAATTCAGGTGGTAACACTATGTCATGGCCTAGTTTGACTCTAGTAAACTAGGTCCCTAGACCTTCGAACCATAGAGAAGTGTGGGCCTAATGAAGCTATCCATGAGGTCCATGTTGGATTGGATATCTTGAGAATGGTTTCGAAAACACTAGTGCTTAAGAAGAGCGAGGGATACATTGCCTTTGTTGATTTGAGGCTAGAGGGATTTCCTCAAACCTTGTATATTGAACACCCATGTAAGTGTAAGAGTTGGTGATCTCAATTTCCGCACCCCAAAAATAAAAATGATACTTTGAGAGGGTGGGTTTCGACCCATGAAGATGATAAACATGGTTTTTCCAAGGTTGATCATCAGCTGACGAAGATCACAAAAACTAGATAATGTATCAAGTTGTCTTTGCAATCCATTCAAGGTGGAGGGCAAGAGTCCACTTTGTCACCAAAGAGGATGGATATCAAAACTTGGTGAACAAGGCATTTGTATCGTGGCTAGATATGCTCTTGAAGAAAAGGCTCCAACTCATCGATGTATATCCATACAATGTAGGTGAAAGATGAGATCCCTTCTTTACCCCAATGGTACTTGTGATGAAGTCTAACACTTTGTGAGCTTTGTGGAGTCTACCAAGGATGAAATCATAGAGACACATGATAGTCGTGATAATAGTGCCTATGATATCAATGTCTCTATGCCTTTAGAACAGCCCCCCCCCCCTTGGGATCGAGTCAAATACCTTTTGAAAGTCTACGAAGTAAGCTTAAAACTTTTGAAGAGTGATGCCTCGCCTCCTTGATAATGGTTAGGAGTGTGAGAATATGATCAGTGGTTTGGTACTTTGGCCTAAATCATGCTTGTCCTCTGGCTCAAAGATGTCACCTCTCAAACTCCCTGGATACTTTTGGGTGAAGAGGAGTGCAAAGCTTAGAGAAAGTGTCTTGTTACCCCCCATTTTGCATGGGTTTCCACATGATTTTTATCACATTTTGAATAGGGGGTTCCACATGATTTTTATCACATTTTCAATAGGGGGTTACATGTTGATGGAGATTTGGATGGCCTAGGATTGATGCCTTGGAGGCCTTTTATGTGGAGTATTCTTGATCCTTGGCATATAGATGGCATCATAACAGTTTGGGTATTGTCTTTTGGTTGAGAGCCCTCCTTATTTCTTTCTTGTGGCATGTGTGGTGGCATTCTAGTGGCTTGTAGAAGTGGTCACCCCCTTCCTCATGGGTTGGTTATTTATTGTGGACACTTGTTCTTGAGTTTGATGCTCCTTATTTTTATTGAAGCTCTCCAATCCCTTCACTACCTATATATTTTTCTTTACATAAAAGACACTGTTTTACTAGGGTTTCTCTTCAAATTCACCTTGTGGTCCAGTGTTTCATTGTTAAACCTTAGTAACCTTATTTAGGGACACCTCCCTTGAGATAGAGAAGAGCTAGCCTAAAGAGCATAAGAGGGTTAGGTGTGGTGACATTGGCCTCCTTGTTGTTTATCCATAAGCCATCATTGATGTTAGGGCTTTAACCTCAAGATGTTGGTTTGTGTGATAAAATTTTGCGTTGTTGCTAGGAATAAAGCCCATTTCTTGGATTTGTTGCCTTGCTACATGACATCTATGAGTGCATATTTTTGAAGATCCTTTGCTCATATGGTGGCTCCATGAAGGGACAAAAACCCTTGTTCCTTGCAGATTTTCGAAGACTTGTTGTTTGTAGGGTGAAGCAAGCAACATTGTGAAGGCATTTGAAGATTCACCTTGGCGACTCCACACTTTCGTAAAGGTGAAGATTATGTGTAAATTCAAACTTGAAGTATGGGTCTTTATTGCAAAGAATAGGATGAAATCCTTTGCTCTTTAGGCTCCTTATGCTTTTCGAGATTTCCACATAAATGCCAATATAATTTCTAGAAAAAGCATGTTCCAAGGTTCTATGGAAATCGTGGTAATCAACCTCCACATTTTATTGAACATTTAATGGATTTTATTGTAAATCATAGTTTGGTTCATGAAGATGTTTGCTCTTTCAATAAGGAAGTATGCAAGAGACTATTATAATCCTTCTCCAAAGAATATATCTCCGTTTTGTGCTTTCCACATAGTTTTTCAAGAGTCTTAGGATGGATATAGAAGATCAATGGGAAAGACTAGATGATGCATTTTTTGGATTTTCATTTGCAAAGAAAAAAAGATACGATGAAAGGTATGATGCAAGAATATACAATGAGATCAAGGCTCAAGAATGTTGTTAAAGAAAAGTGTGGTATTCTAGGGCAAGAAAAGCTTATGAATGAATTGCATGAGGTTTTTCAAGAGCATGTTAATGGAGAATCTTCCTTTAACTCCATTGAGGATCAAGAAGAAGATCACGCGCAAGTGAAGCCTATGAAGTTATTTGTGTTGGAAACCCAGATGAGGGTTTGGTGAGTTTCTCTTCTCAAAACCTTGAAGTGCTTGAAGTATCTTATAATGATGAAGGCAGCAAACCCTTCGATGATCATGTATTTGAGAATGTATTTTCCTCTTTGTTTGACAATGATGACCAAAGATGTGAGATATAATTGATGAGCATTTTGTAGAAGTAGATCATAGTTTTGATGGTGATTGTTGGAGATCTTTAGGGGGACCAATCTATGCTACTTCTAGTATTGAGAGTTTTTATTTTTATCCTTTGGATAACCATGTTTGGAGGATATTTGCCATGATTATTTCCATCCATTTGAATCTTCTATTAGTACAGATTTGGATCAGTTTGAATGGGTTTTTGAAGCAGATTTGGGGTACCCTTGTGTACCTTTTTCTAGGGCAGATTTGGGCCATCTTTACCAACCATTTTCTTCAATGATTGATGTTGATTTGGGACAGTAAGAGGGAGTTTTGTTTGCAGGTTTAGAACAACATTATTTTCCCTCTTCAAGGACGAGTTTTGAGCAGCCAGTTTTGCCCTATTCTTTGGAGGTCAATGCTGATGTTGATCATGGTTTGGGGCAGCGAGACGACGCTGTTTATGCAGGTTTTGACAGTCATTTACGGTCATTTTCTTGTGTGTAAGGTTTCATTTCCAAACACTAGGATTCTTCTTCATTTTCATGTATGGTTGGATCTACTATGATGTTGGAGGAGCCAAAGATATCTCTCCTTGAGGGTTTTGATGATGATATTGTAGGTTTTGATGGGCAGTCCCATGATGGAGACATGTATACAAGCCCTATCCAATCTTGGATAGAGAGAGCTTGTGGGAAGACTTGCCATTCTTGGCAAACTTTTGAAAATATTGATGATTTTTCATATGCCTTTGATTTCAACTTTCAAGTGTATTTCCAGCTCTATTGTTATGAAGATTATAGCATGTACTCTTTTAATGATTGATGCTGTCTTGTCTTGGTCCATCACCAAGCATAAGGGAAGAAGCCATGTCCACGCCATGTCATGGATGAGATACTAAGGTGGCTTCATTGGATATTTGACTTTACCTAGTGTTATGCTGCACCTGTACCCAACGCACCTTCAGGTGTACCCGAGGGGGAGAGGGCCAATTTTTTCGACCAGGAGGGGTGTTATTGAGCAATGGTGGTCATGGATGGGCCCTTTGGTCATCCTTTAAGGGTACTATGGCTTAATGGCACTGCTGACTGCCCTTTATTGGGGATTTTAACTTTGGGGTTGGTGTCCGGGCCCCCTAAGGGTTGACAACTGGGTCACATGGCTCCATATCTTGTTTATGAGCTATGGTGGCCTCTGCTTTAGCTTTGAGACACTCGTCTTGATTCACAACCACTTTGGACACCCTCCTAGACCTTCAGTCAGTGGGCATCTGCTCTCCCTGGCCTTACCTCCTCAGAAGAAGACATCCTCCATGCTAGGACGTTTTGATGCTTTGAGGAGGGCGTTGAGGGATTTTACAGCATTCTAGGGGTTAGATGGGGTATAATGCCCTCCCTCTAGCTCACTCCAACCTTTCATTTGGAGTGATTTGCTTATTTGAGCATGTTTTGGTGCCTAGGGGTACAAATACTCCAGGTAGCCTACCTTCAACCTACCTTAGGCTATATTTTATTATTATTTTCTTTTAATTTTCAGTTGACATTTTATAATTTCAAATTGACTTATTTTAAGGCATGTAGGTCTGGATATTTTAAAAAGTGAGTGTGAGATCATATAAATAGATCTCCTCACTTTCATTTTAAAGACATAACATATGGGATAATACACTATGCACTTGTTTTACCCATGTTAGGGTTTCTATGGATGAATGCGCTCCTCTTGAAGAAGTTTTTCTAGGTTAATGCAAGCTGTATTTTGGTGATTCTTTGGTAAAACTCTTTGCTTGGTGATGTTTTGATTTGTTGGTTGATCATGAGCACAAGGAGGTCAGGCTTCTTATCTCTTTGTTTGCATGGTGGTTTATGATGCATGTTCGAGTCTAAGTGGTAGCCCTAGTGCTGCACTTTTTCCTAGAATAGGCCATTACCATCCTCTTGTCACCTTAGCAAGTTGAAGCATGCCTCCTTGTGAGGGTGCTCTAGGGTTCTCTCCTTAGTTTTTCGAGGCTAGTTGTTTGACCTAGCAACTCTTCCTCTTTAGGTTAGCCACCCTCCCTAAAAGCCCTAGGTTGTGGTAGGGCTTTTGCTAGGGTTAGTTCTTTTTGTTTGTACACATTCTCTTTTCCCAAACCTAGTCAATAGGGTTAGATAGATTGCATTTTATGTGGTAGAATAGGGTAATTTTAGGTCTGCAATTTTATGTTAGAAACCCTAAAAATCAAAAAATTATTTTTTTTGCACTTTTGGGCCTCCCTAAAATGGCCACCTTCCCTACAAGTTCGCGCTGGTCTCTAAATCCCTAAAACCCTAAGACGGAATTATAGGGAACCCTAGAAATACAAAATTTGCAAAATTTGCCTTAAAAGGCCCTAAGACAGTCCTAATTTTACCCTAAACCTACCCTTCCTCTCCTAGACCCCTTTACCATCCTCGCTAGCCCTCTCTCTACTTAAAACCTCCACACTGACCTTTTCTAAGCTCTCTCTACACCTTAGGCCTGCCCTAAGGGTTGCCCTAGTCCTTCCTAAGACCCCAACAACCCTCTAACGGTCTGCTGCAACCTTCCTGTAGGTTCCCTTCACACTCACTGTTTCTTAAACAACCTCTCCAAGACCTGCTTCTACCCCCAGTTACCCCTTGGATAGGTTGCTAACAACCTTTCTCTATCCCTTTCACCCCTTCGTTGACCTCTAACTTCCTCATTAGGCCTCGAGTCCTTCTTTAGACTGTCATAACCCTAGATCACCTTCGTGACAGACCTCTTTTACCCTACATGGCCACCCTTTACAGTGGAATCCCTCTTATACTTGGCCCTACTTATCTCCGCCTTCTAACCTACACATGCACAAACAAGAGGTTAATAGATGCTGATAACAAATGTAATGTGTGTTTTGACTTGATGTAATGCACTGGAACTTTACCTTGATTGCTGCACTTAAATATTACATTTAGTCTGCAAATATACACATTCATCTCAGACTTTATGTTAACCGTTACAAGCACCAAATTGGATTAACTAAGATGCATATGGAATTAATGTTGAATTGCTTCATGAATGCAATTTTACACTACTGATATGTACTGTTGGTGTAACCGTTACTACTGCTATCATAATACACAATGTTAACACAGATACACATACTTGTTTCAGTTTGTGTTGGTTATTGCAAAATTGGTTAAATAGACACAACGAATTAATTGGTTATGCTAGTATAATGTTGCTGCAAAATGGGGCTGTGTAAGTGACTGGATGCACACTACTGTACATGCTGCATACTCATATGAGAACCAGACCTTAACACACGACAAATGGTGTTATTTCTTGTGATAATGATAATAGCACTGTTGCTATGACTTATCCTAAAACTCATGTCCAATGTTGCTATAATACTTGAGTAAATGACTGAATGCTTACACGCTGTACTGAAATAGTGTCATAATTACTTAATTAGTGCTCTTACCGTCGTATTTAAGTTTTTGGGCTATGATAAATGCCTTATACTTGATCAATAATTGCACTTATGTTTTGTTGGTAACATTGGGGAATAAGCCTAACACTTGGAGGACATATTGCTGTTACAAAAAAACCATACAAGATATAGAACCATCTTTACTCAGTCTCACCTTTTAGACTCCATTAAGGCATTGATCACTAACGATCTCGAAAGAGAACATTTTGGTGTTTAGTATCCTTACAGGGTCAGAGTAGGGCTCTCCCCTAGGATGTTTCGACTTTTGAAGTAGTTGGGGACAAGTGACTAAGGTGACAATGGTCACTTTTTCCACATATGCTTACCTGTGGCTAGGCCTGCCATTTCGACTGGTAACATTTTGGCGTCGTTGTCAGGTACCATTTCAAAATTTGAAGTGGTTGATCCAGAGTCATTCACACCCCTGGCAAGAACGACATTCGTTAAGAAAATTGAGGTAAGTCTTTCTAGGTATTTTGAAAATATCATCATCAAAGACTAATCTTGTAGATCCTACCTGGCGAGTCCACAAAGAAGAAGCCTGACATGGCTTAACATTTGGCGCCGTTGCCGGGAACCATTTCAAAATTTGAAGCGGTTGATCCACAGTCATTCACACATCGGCAAGAACGACATTTGGTAAGAAAATTGAGGTAAGTCTTTCTGGGTATTTTGAAAATATTATTGTCAAGGATTAATCTTGCAAGTCTTACCTGGCGACTCCAGAAAAAAAGAAGCTTGACAAGGTTTAACATTTTGGCGTCGTTGCTGGGGACCTCAAAACTTGTTGAGGTGATTTATCCAGGCAAGAATGACATTTTAGTAAGTCTTGAAGTCCTAATTGTATATGATTGCATACATTTTTGAAAGGACTAACTTGGAGGACTACCTGGCGACTCCACAAAGAACTCAGCCCACCCCATTAATCAGGTACACCCTTGGTTTGTTTAGTACTTTGGTGAGATTTGTTTAACTAACGTGGCGGCTCTCTCCTGGCAACTCCAAATCTAAGAAAAATAAAAAAAGTGCTTTTCAAAGACAAGGAAGTCGGACGAGATGGCGTCTAATTATGAACCGTGGATGGATATATTGGATTTTTCGCGCATTCTGGGATTTCCACACAAGTATGCCATTCAAGATGGTGGGAAGGCACTTTTCCCATTATTCCAACAGTATAAGTGCCATGCAGCAACAACACATGTGCAGGAATTCATGCAATTCCTCTAGGCAAGGAACATCGAACATGAAGACATCCGAATGAGGCTCTTTCTTCTATCTCTTCACTTAGAAGACCACCTGTCTATCAGAAATTGGTATGAGGGTTTTCCTTGCAAAAGTTTTTCTTCACTCAAGTAGTTCATCAACGCATTCAACATGGATTGGGATCACGGTATCGAAGAACATGAAAGAAAGGCCATGATCAAGAGTATATGGGAAGAAACACTGGGAAGCAGCCAGACACAAGATGATTCGAGCGAAGAAATCAAAGATGATATTGCATTTGAATTTAAAGATTTTGATAATCCAACTGCTAGAGAAATGGAAATAGGTTTTGCTCCTCTTGATTTATCAAACTTCCCAGGATATTTGGATGAGTTACCAGAGATATTCTGGCATGCCTTTAAGGGTGACCACGATAATGTCACACACCATGTAGAATGGTTTATGACTTTGGCTTCAGAATATGGTATTAAAGAAGAGAAGATGTTTATATGCAATCATTTGTCCTTCACCTGGGAGGAAAGACTTTCGCTTGGTTTGTGGGACTAGATAAATGAACAATATCATCCTTTGCAAAATTGGTGGAAACATTCTGTAGCCACTGGGATTTAGGGCGACGTGACAAATGGATACTTCATGTTAAGCATGCAAGGGACTTGTTCAGTAAGGAAACCCAAAACAAGTATTAGGTCGAAGCAACCATTGTTCAAGGTCTAAATGATGATATCTCAAGCATGATAGATGAAGCTTCCGAAGCATATGAACATGATGATGGTCCTATATACGAAGATCCAGAAGTCTTAGTTGAAGGAGTTGAAGAACAAAAAGATAGGATGAGTTCTCCCTTCCAACATGCAGAAACTCCTTATGACCTATCAGATCTCTAGGAACATAATGCTGGGAATTCTGAGGACGATGGTTATTGGACATTTATGGGTCCACCTTCCTATGATTCCTCGAGACCAGGTAGCTTTGTCTCCATATGTTGCAATGAGAAAGAACAACTTGATGAAGTTACTCGGGTTGAGCCAAAAAATGACACTGTTTGGGATGAAGAGCTTTCAGTCACCTTAAGCAGGGATGATGAGGACATGATTTATGAAGACCCTGTGGAACAAGATATGATTGTTCATTCTCTTTATGAGGCTAATGATGAAGAATGGATCGACCCTTTTGCCACTATAATTGAAGATGAAACATTGCCAGACTTTGCAGATAGTTGTCATATGTAGATGGTCCATTATGATGAAAAGGTTGAAGATTTGGGATCCCGTATCTCTGGTGATTCTTCCATGATTTCTCCATCATATTTATCTAGCATCAAGGAAGTAGGTTATACAGAGGATTTTTTCACAGAAATTCAACCTGTGGTGAGTCTAGATTGTTAGTGTATGTTGGGATCCTCAAGAAGCATTGAAGTTGTTCAACCCACTCTATCTTATACCGATAAGTCCCTAATGATGCATTTCGACAAGACTGGGGTAGGTAAGTGGACAGGTATGATTTTCATTCTCCAACTTCATAATATTTATTGTTTATCTTTTCATTAGAAGCATGAAGGTATGACTTATATAGCTGACAACTTCAAAATTTCAAGGATTATTGAGGTTACTAACATGATTGTGAAAATGAGAAGCAACGTACTTGTATGCCCAAAGAAATGTTTGAGTAAATGTAGAGACATGTTGCAGCTCACATATGAAGATTTGCGAGATCTGACTCTACGAATAACCTCCCAAGATCAAGATTTATGGGTGAATTTTAGGAAGAATTTTTTCTTAGAAGATATGTATGATGAAGGTGCCCCATACATAAGTCCACTAGAAGCATGGATCAACAAAGCTTGTCAAAGCGATCCTTCTCCGTGGCACCAATTTCAAGTCTTCCAGGTTTTTAAGAAGGCCTGGTTTCATGACCTCACCCAGATAGAGATTCCGATACAAACTCAACATATCGTCAATGAGGTATTGTCATGGATTACATTAAAGGACAAAGGTAAGACATCAGGCTAGAAGCATGGATCAACAAAGCTTGTCAAAGCGATGCTTCTCCGTGGCACCAATTTCAAGTCTTCCAGGTTTTTAAGAAGGCCTGGTTTCATGACCTCACCCAGATAGAGATTCCGATACAAACTCAACATATCGTCAATGAGGTATTGTCATGGATTACATTAAAGGACAAAGGTAAGACATCAGGTATGAATTGCTTACTTAAATAGTTACATTGGTGGTATGCTTTTACTTAACCTATTTTGGATACTAGGTTTAGGTTAGGTTAGTTGCATTAGGCATATTTCTGTGTATTGCATCTGATGTCTTTTCATTGTCTAGTTAGTTTTTATTGTTCTTAGTTTGTTTTCCTCATTTTGCGAACAAGGCAGGACGAAAGTGTTTGCCTTTAGATGCTTTTAATCCTTTTGGACATTTGATATGTGTGTAGGTCTATTGGTACTAGTAGATTCACAAGTTCATGAGCACTTCTGGGAAGAGCACTCGTCTCGCAATTGGAGCTAGTGTTACATTGCACCTGTATCTAGCACACCTTTAGGTGTACCCCAGGGAGAGAGGGCCATTTTATTTTACCAGGAGGGGTGTTATCGAGCAATGGTGGTCATGGCTGGGCCCTTTGTGTTGAAATTATTCAAATAACTGAGAGGGGGGATGAATCAGTTATTTCTAAAGCTTAAACCATTTTTCAATATTTAAAGCATTATTATTGATTACAGATTTACAGTTATGATAGTGTAGCAAGTACAACAGAAGAGATGATGATCATCAATCACACACACATGATAGAGACAGATAAATATTCATCTTTATTTGAGCACCTACTCAAATGAGGCTGCAACCTCTGTTTACAAATTCTTTCTTGTGGAGAGCACCAACCCTCATGTTTTTCTAGCACCAACTAAAATAACATTCTCCAGCTACAACTGGGTGGAAGCACCAACTTCCACTTGTACAGGCTCCAACTTGTACAGAAAATACCAGTGTTCCACGGGGACACGTCTCGTAGGGTCGGGGACGCGTTTCCACGTTTCCTGCGTCCCGGGGACTTGGGGACTCCTGGGCGAAACTTTCCCTCCCCAACCATGCCCCTGGGAATTTTTTTTAATGTTTTCCCATTATTTTCACATTTTACAATTCCTACTTGGTACTACTTAGAAAATAAACTGATATATTTAGTATTTACATTGCACAATCATTAATATACATCAAATGAATCATTATTTTTGATATTTTATTTTATTTTTATAATTTTAGAGGCGTCCCCACGTCCCCCCCGAATATCCCTAAATTTGGGGGTGGTCTCCACGCGTCCTGAATGTGCATTTCCCCGCTCCTGCATCCCCCCGTCCCGGAAACTTGGGGGAACATTGGAAAATACATGTTTTTCCAAGCACCACCCTACCACCCTTGTTTCTCAGATTTAAAACATGCTCAGTACAATATATAGAAAAACAGATATAACAATGCATACCAACTTTTTTATGATCTGCTCCTAAATTTGCTTATGCACCTTGGTTCCCCTCTGTAATGTCCTCTTCCAAGTAAACCACCCTGAGACACCCGTTAACCTATCTTATTCCCATAGGTTCAAGCGGGTCTTAAAGAAAAGGGAATAACTGAGGACTGATAGCACTAGGAGCAGAAAGGTACATCAATTTAGTATTATTAAGTCATCAGTGTAGTAAGAAGGCCATCAAAGTTCATATCCTAAAGCATGCAGAGCATGCAGGCCTTATTTCTTCAGTGTTAAAGTCAACATGAAATTAGAATTGCATGCATGCAAAAGCGAAGCGTAAACTCTAAAAGTGACATGCAAACCCTAAAAGCACATGCTATTCTATTTAAAAAGGGTTATTGGACCATAGAGATTATCTATTATTATTATTATTGTTGATTTTGGAGCTTTTGAGCAGCAGCACAACGTGCAGCCGCGACATTTGGGGTTGAAGACGACGTCTTCAACTAACGAGGGTTTGGTAGTGAAATATCTGCCCTGGTCTCTTTCATGATAAACCATCCAGGTTTATCAACGACAATCATCTTTATACATCAGTGTTCAGTGATCCAACACACTCAGAAGGATTATTTGTAGGTTCATGTTTTGCAGCTGGGAAATAGCTGGGAAACCTCAGAAGGATTCGCTAGGACTCCAAAACCCAGTCTTTCCTCCGCATGTTAGCTTTCTCTCTCTCGGCAGGCTCATCCCACGACATAGAGTGATTATCAGTTACCAGTTTGCCTATCTAGGGTAGTTATCAACATTTCAGTGAAGAAAGGGGCGTGAGCACCATGGAGGCAAAAGAATTCGCTAGGGCACTTAGAGGAGGTCAAATCTCTGCATGTGGCAGTCCATCTCTCCGGCAGGTGAAGACTGATGGGCCTACAAAGTTTCGGCAGCATTTGACCATCCCTTCTCCAAAAATGTCACCTTAAGCCTAAGGAGGGCACATGTGTGTAGTTGGGCGTCAACCCCTGAGGAGGAGCACCATCATCCAACCTTTGTGCATGCATCAAATTTCTGGAGGACACACATTTTATCTGTGGTAAGTGTTCACCTTCTTCCTGCAAATCTTTGTCCTAGTTCAACTATAATTTAGGGCCATTTGCCCGGCACCTTGCATGCAAGTTTTTATTCAGTATTCTTGCACATTTTAAGAGTACAAGTAAGCCCTAGAATAGTGAAACAGTAGAATATCAGTATTTGGGATATAACACCCTCATTGTCTCTGTTCTGGATATTTTTGAAAGAACTCAGAGTCCTCTGTCATTCTGCAATCCCCACTTTGATGACGATCCATGCACAACTCTCTGTCTGTAGAGAGTGCAAAATTTCTCTTCTTATCTCCCATCCTTTTATAAATGTCAATCTGTAACTTCTTTACCTGTTCGTGCGCTTGACGGTCCATTTCCATAATTGATCAAACCGTTCGATGACTTATGACAAACAAGGAGTCCAATCGCCGAGTAATCATGAGTTTCTGCAACGCATCTTCGTCATATGGCTTCTTCCGCTATTGTCATTTTTTGCAACTTGGCTTCTTTCACACTTTTTCTTTTTCCAAAAATCAAACTTTTTGTAGTCTAGGTTCCGTAGTACTAGTTCCGCCCAATCATTTCGCACCGTTGATCTTCTTCGAGCTCTTTGTGACCGTTGATCTGAGAAGAAAATCGGATATTGGATATGTGATTTTTTCAGATATCATTCTACGCTTTCCGCCTTCCGCACATCCTTTTCCGCACCGTCGATTTCGTGCGGCCTCTCTACTGACTGTTGATTTGAAATCAAACACCTGCTTCTGCACATCTTTTTCTGCAAATTCAATCCGCGTTGTCGATTTCCTTTGCATCATTTCTCGATCGTCGATCTTAGATTCGGTGCAGGTTGCGGATCTCGGGTTTTCAAATTTTGTTTAAACAACTTCCACAATTTCCGCTTTTCGCCTTCTGCCTGCAGAACTCCTTTTGCGCCGTTGATTTCTTGTGCATCCTTTCCCGACCGTCGATCTTTCGCTCCTAACTTGATGGTTGTTAACTCACCTACTAGTTGACTCTGCGAAATTGTTGAGGACCATCAGATCTAGATCGACGGTGGACTTCAAATACCATAAGGCAGACTTCATAAAAATTTCGTGCACATTAGAAATTTATTAATCCGCTCTAGTTCTCCCTGCGAAATCGTTGTTAGTCGTTGATCTGCTTCCACGATCAACCTCGTCCATTGATCATAATCTCCTTCTTGGCAATTAGTTTCCGATTTTGCAACTCAACGCCTTTTAATCCTCCTCGCTCTTTCAACCAGCGGAATTTCTTCTGTTCGTTGATCTCTTGTGCGGTTTCACTCCTGTCTGTCAGATCTCTGCACAAGCCATGGATTCTTCTGAGTCCTCTGCTCATCTGGATCATGCTTAGAACTATGTTGCTATCAATGACAACCATATCACACTATGATATGTTTTCCATATGACCACACACTTTGGTCATCCTTTAAGGGTACTATGGCTTAATGGCACTGTTGACTGCCCTTTATTGGGGTATTTAACCTTGGGGTTGGTGTCTGGGGCCCGTAAGGGTTGACAATTGGGTCACATGGCTCCATATCCTGTTTATGAGCTCTGGTGGCCTCCGCTTCAGCTATGAGACAATCTTCTTCATCCACAGCCACTTTGGACACCCTCTTGGCCCTTCAGTCAATGGGCACTTGCTCTCCCTGGCCTTATCTCCTCAGAAGAAGATATCCTCCATGCTAGGTTGTTTTCATGCTTTGAGGAGGGCGTCGAGGGATTTTACAGCATTCTAGGGGTTAGATGGGGTATAACGCCCTCCCTCCATCTCACTCTAGCGTTTTGTTCAGAGTGATTCGCTTATTTGAGCATGTTTTGGCGCCTTGGGGTACAAATACCCCAAGTAGCCTACCTTAAACCTACCTTAGGCTATATTTTATTATTATTATCTTTTGATTTTCAGTTGACATTTTATAATTTCAAATTGACTTATTTTAAGGCATGTAGGCTTGGATAATTTAAAAAGTGAGTGTGAGACCATATAAATAGATCTCCTGACTTTCATTTTAAAGACAAAACTTATGGGATAATACACTATGCACTTGTTTTACCCCTGCTAGGGTTTCTATGGATGGATGTGTTCTTCTTGAGGAAGTTTTATGGTTAATGCAAGCTATTTTTCTGGTAATTCTTTGGTGAATCTCTGCTTTTGGTAATGCTTCGATTTATTGGACAAACACAAGCACAAGGAGGTCAGGCTTCGGATTTTGGTGGATGTGCATGTCTTAGTCTTAGTGGTAGCCTTAGAGCTGCACTTACCCTAGGTTAGGCCATTACCTTCCTTCTTGTCACCTTAGCAAACAATGATACGTCTCTCTGTGAGGGTGCCGTAAGGTTTCTCCTTAGTTTTTCTAGGCTAGTTGCTTAACCTAGGACCCTTCCTCACTAGGTTATCCTTTCTCCTTAGAAGCCCTACGTTGGGTAGGGCTTGTGCTAGGGTAGGGTTTCCCTAGGCTCTCACACCATTTTTTGTCACAAGTCTAGTCCAGGGTTAGTTCTTAGGTTAGCCCTAGGGTTTAGTCCAGGTTAGTTTCTAGGTTAGTTTAGGGGTTAGCTTTAGGACCTAGGTTAGGGTTAGCTTTTCTTACCCCAGCGAAGCCCTAACAGCCTATTCGCTGCTCCTTCCTTCTTTCTCGCTGCCACTCTCCCAGGTCCCTTTCCACCCTCGCTGCACAACAACCTTACCTTTCTACCATTGCTGCTACATTAGCACTCTACCCTAACCTTCGCTACCTCCAAAAAGGTTCTAGATTACCCTCGTTGCTGTTCCTGTCATTTAGGGCAGCCTTAGGGTTGTTCCTCTCCCCTAAGGCCTTAAACCCGCGCCTCTACCTTCTCTACTACCCTAAGCCTCCCTCACAATCTTGTTTCTACTCCCTTCCACCCTTGGTAGCCTCCTCTTCCTCTTTCTTTGCCTTCGCTGCTCCCTACACCTAGACTGTACACCCTCGCCCTACCTCCTAGCTGCTTCCTCCACATCTTCTCTGCCTTCGCTGTTATTCCTCCCTTCTTGGCTGCCCTACAAATAGCCCTAACAGACCTCGGGTCCATCCTTCAGACAGCCCTAAGGCCTTCCTCCTCCTCGCAGCCTTCTCCCCGCACCCTTCTCCTTCCCTTTTCTCGGATCTGTTCTTTAGTTGCTACCCCTGTGTGGCAGCCTAAAACCCATATTTTAGGGCTGCCCTTTACAGTGGCAGCCCTCCCCTTCCCTAATCCTTTAACACTTGCACACAACCACTAACACATGGTTAATATTCATGTGACAAGTCTGGATTATGAACACACAGCTAGGGTAATTTAGTCACATATTTGATTTGATATGAAGCATTAAAATGACACCATAATACCATATTTATTAATACATACAGTATGTAAATTATTGGCACAACTCTTTTTGCTAGTCGGCCCATGCATTTTATATTTGTGACTGTCGTTATGTGATGGAATGGACTACTACATACATTGACATTTTATTGCTGCTATGAGTATGGTTAAGAGCGATGACTACTGCTGCCTTCATTTATTCTTGATGTTACTATCGCTAATGGTAATGCTGTTATAAACTTGTTATCGAATTCCATGTGAATGACTGTCATGAGTGACTGAAACATACTCCTGTACATCTCTGCATACACACGTAGAGGATTGATATCAATACACAATTGCTGCTGCACATTGTTTTACAATTTCAATACTAATGGATATAATGCAACTTGTCTTCATATTGATATGATAATGTGTGGAAATATTGCTATAACACTGCTGCTATACTAACATACATACAGTGCTGTACTTGAGCTTTGAATAATTGTTTATGCTCATGGTTATATAGCACTCCCGTAGATGACATTGGCTTTATGTATTGTAAGCAAGTAGCACATTGGTGGCGATTTTATGATATTAACGAATGCACGTTTTTTAGACCTGAAATGAGAACGTGGTTTGATTGATTTAATATCTTTGGATGAACGCATTGTTAAGTAAAGTTAATAACCTTACTATTATACATAATCCCGCACACATATATCATAACTCCTTTTGTTCACCTTTTCAGACTCCATTAGGCACTGATCATTAACAATCCTTGAAAGAAGATATCCTTTGTGTCTTAGTGTCTTTGCAGGGTCAAATAGGGCTCTCCCCTAGGAGGTTTCGACTTCCAAAGTACTTAGGGACAAGTGACTAAGGTGATAGTGGTTGCTTTACCTTATATGCTTACCGGTGGCTTAGACTGCTATTTCAACCGATAACACCTAGCATGCTCTTGTTCATTTGCTAGAGTAGGTATGTAGGAGAATTAAGCTCTCGCATGAGCACTATAGTAGGTTGATGTGCTTTTGGTATTGATGGCTTGTGCCTTATTTGTAAAGCCACTTATATAAAAAATGATGATGATAGAACTTTTGGATGTGATGTGGTGTTTAGGGATGTTGAGGTTATCCATCTTTCCACATGGTTTTTGTTTTTTTTTACATTTATGGTCATTGCTAATAGGTGCATTTTAGAGATTTTGAGATTCTCATGCACTCTCATGAGAGTACATGTCCCATAGTTGGAGTTAGATGTTACCCTCTATTTTGCATGGGCATCCACAAGTGATTTTTATCACATTTTCAGTAGGGGTTACATGTTGATGGAGATTTGGATGGCCTAGTATTGATGCTTGTGGAGGCCTTTTCATGTGGAGCCTTCTTGATCCTTAGCACATAAATGGCATCATTGCAATTTTGGGTATCATTTTTGGTTGAGCGGCCTCCTTGTTTCCCTCTTGTGGCTTGTGTAGCGGTATTCTAGTGGCTTGTAGCGTTGAATTATTTTAACTTCGAAGAATATTCTAAATATATTTTTGTGGTCCCCGATGTTCCTATTGGGAGAATTACTTGTATCACTTTGTACCTCGATGTTCCTATCGGGAGAATTACTAAAAGTCATGAGGAAGTCCCCTCCGTTGTAAGTCGGGTCATTGGTACCCCAGTTGTGGTTACTCGAGCCTACATAACTGAATTAGGATTACACGAGCCTACATCACCGAGTTTAATATTAAGTGAACGGAAGAATATAAATAGAGGTGTGGCGCTCCTCATTTGAAACACTCACACTCACTTGTGTAGCGCATAAGAGAGAGAGAGAGAGAGAGAGAGAGAGAGCAGTAGCTGGAGAAGGAGGATTAATTTTTTGGGTTTTACCTTTTATCTTTTGGGGCATCTATATTGAGGAAGCTTTTGCTGGGTTTTTCCCATTAGGGTTTTCCTAGGATAAATATTTGTGTTCTTTTTGTGTGGTTGTGCCTGTCTATCTTCCAGTGATCTTTTGGCTTATGGTTACGCTGTCTTGATGCTAAATGTTTTAAGATTTGATATAACCATTAAAAACTTAACATGGTATTAGAGCCACCCTGAAAGAAGTCATTGTGTAGCCGAAATAGTGCTAGAATTACAGCTATTGAAGATTAGGGTTTCATGCTTGAAAACCCTAGGGTTTCAGCACTATAGTAGGTTGATGTGCTTTTGGTATTGATGGCTTGTGCCTTATTTGTAAAGCCACTTATATATAAAATGATGATGATAGAACTTTTGGATGTGATGTGGTGTTTAGGGATGTTGAGGTTATCCATCCTTCCACATGGTTTTTGGTTTTTTTACATTTATGGTCATTGCTAACAGGTGCATTTTAGAGATTTTGAGATTCTCATGCACTCTCATGAGAGTACATGTCCCATAGTTGGAGTTAGATGTTACCCTCTATTTTGCATGGGCATCCACAAGTGATTTTTATCACATTTTCAGTGGGGGTTACATGTTGATGGAGATTTGGATGGCCTAGTATTGATGCTTGTGGAGGCCTTTTCATGTGGAGCCTTCTTGATCCTTAGCACATAAATGGCATCATAGCAATTTTGGGTATCATTTTTGGTTGAGCGGCCTCCTTGTTTCCCTCTTGTGGTTTGTGTAGCGGTATTCTAGTGGCTTGTAGTGTTGAATTATTGTAACTTCGAAGAATATTCTAAATATATTTTTGTGGTCCTCGATGTTCCTATCGGGAGAATTACTAAAAGTCAAGAGGAAGTCCCCTCCGTTGTAAGTCGGGTCATTGGTACCCCAGTTGTGGTTACTTGAGCCTACATAACTGAATTAGGATTACTCGAGCCTACATAACTTAGTTTAATATTAAGTGAACGGAAGAATATAAATAGAGGTGTGGCGCTCCTCATTTGAAACACTCACACTCACTTGTGTAGCGCATAAGAGAGAGAGAGAGAGAGAGAGAGAGAGAGAGAGAGCAATAGTTGGAGAAGGAGGAGGATAAGTTTTTTGGGTTTTACCTTTTATCTTTTGGGGCATCTATTTTGAGGAAGCTTTTGCTGGGTTTTTCCCATGATAAATCTTTGTGTTCTTTTTGTGTAGTTGTGCTTGTCTATCTTTCAGTGATCTTTTGGCTTATGGTTATGCTGTTATGATGCTAAATGTTTTAAGATCTGATATAACCATTAAAAACTTAACATGTAGTAGGGGTTGTGTCCTTCCTCATGGCTTAGGTGTCTATTGTGGACACTTGTTCTTGAGTTGGATGCTCCTATTTTTGATTGATGGTCTCTCATCCCTGTTAAAATTAGGGCTTTTTTAACAAAAAAATAATTAATACAAAAATAAATAGAAAAATAACACTGAAATAAAATCTTAAACTATAGGACAACAACAACTATATAATCTAATTATCAGAAACAAAAAATTCAGATCTGATAACTTACTTGAGGGTGACAACCTTCCTTATACACGGAATTAACTTTCAGATCAGATCTTGCCTCTTAGAGGCAAGTCAATAAATGGAACAAAAACTGACCCTTACCTGAAGGCATGAACAAACCTGAGAGAGAGAGACAAAGTGCTGAAGGATAGGGTCAGACAGTTACATCAGAATGCACAACAACTTAATGAGGGTACGACACATCCAAGAACAACCCCAAAACATCAACCAATACAACCACTAAATACTACAAGTCCATGAGACCCATTTTCCAGTCAACACTAGGCAAGGAGACAAAACGAAGCTCCAAAAAAGACCTCGAAAAACTAGACAACAACCACAACAAAGCTCACGGGTTCACATGCGTGGATGGAAGTAGGAGCGATCTGTTTTAACAACCCTCAGAAAGGGCAGCGCCGAGTAAGGAGATCCCAAGACAAGAGAATGCCCAAGCAACGGGAGCCTTGAAACCCTTGACGTCACCCAAGCAAGTGTGCCAAAAACCCTAGAACAGTCATGTTAAAGATAAGAGCTCAAATTACCTTAAAGATGCCCTTTAGAATGAAGGCTAGGATTATATTTATAGCCTCTCAATGACCTACTAGAAGGTTCCCCTTCTAAATTTTCATTAACGTTAGGGTTAGACTATAAAAGTCAAGACTTCATACTTTTAGGAAGGTTTCCACATAAAAGTATAATTTAATATTAGGACGTCTTTAGGAGAGGGTTTCATAAAAGACATGACTATGGGTAGGATACCACACTCAAAGGGGGCGCTTTCACATAAGACTAACAAATGAGGGGTCAACACAAGGCCAAGGCAACACAAGGCCAAGGCAACACAAGATTAACCACAAGTCAACAATAGGGCTAACTACAAGGAGGGGAAAACAACCCTTCTGACTCTCTCTCTCAATGTATGTGGTCCACACGTTTCCCATGCAATAACTGGAAGTTCATCATCACCATATAAGGAAGGTTCTAATTGGACAATGTGATCATCTCATCTTCCTAACTGCTCCTAAGGTCAAATACTAGTGACTCCAACAAGGGGTGGCCAGTCCCTTGAGGATACAACTTAGCTCAACCATCTCAAAGACTTAGGATAGCAGGACGTCACACATCATCATCTTGGTTAACTGATCAAGGTCCACTTGGTTAACTGACTAGGTACCCAAGGGATCAGCTAGGGGCCCTAGATAACTGCTAGGGGCTTATCTGACTTGGTCCTAGACCAAGTTCCCTAGATAACTGCTAGGGTTATGCACTGCTTGGTCCCAGACCAAGAATCTCTCTAGTGTAACTGACCAGGAGGCCCTAGTGATCATCTAGGGGTTTTTTCCATGGCTTTGTACTGCTTGGTCCTAGATAACTGCTAGGGCCCCTAGATACCCGTTAGGGACTTAAACTACCTTGTTAACTAAACAGGATCCCTAGTTAACTGACTAGGGTGCCATTTTCAAAGAATGTCTCTTGCAGCTGCATTATCTTTAACACTCCCTCTCAGTAAGAGAGGCATTCTCAACAACACCAAGCTTGTCTCGAAAGTACGCAAACTTTGTCATGGACAAAGGCTTGGTCAACACATTGGCAGTCTGTTTGTTTGATGGAACACACTGAAGTCTGATGGAACATACTAAAGTCTGATGGCATTTCTCTGGACCATATCCTTGACATAGTGATACTTCATCTCGATGTGTTTCGACCTGTCATGGAACATAGGAATTTTTGAGAGCTTCAAACAACTTTGGTTGTCACAATGTATGACGGTTGGCTCAAGCCTTGCAGTGAATAATTCAACAAGTAGCTTCCTTAGCTACACTGCTATCTGATAGGCATTACTGGTAGCAATATATTATGCTTTTGTCGTGCTCTGGGCTATGGAGCCTTGTTTCCTTCTAGACTAGGAAATTATAATCGATCCCATATTGAAACAATATTCAGAATTTCTCTTTCGATCCAAGGCACTGCCTGTCGAATTTGAATCTGTATAGCCATGAAGCATTACAACCCCATCGAAAGTATATCTGAGCCGATAAGCTATAGTACCCCTGAGATATCTGAGTATATGTTTGGAAACCACCAAATTTATGTGCCTCGGATCATACATGCATCGACTTAGGGAGTTAACTGCATAACAAATGCTGGGTCTGGTGAGTACCAAGTACATCAATGATCCAATGAGTTGGTACAAGGTAGGATCTATTGGATATGAATCTGAAGTTGAGTCATGTAACTTCTTTAGGTTGGACACCATTGGTGTGTCCATGGACTTGCAATCCATCATTCCGAATCTACAGAGCACATCAATACTATACTTCCCTTCAGAAAGGAAGTTTCTTTTGACTTTTGCCACACCTCCAACCCAAGGAAATAAAGCATAAGGCCCAAATCTTTCTTCTCAAATTCAGCTGCAGGTTCCCTCTTGCACTGAGCTATCAACTGATCCTCTAAAGTGGGGAATAAGTCATCCACCAAAATCAAACTTGAGTACCTTTGTGACCTTTTCCTTTCTTTGAAAGTTCCCTTTGGTGCTGTATGTTTTTCTGCTTCTTGTAGAATCTCTCTGCACCAAGCTGGCCTCCTTTTGGTAGGAGGTGCTTCTAGAGGCCTCTCAATAGGCTCTCCTCAATTGAAGGCTCTCTGGCCTCCTCCCTTTGCTCATTTGAATGAGATGACTCATGGAATGAACTCTCTGACGCTGGAGCTTCTTTCTCTTCCATGTTTGTATTACTGGGAAGCTCTCTAGATCGACAGAAAATAGCCTCCTTAAGAAAGGTCACATCTCTATTGATCTCAATATACCTCCGACTTGTAAATTCTTCTTCTTGAGTATTCTCTCCTAAGAGAGCAAGAGGACATATATTCTGAACATAAACTGCAGTACTAGCAACCTCTGCCCAAAGAGAAAGAGGAAGATCCTGGTCAGACATCACGGTCCTGGCTGCTTAACAGATTGTTTTGTTTTTCCTTTCTGCCACCCCATTTTGTTGGGGTAGTAGGACACTGTTAGCTCTCTCTGGATTCTCGTGACCATCTTCTGTGGATCAAAAAGGGCTTGATAGTTGAGGTGTCCAAATATTTTGTGCCTTAGTCCATAGGGATTGATCGTCTCGCGAACTAGGGATTGAATAGCATGCCCTGAAACTTTGTAAAGATTGTCTTCACAAACCCCAATCATGATGGCTGAACTCATGTTTCCATTCTTAGGACACATTAAAGCCTTTCCATTTGAGAAGGCTACTGTAAGAACCCTCAGAAATGGCAATGCTGAGTAAGGTGAGCCCAAGACAAGAGTGATCTGCTGTGAGAACCCTTAGAAAGGGCAGCGTTGAGTAAGGAGAGCCCAAGGAGGGGTCAACACAAGACTAACCACAAGTCAACAATAGGGCTAACTACAAGGAGGGGAAAACAACCCTTATGACTCTCTCTCAATGTATGTGGTCCACAAGTGTCCCATGCAATAATTGGAAGTTCATCATCACCATATAAGGAAGGTTACGGTGTGATCATCTTGTCTTATTGACTGCTCCTAAGGTCAAATGCTAGTGACTCCAACAAGGGGTGGCCAGTCCCTTGAGGATACAACTTAGATCAACCATCTTGAAGACCTAAGAGAGGAGGACGTCACACATCATCATCTTGGTTAACTAACCAAGAATCCACCTGTTTAATTGACTAGGTACCCTAGGGATCAGCTAGGGGCCCTAGATAATTGCTAGGGGCTTATCTGACTTGGTCCTAGACCAAGTTCCTTAGATAACTGTTGGGGTTATGTATTGCTTGGTCCCAGACCAAGAATCTCTTTGGTGTAACTGACCAGGAGGCCCTAGTGATCAGTTAGGGGCTTTTGCCATGGCTTTGTACTGCTTGGTCCCAGACCAAGATCCCTAGCTAACTGCTAGGGATACCCGCTAGGGACTTAAACTACCTTGTTAACTGACCAGGATCCCTAGTTAATTGACAAGGGTGCCATTCCCAGAGAATGGCTCATGCAATTGCATTATCTTTAACAATCCCTTCATCACCTTTATATTTTCCTTTAAATAAAAAACACATTGTTTTGCTAGGGTTTCTCTTTAAATTCATCTTGTACATCATTGCTAAACCCTAGTGATCCTATTCAAGGACTCCTCCCTTGAGCTAGAGAAGAGCTAGCCTAAAGAATATTAGAGGTTTAGGTGTGGTGACATTGGGTTCCCTCTTGTTTATCCATATGCCATCATTGATGTTAGGGCTTTAATCTCAAGATGCTAGTTTGTGTGATAGCATGTTCCACCATAATAATTCGGTAGTTATTCCAATCAGAGCTAGTGCTCAATTTGTGGATCGGTTGAATAGTGTGGTGGCACCACGACTGTGGGAATCTCTAGAAAACTAGCTGGTTAAATAAATCATTGATGTAATCTAGAAGTGTCAGTCTACCATGTTTGAAAAGCTTATCTTGGAACCCTTGTTCATTAGCTACTCTGTTGGCGTTCATATCCCAAATGGCTTGTTGGATATTCGTGTAAAAGAACATGAAACAAGGCACTAGGGGAAGGAGGTGACTACGATGGGAGGCTGCCTAAGTCCATCATAGAGGGTAGTTGTATGGGTGAACATGGCTTGGAAGTCAAGGCTGGAGGGGAGGTCAGAGTGACATGGAAAGAGATATTGCACACAATTCACATCTTCTCTGAGAGATGTTTGTTGTAGTGGAGTGGTGGAAGGCTGCACACAATTCACGTCTTCTCTGAGAGATGTTTGTTGTAGTGGAGAAGGGTGTAGTATAATTTATTCAATATTGAGGATGGGGAAGAGGTGGGATTATGGAAAAGGGCTTGACAACGCTGTCTATGATGGGATTTACATTCATCATCATAATATCAATTCATAGCATAGTAGCATAATTCGGTCGTATTGTCCTTTTGTGTACGGAAATTTCGAACAAATTCGATTTTGTCGAATATTTGATCTATGTGTAATACGAAGACGGGTTAATTTTGAAAATTAATTTAAAAAACCAAATTTTAATTATTAAAACACTATAAAATAAATACCTTTCAATTTCATACTTAGTAATTCAGTTTAATAGGAATAAAAATATGCCAAAGAAAATAAATATGTAATTATTATAGCAACATTAGATTTATTGGTTACCAAAACCATGTGGCCAAAACCACTTACATCCTTGCTCATTCTGTTACTTATTATGGAGTCAAAGTTAACTCTAACATAATTTAAACATTAATTAATTAATTCCAATGTAAATAGTGGTAAATATTATTTACTTTCTTCTTAAAATAATTAATAACTATTAATAACTAAGAGTTTTCTCTCTGAAAACTCTTATACTACATCGTTATCTTTTTTAATTTTTTTTTTTGAAGAGTACTTTTGGGTATAAAAAATATGTTTAATTTATTTTTTTTAAATTTTAAATTTAATGGTTGATATTCAATATTTCATTCAAAATATTTTATATGTTTAACTATATATAAATGTCATATATATATATATATCGTTGTATATTTAATTAAAAATATTATATATATTGTTGTATATTTAATTAAAAATATGATATATAAGAAGTCTACTTCCGTATTTTATTAGTATTGGATTTTTTTGTTACGTATTTTTTCCGTTTCGAATCGTATTAGTATTCGTACTCGAATTATGCTACTATGATTCATACGATTGGATCCGTGGTTGACTGAGTGGGGATGAGCACTGGTAACGTGGGGATAGGAGCTAAGGTCCGCATCTCGGATGGACAAGGAGAGATGATCGTATTTAGAGGAGGTTGACTCTAAGGACAAGTAATGGGAGGGGAGGCAGAAATTGTCAAAAGTGGGAAGCGGAGTCATCCATATCTTTGTCGTCAAACAAGCCAGCGGGTGGGGTGTTTGGATGGTATGGAAACCATTAGACGGTGGGGTTGGCCGTTATGGAAACCATTGTATACAAATAGAAACAATATTGAGACGTGTCAAAAGAGAGCAACCTTATCATACTATGCAAATGCTCATATTATTTAAATATTCCAGGTAAATACTGTACAAGAGAACTAACAAAAAAATTATGCAAAGGTCAATATAAATAGATGCTGACCGAAAAAACCAGTGTGAAAAGAAATGCTGGAAAGCACCAAGAAAATGATCTGGTGGGTATAAATGCTGGAAAGCATACTTACATGCCCCTGGTAAGTTTCCTTCTACACTAGAGTATTTCTTGAACTTTTCGTCAACCATTGAAAGAAAGTTATAAAAGAATGCAAATGCATTTTGCTTAGAAATGTCTCTTTGTCATAGATATGTTTGGGCATCTTCATACTTCATTTTCATTGTTTTTCTTACTGGATTAGTACACTCTAGACATTCATCTCTTCTCTTGGCGTAGATAATTGTCTGCTCTTTTTTATGCGAGTAATTTCTATGGTAAAATGAGTTTTTACAAATTCTTCAGTTTCGAGTGAAAGAGATGGGTGGAATTCTGCAATTCTTCCATAGGAAAGCATTAGTTTAATGATGTGATTTTAAAGAAACATTTGGTGCTTGTTCTCTTCTTGAGAGTTGCAAGACTGTCTTTTTCATTAGTGTAGTTTCTTTTATTTTGCAGTGGGATGTGAAGTAGAGACGTGTAACTCCTTTGGTACTCATCATAGAGTTGATAGGTGTCCTTTTTAAAAATAATAAAATATTATAAAAAAAAACATAAAATATTATAAAAAATAACATGTTGGGTTAAATTAGATTTCAAACATTTACATCGGCACATATATAAAATTACATAAATTAGATAAATTCAAACGCTTTCTCAACTTTTACACTCTAAAAAGGGGTTTACATCTTGAGAGTTTTGATCTCTCTCGATGCTTAGTAAATCCTCTTTTAAGATGGATCTATGCTGGTTGATAAAATTCTAACTCAGGAATATGGATTGGTTTGTCACTGTTTTATAAAATTACATAAATTAGATAATTTCAAACGCTTTCTCAACTTTTACACTCTAAAAAGGGGTTTACATCTTGAGAGTTTTGATCTCTCTCGATGCTTAGTAAATCCTCTTTTAAGATGGATCTATGCTGGTTGATAAAATTCTAACTCAGGAATATGGATTGGTTTGTCACTGTTTTATTGATGTTTGAGAAAAGATTAGTTTATCCATGTTTCTATATACTTTTCAGGAATATGGATTGGTTTGTCACTGTTTTATTGATGTTTGAGAAAAGATGAGTTTATTTCATGTTTCTATATACTTTTCTCCTACGTAGTTTGGTTTGGTAAAGTGCGGCATAGCATAACAAATTGTAAACTTCTTTAACTTCTAATAACTACAGAAAAAAAGAGGATTCTGGGTCTCGAAGAATCAAATTGAACCCAGCTGTCGTTGAATTTGTGTTTTTATTCTGATAAGTTGGGGCCTCGAAAAATCAAATTGAACTCAGCTGTCATGGAATTTGAGTTTTTGTTTTGATAAGTTGGGGCCTCAAAAAATCAAATTGAACTCAGCTGTCTTTGAATTTGTGTTTTTATTGTGATAAATTGCTCAGGATAATTATTATGTACTGAACCATTCCTGGCACTTGGTATGCATAATATCCACAATGTTCATGTTGCTTATGTCGTAAGCCAAACCCATGCTTGTTACGCTATTTTATTGGACCTACATTTGTATTCTAATTTTAAACCAGACAGGATTTATTGGACCTACATTTGATTTCTAATTTTAAACCAGACAGGATTTGATATAACAATTGCTAAAGCTGAACAGTGGAAGTAGGATTTGATATAACAACGGCCAAAGTTAGACAGTCGATTTAGGATGGGACAGATATTGAATGCTAAATGCCACCGAACAGACAAAACCATGAGGTTAGAGATTTTGCTAAAATAGTTTGGGAATCAATGACGGAATGATGCTACTTGTCAAACATACAGACAAACTCGAAATTTTTCTTTCAATTGCTTTACGAGGGTGGGCTTTGCACTATGACGTGAATTGACATCACCTTAGGAGATCTGTTGAGTTGTAATGTATGATGTCAATTTTAAAATAGGAAGGCAATTAAAGAACACTTTATCTGGCCATTATACACAAAAAATATTGGTATGTATTTTCAACAACAAATTGAGTTAGTGTTTGGGTCAAATTCACTACATATTCAAATACTTATACACAAAAATATTGGTATGTATTTTCCACAACAAATTGAGTTAGTGTTTGAGTCAAATTCACTACATATTCAAATACATATTCAAATACTTTCAATGCTTGATGAAAGGAAATTCATAGCTAAGATGGTTATGGACAATTAATTAACATTTTTAATTATCGATGCATAATCAAAGAAATGTTTGCACATTAAACTCATTAATTATGAAATACAATTATAAACATCGTCATTGAATGAACTTTAAACTATATTATATATTTCTAAGTAACATTATTGAATGGGCTTTAATCTAGGTTAAATCACTATAATATAATTCTAAATAACATTATTGAATGGGATTTAATCTAGGTTAAAATGTAATGTACCAAAGGGAGGATTTAGCACACTATGCAAAATACACAAGAAAAACAGTGACTGGTTTAATTAAACTTGCAACAAACACTGTAAGACTTTACCCAAATCACCCCAAACATGGTACAGAGATTAATTTGCAGGTATAGGACAATGTGCAGCAGTCTACACAAACTTTGATCAGTCTAAATCAGATTAAGGAAATATCAAATATAATACAAAGAACCAATTAGAAAAACTAAAGACTAGGTGCCAGAGATGGACTGTGACTGACTAGTTTTGTTCGAACAATGCTAGGCTCTTCTCAAATTCATAGGACTCTAAAAGTGGATCTGAAGAAAGACAAATTGCAGGTATACAAATATATATTAGATGTACACAAAAATCAGAATTTAGGGAAGACAATCAAATGAGTGCTTGATCTCAAGAATCCTATGCATAATGTATTGGGACCTTTGAGGTTTCGAACATCAGCGAGGTTGAAGTCTACTTCTAGGCTCTTGAGCACCCTAGTATATGCAAACTAGATTCTTGATTTCAATGAGGTTCGAATCCAAAGGTTTATGGAGAATTGAAGTTGATTTGAGAGTCAATTGAACATTGAGGTCATTTGAGACTGCACAGCTAGTCATGATTCCAGGCTTTCCCAACACAGGCTAAGGGTTACGAATCTTGAAACTCAGGCACGGGATGGCTTCATTAAGATGTTTATGACCTGCAACAACTGACATAATTGAAATTGGACCTACAGATTGCTCATGGTAGCATTTATGGCAAAACTAGTTAATAATAAAGGCATACAGAGCTAGTCTTAAAAGGGAGTCTCTCAAACTGTCTCTAAGGCCCACGAATTTGAAATTAAACATATTTCAGAAATTTAAAACATTGCTGAGGGTATGATCACACATTAACTCAGATTTATAGCAGCAACAACCAACATATATCATCCCACAATTATAGAGAATATCAATTTGAGGATTCTTACAATATAGAAAGAGAATCCTTTAAAAAGTGATAGTATGAAGAAGTGGGAGTGTTGGATTAGAGTCAAGAATGAAAGATGATATTTTGGTCGCTCAAATGAAGCATTGAAACAACAACTAACTCTCATAGAAGGGCACAACCATCTTACTACACTCCTAGTTGAAACACCTCTTGGATCCACCTCAAATCATACAATTCTTTGCTTCAACTTGGAGGCTTGAAGCCTTCATGGAATGGGATGACTCAGACTTGCAAATCAGACTTCCATGGCTGCATACATTGTAATTGAAATATATTAATATTAGAACAATTCCTATGGGGCACATCTCCAAATCCTAGAGAGCATCATAGCTATCTCATTCACAAACAAAAAGTCCAAAAGATGTGAGAGGGGTGCACTATCATTCTTTTATAGGAAATATGGCTTCTAGGTTGAATTTACTCTTCATGTGGCCCACTTGCCTCAACCAATGTGCCTTCATGAGTTGAATTGGAACTTTCCTACTTTTTCACTAGCTTGCTTTCCTTCCTTTTAGAAATTGGGCCCTTCTTGCTTTTCCTGATGTTTACCTGCTTTTCATATTGACATACCTTTCTCTCTTTTGGACACTGTTCCCTCCTTGCTTTCCTAAAGTTGTCGGCTTTTCATGTTGACAACTTTTCCTGCACTTTCCTGCTTTGTGCTTGCTTTTTTGATTAACTGCTTTATGCTGCTTTTTATCATTTTCCTAGATTTTTGGATCTTGCTTGATTTGCTCTTGGTTTCCATTTATGGTGACAACTCAATGGGTCCACAAGGTTCTTGGGGCCACCTTAACCCCCCTAGCACATCTACTATGTGTAAAAATTAAATATATTCAAAATATATAATTAATGAAATATTTATAATCCTAAGTTTAACAAATTTTAATATGGGTAATTACTTTATCAAAATGAATCCTTATTAATTAATTTATTATTCTACTAGGAATCATGGGGTTCTAAAGAAATATGGGTTCTCCATGGTGTTATCACAAAGTTTAGGGACATTACATTTAATCACTATAAAAACAAAAATATATATTCTAAACATTATTACTCATTGTAATTTATATCTATTGCTAATGTAAAGATGTTTCTTAAGGTGGGGTGAATAAGTTTCCACAAATTTTGACCACATGTTTGTTGTGGCGTATGAAACCGTGCGTGTGTGAGACAACCTTTATGTAGCAATTTGATTGTGTACAAGGACATTATAACTTGGTGTAGTGAAGAAGTTTCTATGAGATTTCACCATATACTGGAAACTCAATATGCTAGAGACTAATGCTGCTTAGAAACATATAGTACCATTGAGCCAAAACAAAACCAATGGTGAAACAATTAAAACAATTAATTTGATAGACCACATATTTATTCAGAGATTGACTTGAAAAATCAATGTAGCATTCGATCATGGAATGTTGAAAATGTAGAAAAGATGAACATGAATATAAGATAATTCAATGGTTTTGAGGTTCTTTCCATTTGTGTGTGGTAAAGAATGTTGGGGACATGGGTTCAGTTGGAAGAGAGAGTCACAAGGGACTGGGTTAGAGGATTAAAATTGTTAATGTTGTTGCATAGGTAAGGGGTCAAGTTCTTGAGATGAGAGAGGATGCATGAGAGGAATAGGAAGATGAAGAGATAGTTTAGTGGGAGATTGAATTTCGGCTGCAATTGATTGGTAATTGTCGTGTGGAGTGGTGACATTTATGTGTGGTAAGCGGGGACAAGAACTCTGACCAAAGGTGGTAATGACTTGCTATTGTGTGGACTCCACTATATCTTATTGGACTGAAAATATTGTACAAGTTGTTTTTCACACTTTTCTGGTTGTATAGTATGATACCGCACCTAGTTTAAATTGTATTTATTTCACTTGCCCAACTTCATGTACTTTGTTTGATTTGATCATGTTGCCTTCATCAAAGAATTTTTTATACTTTGATGTGACATTGTTGATGATATATTTGTAAGTGTGATAGTGGAACTTAAACTGCAATTAAATAGAATGGAGTTGAGCTATTGTTGCAATTATTCCTACAATTAAACAATCACCAAGGCAATGTATCTTTGATGGTTCATCTTGTAGGGCATATAAAGACAACTTTTCCTTTCAAGCAAAAGGTGGTGGATTAAAGATGAAAGGTTATTGCTACAATGTGAAATTATATGAGAGATTTGATTAAACAAATCACAGTAGAGTGGGATGTCCAAACTTGTTAAGGGAACAAATTGAATGCAAATGAAATTATCATTCTTATCATAGGTTTGAATTTCTAGAATTTTATTGTGAGTCGTGTGTTGCCAAAGGGGGCATATGAGTTAGTTGATTACAAAGGGTTTTCTTTGGCGGAGTCTTGCAATGGTCTCTACCTGAAGAAATACTACGCATGAAGCATTTGTGCTTTACTCTTCCATGTAACTTGTACTCTAAAATTTTCATTTTAGAAGGTTTTTATTTTTAATTTTTTATCTCTTACGTTGGTTTGGGTAGTTAAGTATTATGAGTTGGTCTTATTTTTATAGATGATAGTTGGTGCCCCTTTATACATAGGATTCACAATGGTGCTAGTCGTCACACTCATAACATTGCTTTCGTTGCATGGGTGAATTTTCACCCTCATTGAATCTTAATTGTTTTTACCTTGGTTCCACAACCAACAATGCCATTGAGCGGTGTTGTTATCTAGTTTCTCACAGAGGCTATCATTCTTAGCATGCGACACATCATTGTCTATTTGGATTCCCAGTTAGTAGTGTCCTGGTTCAATAACATTTATTAGGTTCATGATCCTTGCGTCATATGCATTTCCTTTTGTAATCAACTAACTCATATGCCTCGTAACTTTGTTCACAAATTCGACCTCGCCATTGGACTGATGATAGTAAAGCAAATAATGCTCTTCTTGAAAGCCTAAATTATTGGTTAATCCTGACATCATGTAATTTGGAAATGAGATCCATAATCTATGACAATTTCTCTAGGGACATTGAAGCGAGTTATTATGTGATTAAATATGAAAAGCATCGTTTTATCACTATCATTAGTTGAGGTGGGCATGGCCTTGGCCAGTTGCTGAAGTAGTCGACGACCACAATAATGTAATGGTGACTATGGACCGAGGTTGGCTTACACATAACGAAATCAACTACCCACTTTGCAAAGGGGTCAATAGTAACTACATGGTAAAGAGGAGTAGAGGGAGCACACATTTTCTTAGTAACAACTCGACAAGCGTGAAAATTTTGGATATTTGAAGATAGATGGCCAAAAGTAACATGTATGTATATTTTTTTGGGTTGTCGCCATACTAAAAAGATGACCACCATATGCTCTAGCATGGAAATAATTTAGAACCTTCTTAGCTTTCTCATGAATTAGACAATGACGCAAGATCGAATCGATTCCTTGGTGATACAAATTGTCTTTGATAATCATATAGTTCTTGGCTTGTTGGTGAATCTATCAACATCCGCCATGCAATAAGTGGAAAGGGTGCCATTGGGTCTAGAGATATACTAGAACATCTCCATACCAAGGTGAAGCCAACCCAATAGGTTACTTCACTTCAACATTGACCATAATAGGATGAATCCTAATATCTTCTCATCGATATATTATTTATTAGTCATATATTCCATAATGATTACTTGAGTACAATGGACGTATATATAAATACACATAGAGAGAGTAGTAAGTCACAACCTTTGGGAAATGCATGATTTATCATTATTACTACATTAATGATAATTGTCTAATGAGTACTATTAAATAAAATTTATTTATTACATAGTTGTAATATAGCTTAGGTATATTACAAGTCTCCTCTTTTCAAAAAATGTTTGGTTCTCAAAGAACAAATAGTAAACATTTATTCTAATATAGTCATCCATCATGCCGTGACTTTTTCCCATTGAATAAGGTTCAGGACACAAGGTGATATGTATTTTGAAGCTTAGAGCTATACTGTCACATAAAAAAATGATCAATCCAACCTAAATAATTTTTTTTGAATTTTTCTAACGATGAGAGCTTGGATTCAATCTTCTTTGTCGCTGACTTCGATATATATTGATGTTTGGATGCTTTGATTGTGCCTAGAGGTGCTCTACAACCCAGTATGGGGGAGATCTTATAACGTTACATTTAACGTTTGTAAGGTTATGTAACGTTCTTCTTGGAAATGTCGGCCATAAAAAACAATTTTTTTAATTATCCTCCAAAATAAATGTGGGCCACAAAAACAACCTAATATGGGGTAGATATTGTAATGTTTCTACCTAACAAAACAATAAAAAATAAAAAAAATTAATTATCGGCCAAAAAAATGTGGGTTAAAAAAACAACACAATATGGGGGAGATGTTGTAATGTTCCTACTTAACAAAATAATAAAAAATAAAAAATTGAATTATCCGCAAAAAAATGTTGGTCATGCACATGTTTTTAAAACCATGTGCAAGGCCTCCTAAACAAGCCATGCGTTTATTGTACATGGTTTAGGAGGGCCTTGCAACTGGTTTAACCATTTGCAAGGCCTCCTAAACAACCCATAGTTTTATTGTACATGGTTTAGGAGGTTGTTGCAAATGGTTTTAAGACCATGTGTAAGGCCTCCTAAGCAACCCATGGTTTTAGGAGGGCCTTGCACATGGTTTTAAAACCATGTATGGGGGAGATGTTGTAATGTTCTTTCCTAACAAAATAAAAATAGTATAAAATAGTATATTGGACCATAAATGGTATTAAATATTAATAGTAAAAATATTATATGTCGACCTTAGATGTGTGTTTTGCTCTGAATCACACCAAAGTTGATAGTTGAGTGTAATACTTAAGAAGAGGTTTGCACCTCCAAAGATTTGATCCCTCTTGGCGCTTGATAGAGCCTAGGATTTGGATCTATGCTGGTATGTAAAAACAACTTTGACATTGGTATGTTGTTCCTTGAGTCCTGTATTTTCTGTAATTAAGGTGTTGATATGGTACCATGATAAGCTTATCCTTCTTAATTTTTAGTTTAGATGTTTCATGATATAATTGAGTTTCCATGTTGGTATTTGATATTTTTGTATTCACTAGTGCATTAATGGCTTCATTAATAATCAATGGAATGTCGATTGTCAATGAATCTGTAGAGGTTGACTTGTCAATGATATATTTCTTACACTCATTTGTGGGTGTTCTTTCGTTGAGACGGCTTCATTAGTAATGACACTTTAATTTGTAGTTTCAATCAATTTCGTTGAGCCTTATTTGTATTCTTAACTTCTAAAAACTTGCTTGATTCACTCACACCCATGGATGTCGCCTTGTTTACTTTATGCATTGATATATCCTTACGTTTAATTTTTTTAACTTTTGTAATCATAATCTGATTATGACTCTTAAAATGATTAATTTATGTCTTTATATGATAAAATCTTGTTAATCTGTTTCTTGCCGTCTTGCTTTCCTTGTGATTCTAGATCACATTGAATTGCAATATCTCGTTGAATCAACTCTTGATCTTTTACTTGTAATTTATAATTATTTTTCTTTGATGCTTGTAGTTGTTTGATCTCCTTGGACTTGTTAACCCACTCTTCTAGTTTGCATTGTGGGATATGTACTTCATGTTGAAGGCCTTCTTTAGTGTTTTCAGGATGTTCAATTTCCATTGTTATGGCCTCATTTTGTGTCTTGCCGCAATTGCTTTTAGGTTATAATTTTTTTGACTTTTTCTCTTTAAACCTTTTTATTTCTTCAAGCAACCTTTGATTGATGTCCCTTAGCCAAGAACTATCTTCATCTTTTCATGATAATTTATTTTCAAGATATTGGTTCAACTATTGTAATTTATGATTGCAATGCTTTGTATGATTTGACTTCTTCATTTGAGCAAGTATTTTTTCACTATGACATTTTAGGTGAGAAATTTCTTCGTCTTTTTCTATTAAGTTCTTGTTGAATTTTCTTTTAAGATCATGAAATTTTTGTTGATTGCATTGTTTCTCATTTTTTAATTCCTCGATTTGTGTATTCAACTCTTGGATGTGACTTTTTATGTAATAATTGTGTTCCCCGATAAATCCATTAAAGTATTTCTTGATGTCAATATGACATTTTATTTTTTTATTGCTCTCTTCATATTAAATTACTTCATCCACTAATTTTCTATTTGCAATGCATATTTATGCATTTTCTTGTTACTTTGTTGATTATAGCACTCCTTGCTCGTATATATATTATATTATCCAATCCCCTAAATTCTTTCGTTGATTTTAAAATTTTATTATTGGCTTATAGGTTTCAGAATCTTCCTCCAATTCCATTTGAACCTCTGCCATGTCCACAAAGGTGCCAAGCAAACACAACTGGTTCTTTTGAGCCAACAAGACTCATCAATTTATTCGATGAGCCACAACCTACAAGAAAAAAAACTTATGCACCACACATCATTAAAGTTGAAAATATACAGGCCGAATTCTTTGTTAGAACTTTCAACAATCCTTTAACTGGACATGACGGTCCAATGTTAATGTAGATTCTGAGTGCTTCTAAAAAAGAAACAATTCCTTACCAAATTAGAAGAGGGTTAGTGATGGATTATTTAGGGGGAAGTTAAGGAGAAACTCATACTCCCACTTCAACTATAGTCCCAGGAGGACTTTCTCCTCCTCATGTCACTACGCAAATGTTGAATGCAACGTTAGCTAGTTCAACTCCAATGGTTACTTTTGGTACTACATCCTCACCTTTAGGTTCTACAATTACTCAGTCATTGAGTGATTATTTATCATCTCCCTTGGATTCTAGTGCCATTACATCTGGTTTTCCAGTGTTGGATATGCCTAACTTCCCATTTACTTCTAATCCCTTATTTCCGAATCCTTTTGTTGGTTTCAATTTTTCTACTACACCATTCCAGGGTTTCCCTTGGCATGGAGGTCATATTCCCCCTTCCTTTACCTCTTTTGAGACCATACTCGTTCAATATGTTGGGAATGTTTAAGGTGTGAACCCCTTTACATGTTTTAATACTCAAATGGGTGGTTTTCAATCATCCTCTATGCCTTCCAGATCTACCCCTTTTTCATTGTTTAGTGGAGGAGTTAGTAACTTCATACCTTTAACTAAGATCCCAACTAGAGGTCATTTTTCATAGGCCCAACCCAATTGGATGCAGGGTATCCCTGATGGGGGAAACCCCATGCATAACAATTGGAACCTTTTTACAGGAACAAGTGTTGCACAAACTATGACAGGGGGAAACCACTTTCTATCTTATGGAAACTTTGGTGGTGGGAACTTTCCACCCAAAGGTTCCCATCCCACTTCTTTTTCCATGTAAATGAGATTGCCATTTTTTGGAAACTTTGAACTTTCCAGATCTATCTAAATTGATGAGCGATATGGTGTGTTATGATCCTAATAAGTTTCCATTAGATAGTCCAAAGTTTGAGGGTAAAACTGGTGAAGATCCTGGAGATCATGTTACCACTTTCCACTTATGGTGTTCCTTAAACTCACTAAAACTATGATTTTATTTGGTTGATACTGTTTCAATGCACACTCACTGAAGTTTCCATGAAATGGTATACAAAGTTTCTCGATTCATCTTACCGTTGTTTTCATGAGCGTGCAACTGTATTTTTGAACCATTTTAAGCTTCCTATCCTGTATGATGTTGATATTGATATGCTGTCTCAATTCAAGTAGAAAAAAGCTACCCACATCATAGACCATATCCAAGAGTGGCGTAGGTCGAAAAGACTGATTAAGGCCTCCATCCCCCTTGATTTTATTAGAATAGTTTATCAAATCCTTTTTTCCTTATATCTCCAAGGATGTTTCTAGATTAGGGGTCACCACTGAAGAGGAATCGATTTTTAAGGCCCAACAATTAGATTTGATATACTCTCAATTTGGGATCCTTTACAAAATTATTTTGGATGCATCGCAGTTTGGTATAGACTCTTCTTAACCGACACCCGGACCGCATACTGATGTTAATGTTGCAGGTTCAGTCCATGCTGCAGAAACTGTTATTAATTAAATGAAGAATTTGTCCATCTAGTCTTCTGTCGCTGGTACAAATCCGACTATCACCTCTCCTTCCAAAACATCTTCTATACATATTATGTAGGCTAACAAAAAAGGCAACCAATAACTTAGTGGGAAACAACATAATAATAATAATAAAAGGGAGAGGGTAATAATGATAAATCCAAACAAACTAATAATTCTATTGGGTCAAAGAAAGAATGTAGGAAGGTTAAGTTCCCTTCCAACTTTGCAAAGGAGATCACCTGACTCATCGATGCCCTTTGATGGAAGAAGCTCAGAAATTGTTGAATAAAAAACAACAACAATTTGTTGTTCTAACGAATCCTTTTCCACAAGGACAACATTCTGCTTCTTCTAATACTGGAAATGCGTAAGGGGCACCCAAAATGATGCCTTAT
The DNA here is from genome assembly GCA_001517045.1 of Pseudotsuga menziesii. Taxonomy (NCBI): domain Eukaryota; kingdom Viridiplantae; phylum Streptophyta; class Pinopsida; order Pinales; family Pinaceae; genus Pseudotsuga; species Pseudotsuga menziesii. The sequence goes on from LPNX010991900.1 coordinate 294,749, forward strand.
CTGATCGATCATATATTGATCAATTTCGATGTCTCGTTGTCAACTCAGTCCAAGGATTATGACAATCCCGAGTCTTCATCTAAAGGTAAGGAAGTTCCTGATCCACATAATCATCTTTCAATAGAGAATCCTCTAGTAGAGTCTATGCTTCATGTGTCAAAACGTGTCTATAAGATGGCATCACATAATCTAAATGCTATAGATTTGCCCAACTATTCCATTGTTGAGGAATTAGCTAAGATGTTGTGTGCCATGTCAGCTGTTGAGGTTCTCTAAAGTTTCCCATCACAATGGAATGCTTTATTGTCTGCTCTAGGAAATATTGATCCTTTGAATGACCAAGTTGTTAAGTTTGACGTCTCTGATGTCAAACCCCATCTTCCATACCATATAACCTTCTAGATCAAAGTGGTCCATGCCACAAAGACTATTGGAAGGACAATTGTAGACGAGGGTGCGTTGACTTGTGCCATGGCTATGTATTGTTGGAAATATTTGGGTTCTCCATAACTAACCTCATCACCCACATTGCTTAGTGCTTTTGATGGACAATCTTTCCGGCCCCATTGGGTTATTCCATATTTTCATGTCTACTTGGGTGGGAAAACTATCTGTGTAGAGGTTGAGGTAGTCGATGCTCCCATCGATTATAATATTTTATTAGGATGAATTTGGACATATACAATTACCTCCATTGTGTCCTCAAAATTTTAAGTGTTGTGATTCCCTCATGAGGGAAAGATCGTTACTATTCATTAATTATCCTTCACTTAATTCAATCTTGAGGATTAAATATCCCTTCAATTGACAAGTCACATCTAGTTTCGGAGAATGTGGGAGTTGGTTTATATCCATCTCTTATGGGTACTTTTAGTATCGCATCCCTGACCTTCTTTACTAGTTCCACCCAAGCTCCAACTAAATATGAAGTTACAATTTTGCGAGTACAATATTTTAGAACATCTTATCTTGATGATAGTGATCCATCGCTTGTGGAAGAGGTGGATCTTTCTACTCAGCCTTGTTTGAGATCTTGATTCCTTTGCTTCTCAACATTCTATGGACATTTTTATTCCTTCATATGAGGCTATCGTGGAAGACTTAACAGGGCCCGAAATACCTTGGGAAGATATGCATCATCGTTCATACTTCCTTCCAACTCTGGATAAGATTAAGAATGGAGAGTTTCATGTTTCCTTGTCTAAATATGTTGACCAACAATTGAACCATTTGGATCAAAACGAATTTTATGTTGAAGGTAATATGGGCAATATTTCTGAAACAATTCCGATCAACATCTCTAGGAACCCCGATGTTGTGGAAAATGTTTATATCGGTGCAAACTCTTCGCCTAAAGAGGTTCATATTTATACTAAACCCTTCAAGGAGTTTTGTGATGTATTTGCTTGGTCATATGAGGAGATTCCAGGCATTGAACCTAGTATTGTAGAGCACAAAATTAAAACCTATCCGAACATGAAACTTGTTCGTCAAAATCTCCATTTTGTCAACCCTAGGAAAGCCTGCTGCTATCAAAGCAGGGGTTGAAAAAATTCTCAAAGTAGGTTTAATTTACCTCATTTTGTTAACAGAATGGGTGTCCCATCATGTTCCCATAAACAAGAAGTAGGGAAACCTTCAAGTATGTATGGATTTTAGGGATTTGAACAAGGCTTGTCCCAAGGATAACTTCCCCACTCTGTCCATCTATCATATAATTGATGAGTGCGTAGGAAGTGAGGTCTTTTCCTTAATGGATGGATTCTCTGGATACAGCCAAATTCATATCTAGCCTGAGGACCAAAAATTCTGTTGGGGTACTTTTGCATACAAAAATATGTTGTTTGGTCTTAAAAATTGTAGAGCTAATTTTTAGCAGGCCATGTCATTTTCTTTCCATGATATCAAGCACATCGTTGAAGCTTATTTTGATGATTTATCTGCTCATTCTCGCAAGAGGCAAGATCATATTGATCACCTTCACCTTGTGTTTGAGCGATGCAAGCACTACAATATTCGTTCAAATCCTAATAGGTTCACTTTTTGCGTCAGGTCAAGACAACTTTTAGGTTTTATTATATCAAACAAGGGTATCATGGTGAACCTTTTAAAGGTGGAGGCCATCGTTAGGTGATCTCCTCTCCTGAATATTTGCGAACTTCAAAGTCTCCAAGGGAAGGATTATTTTCTTAGGCGATTCATAGTTAAATTACGCCAATATAATGAAATGTTTCATGCGGTTACTAAAGCAAGGGGTACCATTCATTTGGGATGAAGCTGCCTAAGCTTCTTTCGACACTCTTAAGAAAGTTCTTATGACAACCCCTCTACTTAGTCCTCCAGATTACACAAAATATTTTTTGTTGTATCTGGTCGCATCTGATTCTACTATTGGTGTAGTGTTAGTTCAGGAAGATGATAGTTCACAAGAACATGTCATCTACTATCTCAGTTGCACCTTGGATGGACCTGCATTGAAATATTCCCATGTTGAGAAATTAAATGGAGAGGTTGTTTTTACAGTCTAGATAATCCAAAAATACATATTATTGCATAAGACCACCGTAGTTGTGGAACTCAGTCTAATTCAAATTGTTTTGAACCGATGAATAATCAGGGGAAAATTCGATAAATGGATTGTGATACTGTAGGAATTCAACTTGGAGTTCTAATCTACAAAGTCAAAAAAGTATTTCGTTTTTGTTGAAGTTATTTTGAAATTCTCGAGTGAAGATTGTGATAATAACGAATATGACTCATTCCCCGATGATAATATATTTCTCATTTCTTAATATGACCCTTGGTATGGATATATTTTAGTGTATCTTTAAACTTTGAAGTGTCCTTAGTCTTTTTCACGAGACGAGCGATGACGCCTTCGGCGTAATACGAAGAATTATCTCATCATTTGTAATACTTTGTATCACCGTGGAGTTGATTCTATCCTATGTCATTGTTTGAATTATTAGGAAGTTGAGTCACTGTTGAATGACTCTCATAGTGGATCATATGGAGTTCATCTTTCTGGGTTGGAAACCACCTAGAAAATTTTGCACATCGGGTAATTTTGTCCAACAATCTTCAAATACTGTATCAAAGTAGTTAAAAAGTGCCATTCTTGTCAAATATTTACTAAAAATATACATGCACAACTTACTCCATTGTTTCCTATGATCAATTTAGGTACCTTCACTAAATGGTAGAATGATTACATGACTTGGAACCCAACTTCAACTTGGGGGCATTAGTATATCATAGTGTCCCTTGACTATTTCACAAAATGGGCAGAGGCCAGGCATAATTTCCGTAGAGACGTGGAAAATACCACTTACTTTGTGTTCAATCATATTATCATGTGATTCTGTATCCCACATGAATTTGTCACTCACCATGGTCAACATTTTCAAAACCATATGATGACCAAATTGACCACTATGTTGGCGTTCAAACAAGAACATTCATCACCTCCCCCCCCAAGCTAATAGTCAAGTCAAGGTCATCATTTAGACTTTAAAGAGAATGCTTTAGAGGATGGTGAATGCTAGTAGTTCCAATTGGAATGCCATGCTATATCCTACTTTATGGGCTTACTGAATGAGTGTTAAGACAACTACAAGTTTTTCTCCTTTTCAACCAGTTCATGGGGTTGAAGCAATCCTACCGATTGAGTGCACACTTCCGTCATTAAAGTTAATTGTTCAAATTTTACTTAAGACTTCAAATTTGGAAGAACGCTTAGATCACCTGGAACATATCGATGAACAACATCAAGATGCTACTTCGATGAACAAAGCACATAAGAAATAGGTGAAGAGTCGGTACGATAAATTTGTCCATCCAAGAGTTTTCTAAGAAGGAGACATTGTATTGTTATATGATCAAGATAAAGATCTGTTAGAGGCGGGTATGTTTAAGTTAATGTGGCTTAGTCCGTATATTGTCTCTAAGTTCTTGAAGAAAGGTGCTGATGAGCTGTCCGATTATGAAGGAAATAAGTTTGTTGAGCCTAGAAATGGGATCTATTTGAATAAGTACTATGCTTGATTCATGTGATTTTTCTTATACATAGTTATAAATTTGTACAATTTTGATTTGGAATATGGATTATGTAGTTTCATTCTTGTTTTGTTAGACGTTGAAAGGTGTATTTATAGGATTCATGGATGGCGCTAGTTGACATAATCAAAACCTTGTCTCAGCTACATGAGTGATTTATTCTTTCACTAGTCAGTTAGTTGTTTTAGGAGGCACTTGTCTAGGGACAACAACCAATATATGGCCGAGTACAATGCTTTCATAGATCTCCTTGGTGATTCCATTTCAAATAGAATCCTCTACCTAGAATTTTGTCTTTATTCACAACTTAACAATGAGTATAGGGTTCATGACCTTATTTTACTTCGTTAGTTTTGGTGTAATCAGTTACTTGAATGCCAATTTATATATATTAATTATATTCACATATCAAGGAATCAAAACACAATTACCGATGCATATGCTAACAATATTCTAGACTGGCATTTGTACCATTTATAACACATAAAGAAAATCATGTACATACATACCATGCAATTTTCAAAGACAATGTAAATAAGTATGCCAAAACAATAGATCTATAAATATATATAAATGGATATAAAGTCTCAAAAATATAAAAAGTTTATACATACAAAAATTCTATGGATCAAAACATGTCAAAAAATAGGCACTACCATCCTCATGTACATATGATTGATAATAATCCTAAGGGTCACCTAAACTATGAACCCTATGGAATTACAATAATATAGTGGCCACCTTCCAAAAGTACTAGACCCAAACCCCTAGCACCCCAACCACCTGTCTCTGTAATGCCTTTGGCATATCCTCAATATTGGACTTTGGGATGCCATTGGTTAAAATGCTCAAGTTGGTCCTGACATTCTATAATGTCGCAACAACATCAAGACCTTCCCCCTCTCGTACCCTCCATCAGAAGTGGGGAAGTCCTACCGATCAAACTGGTCCTCTATCTATAACGGTTATAGAGATGTGTTAGTATCAATACAAAATATGTATTTTGTTTCCACCTTATAACAAAACATAAAAATTAAATAAACTTTAAACAACAATAAAAATGAGACTTACCAATCACACCAAGTGCACTCCTAGGGGGGACTACCATATCAAGATATTGACTAAAATAGATCCCTGAATAGGGGTAGTCATTGATTGCTATGATCTAATGCTCCCACCAAGAAAAATAATTGTTTTCAAATGTGCTCGCTACATGCCCACCTCCAAGTCATACCATAAGTCCTGTCCATCATCCCATGGAAGGCACAAAGAGTGCATGTGCATCTACTGGTACTCATGGACTAAGAGACGATACTCTCTCAAAGAAACAACTGCAAAGAATGCTTCCAAACCCAAAGTTACTTGTCTTCCCTTGTCAGCATGATGTTAGTTGGCGTTTTCATACAACCCAATAATGTAGCACTCCATTCAAAAAACTATAGGATCCAATCACTTAACTCCATAAAACATGTGCACCCATGAGACTTGGTGCCCTGCTACTGATCTTGTGATCTGTTGGATGGTCATGAGTATGATATTGATCCTTAGGTTCTCTATATCCCTCATCGAAACCTGTGATCTAAAATTTTGGGTACTTGGAACACAATACATGGCTTTGTATTCCCTTATGGTCATTCCCCCAACACTTTGATATTTAAAGGTCAGTAATTCACTACGACGGGACAAACCAGTGATGAAATATATACCTTCCATCTCTATCCTCAGAGCTTGACCATCAAATGAAGGCTTCAGCCTTTGGATCCCAATAGATAATCAAAACTTGAAGCAACCATGCTTAAGCCTGCATGTTGTTCATTTCAAAAAAAATATTCATTCTGCATTGATAGAGTGCTTTGAGGGCCTTGTCGTCTTCAAGGACCGAGTTGTTAGTTTCTTCATGGTCCCTCTCCCTCCATTCAATCACCATCTTGTAAATATTTTCAAAATTTTAGTCCTTTTTCTAAAAAATGAGTTTGTGAACATGTGCATGAGATTTAATGTTAACATTTACGTTCACATCCCTATATCCCACTTACATTGCCGAGACCAATTAGGGACTCTCTAAAAATTGAAAAATGGAACAAAAATACATTAAAAAAAGAATGCAATGAACGTAGAGGATGATACCTCTTAACTGGCATTGACAGTTCAGAAAATGCCCCCCCATAACTCTCACCTCTAATTACCATTCTCATTATCAATATCATTATCATTATCGGTGAGTTGGATAATGTGTGTTAGCAATATACATTAATTGTTAGGATTATTAATCCTCCCTTTGTCAAATGTCTATTAGATTAATTTAGCCTAACTTAGGAACCTTAATTAATTATTTGGGTCCACTAGTACCATTGGGTCCACATGTACCAGTCACTAGAGTGCGGGGAACACTGCTAGATGTTAAATTCCACTTACTGCATGTGCATGCATCAGTTTGGGCGCCTCCTAGACCAATCCCTACATTTTAGGAGCCACTGGGAGTCCCGACACCAACCTCCATTAGTTAGGTGGAGTTGGAACTAGTTAGTCTTAGTTAGCCTCTAGTTACTTTCACTTAGTTCACAATCAGTTAGCTAGCTCTATCTATGCATGGCTAATGCATGGATGCATGTGGAGTAGGCGCCTTTTCCCACCTACCACACTCAGTTGCACTGAGTTAACTAGTTATTACTGATCGCTTGAGTTGGTTGGACATCTGGGAGTTGATCTGTGGGACTCCGATATTGATTGAGACACCATGAGTTAGATGGTTAGTTAGATATAGTCAGATCCAATGGATAGATTCAAATTGCTACCTAATGCATTCAAATTCTTTTCCTATGTAAACTATTGTAACATCGGATTTAATTAATGTGAACGATACTGTAAATTCCTAGGCAATACTCATCCCTTTCCTGTGTGGTTTGTTTTGTTCAGTTTGTATCTTCATTCTCCATTTACTGTAGACATTATTAGAACTATATGCTTGAAGATCTAAATGGCATTCAAATTCTAATATTAATGACCGATAGTCACATAGTGTCTTACTATGTTCGACTTCAGGACATTCATTTACATAGTTTAGACTTGTACCAGTTTCAGTTGGTTTGAAGATCCGAATCCCATATATAACATCACATCATTATGCTATGACTCGGGTTGCGTCAGATTACCACATACTCATATTTTGGCACTGATTCTTATGGATATTACTTTGTTCAATATTCTTTCTAGATATTTTCATTTTGATTCTGAGACACATATCTGCTTTGTACTTTTGTGGTTGTGGTCTTCCATTTTAGACATAGATTGACTTTGTATCTTCGTGGCTTTGATATATTTTTGACATGGATCCACTGTGTATCTTTGTGGCCATGATCACTACTTCTATATACCTCATGGATTTTATATGTACTTAATTTGGAAGCCATGCTTTAGTCAGTCCTATGCATGGGTATGCTTGCCTCGAGAAGAGTAGTTCTATCTTGTTTCGTTGCAGGTACCATCTATGGATGATTTTCGGGGAAATTTTTCTCGGGTCGTTTATACTAATGTTCCATAAATTTTCTAGGATGCAAGGATGTGGGAGCAGGGAAACACAAAAACGACCTATATAGAAGTTTCCCTCAAATTTTAGGAAACGTCAAAGGGAGCATCAGGGTCTTCAACATAGGGGAACCCGTCAGAAATATTACAAAATTGATATTAGAATACATAAAATTGAAAGTCGGAGCATAAGTCATTAAAGTATTTAAATTTATAATAAAGATTCATACATGTTTACAACATACAATAAGTTAAATAAAATGAAATACAACCATACATAAGCTATAACCGATAATAAAAATCGGAAATACAACCATATTGAATAACAAAGTGAAATCAATGCTATATAAGGAAAATAGTGGACAATGTGGCCCTTTATCATTTTTTTTTGGTCAAAAATAGACAAAGGAAACACAGGGACACCATTTTTAGGAGGAAAACATTTCCATTCTTCATTTCCTTGAGTTTCCTTCAAATGGGGACGTGGGGGGATGTTTGCAATGGATTTTCCAATTTTTCGAGAGGTGCGGGGATGTGGAAGCATGTTTCCTACCCTTGGGGAAATGTACCCGTGTAACGCTGGTTTATACACTCAATTTCAAAAGGATTATAGTGTATTTCATCCATCATGCCCCCTATGACCTCACACATTAGTGGGCATATGTTATAGCATATTTTGTTACACTTGTCCCATAGATGCTATGATGGTCGATCTTATCCATTTACTTCTTTTGTAAAGTCCCTTGTTCCGTGATCAACTATGAACACTATTTATTCTTGGAAAAAATCTTTAAAAAAACTATTTTCCAAGATGTATGTGACCTATCTGTATCTAGCCCGCATCCACACAATCTGCCTTTGGATAGCCTATGTACATGTCTGTTCGAGGGTAAAAAATAAAATATAAGTTTACGAGAAAGTTTTAATTTTGGCCATTCCCAACTGTCCCAATGCCTTAAATAACTTCCTCCAACTTCCCTAACTTCCTCCTCTTTAATACAAAAGATGCACAGGAAAAAAAATCACCAAGTGTATTGGAGAGTACTCTTATGCTGTTGCATTGAGAATTGATCAAGTTCCATTGTACATAGTCTGCAAAACCCATTTACCCTACTATGAAACTAGTTTCTTAGCCTGCATTGAGAACCCTTATTGTGCCAAATAATTGAAGTGATTATTTTGGGAATGTTGCTCATTGTGAAATTGGATTGAGTGTGTGAAAGGGATATGTGGAAGGACTCCTATCTCAGTTTTAGAACGACATTGCAATGGGGTTTAGGTGAAATATGTCTGTAACTTGTTGTTTATTTTATAAAAAGAACTCTCTTTTTCGTCTGAATTGAGCATTCTAATTTCAATTTTCAATTCTTGAATTTGGATGAGTTATTCAACTTTGTGTTTATGAACCATATTTTTGCAGTAACAACTACTTTCTTGTTAATCTTTGCTCATTTGTAGGTTTAAATCTTTAAGTGTTGGTGAGAATATTGGAGTAGCGACAACCTAGGAATCTACATCAACCATTTGGATTCCGGATAAGTTATATTATGAACCTACGTTGTGTTTTTCAAGAAAGTTTGCATGCAAAGGGTTTGATTTTATTTTGTCTAAATAAAGTGAGTTTTCTTTTGGGTATTTCTCTATGGTGGTTTAGCCCAAAGACCATTAGGGTAGTTTGATTTCTCGAAACTATGTGTGTACACGTAAACTTTTCTTTCACTAGTTACAAAAATATCCTTTTGAGGACAATGTGTTGATGTGGGGCATATATATATTTTTGGATTTTTTTGGTTTTGTACTTTTTATGTTATTGATTTTTCTTTGCATTGATTCGAAGTTGTGGACAAGATTTTTAAGTGTATGTTTGAAAATAAAATAAAAATTAATTATCATATGAAGTCAAAAACTTGTAAATTATATGCCAATGTGTAGATGATTCATTGACGAATCCATTGACATGAAGTTCGCCACATAAGGTGCATCCTAGGGTTTGGGATTGGTAAAGATGTCAGTAAAACTAAATTTGTAGAAATGGGGGCTATTTTTTTTCTAAGCCCTCAATCGAGCTATTAGCTCGAATGAGGTTTTAAAAACCTCGATCGAGCTTTTACGTGCATTTGTAAATACCTTGATTGAGGGTTTATGTGTGTTTAGATGAAAGCTCGATCGAGATTTTAAAAACTTGGATATTTATTTTTGGGTGCCATATTCGTGTTTGAAGACATACAAATATGGACACCCAAATTTTGTTTTAATCCAAGCTTTTAAAAGCTCATATCAAGTAGGCATTCTTATCTTGTCCCATGAGGTATATATTCCAACTATTAATTGTGTGAGTGCCCTTGTAAATTCATGTTTGAAGGTAATTACTCAAAAACGAAAACCACCCCAGGTGTATCCCTTTCTTTAAATTCGTTGGGAAAAGTGTGTCACCCCATTCATTGGTTCGAGGGTTCTCCCCACCCTAGTGTTGAATACCTGTGATCAGTATCATCCAATTAAATTAAAATTAAACAAAGCATTACAAGATAATCAAATATAGAAAAACATAATATCAACAAGAAGAGTGATACTTGTAAGTCATAGTAAATACCTTGGAGAGAAATCAGGTAAAAACAACAAGACCGCCACTACCTCTAGATTTAGTATACATGTAGATATGGGTTTTAGAGTAATTAAAGTTATTTATGTCACTTAAATCATGACAAATGGGACTAAATGTCCTTTGATTTTTGGTTCTTAATCACAAGAAAGCATTATGAATAAAACAAAACTTCTCCATATTTTCCATGATTTCAATCACATCTATAAACACCAATTATTCAAATATTTTATCTATAACCACTCTCTACTGGTCCTTGGTCGAGCTTCTATGCAACATACATGGTGAAATAAGCCTCAATTTTTTGCTATTTATAATTATAACTATTGCAAGTTCTTGATAAATATTTAATAAAAGCTCTATTGAGCTCTCTCTATATGCCTCGATCGACATTTAAAATCTCAATCAAGGGTTAATAAAAACCCTTGATCGAGCTATTATGCTGGATTGACCCGTGATCAAGAGTTTTAAAATAGATCGATCAATTGATTAATTGAGCACTAAATCGAGATTTTTATATATAAATAGAGGGCTTGTATAAAGCTTGATTGAGGTCATTTTGCAACATTCATTTGCCCTTTCCTTTCCAAAAAGTGTTACCCATTTTTATGGGAACACCCCTCCAAACAAGGAATAAAAATTATGAGCCAACCACATCTAGACCTAAAGGAAAATAAAATTTCGAAACTGAAAGGGCTCAACCATTACACATAAAGAAACAAATGAATGATACTATGCCCAAAACACCGAAAAGGTGTTTTGAAAAATCCTCGTATAATCCAAATGCATGTTTTGCTCAAAATTAGCATAGTAGAAGGCCTAACCCAAGATCCTTGTGCGATTTCCACCATTGAAGTTCTCCAAGGTTGTCCTACTCAATGGAAGAACCTTCTTTCGTCAATAGGGGCCTTGGTTCCTTCAAATAGTTAGCTGTTAATATTCGATTTAGACAATTAGAAGCCCTATTTACCTAACCGTGCAACTTTTAAGATTCAAGTTTCAATTGAAATGCTAAGCACCCAAAAAACTATTGTATATGAAGGTGCACCCACTTGTGTATTGTCCTTATCATGTTGGAAAACCATTACCTCACCTGAAGTAGTTCCCATGATAACCATGCTAAAGGATTTTGATGGTTACTTATTCCAACCCATGGAATCATCCTACCTTTCCCAATAATGCTAGGGGTCAAGACAGTCAATGTAGAAGTGGAAGTTTTTTATGCTCCAATTGGCTACAATTTGTTATGAGGTAGGATTTGGAATCATGCCATGATGGCCGTGATGTCTTTGATATTTCAAGTGATTAAATTTCCCCACGAAGGAAAAATTGTCGCTATCAATTAGTTCTTGTTCCATAAAAATGAGTCCACCCATAACTCTAGGATGAATATTCCTGTAGTAATCCATTCCAGGAAGGACTGTGAAAACATTGGTCACCCTACCCTAATGAAAATGTTGAATTTACCTTCACCCAACTTAGGTGACAATGCAACTTTAATAGATGTGATATCATCTGTTGCTATTACTTCCACGAAGAAGGTCTCTCAATTTAGGACCTCCTACTTTGACGACCCATGGGCAATTCCAAAACCTACACAAAGAACTAGGTATAGGAGGGTTGTACTATATCTGTCTGCAAACGAGGTAGCTCATAAAGCCACCATTCTAAAAGATGCAGAGCATACTTGTCTCTTTATCCAAATGGAAGTTGATGACCAATAATCCATCTATAAAATATAAAGTATCTTCTTTGAATTTAGCTACCAATCTCTTACCAGAGACTACCTAGTTAGAATAACATTTAGTATACTTGGAATAATTAGATAATCATATAAGGGATGCAACTAGTGCTAGAAAATCACATAAGAAACATGTGAAGGATCAATATTATAAATCTATCCATCCTCGTGTTTTCTCTGAAGGAGACATGGTGCTTGTCTATGACCAACAACATGACGATGTTGGAATTGGTAAAATAAATTCAATGTGGCTTGGTCCTTACATTATAAAGTGAGTATTAAATAAGGGAGCTTATGAGTTGGAATATTTCTAGGAGAACATTTTGGGGCATATAAATGGGATCTATATGAAGAGGTATTATTCCTACACATTTGTGTCTAGGCATAATCTACTTGTACTTGTTGTATTATAAGTATATTAGGTTTCTTTTACTTTCTCTTCAACATTAAATATTTCAAAAAATACAAATACTAATTCCACTTCGCATAGTGTCTGACTAATTTGGACATGAAAACAAGAACAAGGCTTAAATTTTCCAATTGGTGGTCCGCCTAAAATGTTTGTGTCCCTAAACTGACATACAATGTAGGTCATCTCCATAATTAATTATTTGCACCAATATTTCCATTATTTTCACACCTCTATATCACAATACATGGAAATGCAACATTAGCCCTCTATTCTTAAAAAAGTCATAATTGCCCATGTTAGAGCTTACCAACTCATGGGTGCCCTAGTTAGAACCTTGTTGTATTTTTGTGCCCTTACTGAATTTTTTGTTAGTATTGAGAGTCCCTAATTAGACCCTCCATGTCATCCAGATGAAGCCTCATCACCCTCTTTAACTCTAATTCTGTCCATTTACCTAGGGGACTCTCATTGTTTTTGCATTTTGTGCTATTACTATTGCATTTGCAGACAACTGATTGCACTTTTGAGTCTATTTCCCGCCGCATTTTTCCTTTAGATGCTTACCTATAATGCATTACGATAACACCTCTCGCCTTTGATACCTATTACAATCACATCTTGATACCTTGCATGGAGATCACATGCTTTTAGAGTATCCACATCCTGCACATTCCTTTTTTGTGTTTTTTACATAGGTATGTTCCATGTGCTTGGAATGTATTTGCACTCCCATTTGATGCTTGTATTCTCCAATTTATTATAACATTCTTTTATTCCTTTTCAAGCTTTATAATATGAAAAATACACACACACACACACACACACACACACACACACACACACACACACACACACACACATATATATATAAAACACAAAAAAATATGGGAGGGAAATATCTTGAATGTTCAATCGTAGTAGTGGTAGCAAGTCAATTCATCCTTGAACAAAGCACCAATCTTGAGTCTCTTAGTATTTAAGCCTTGATTGCATAGTTTTTACTCCTTCGATTGGCTTCTCTTCCTATCGTATGGAGAATCTATCAATGTCTCCTACATTGCAGATTTGTATCATTGGTCCTTTTTTCTAAAATATACCCAAGTCACTACTATGTCATACTCAATTTTCAAGGATATAGTTTGTGTTGGCCTTTCTGTAGTTTTCTGGCCTCATGTGTCAGCCATTCCCCAGCATCAGTCCGTTCTCATCATGTATCATTGAAATAAATGTTTAGACTCGCCCTTGTGTGGAAGGTCGCCATTGAATTCTCATAGGTTGGTCGTGTCTCATAAAAAATCACTCATCTGCTTTGAGGCATTAACCTAGAGTTATATCACCGTGGATCTATTTGTAACATTGACATGTAACCTTGCACTCAACATATGACAATTCATCATTGGTCGTTGATTGATTGGTTTCTCTTGATGTACGACATCAATACATCTTTTCATTTTTTGGGATTCATGCTATACCTTGGATTACTTTTTCATCATTAGTGGAATTCCTCATCCCCATCAATGGATTTCATTATTGGTGGTTGATCAAGGGGTATATTCCGTGTACTATTTACATTTGGTGCATGCAAGAGACATACTCGGTGGTCTGTCTTGCAAAATTTTGTCCCAGTCCTTTGCCAAGTCAAATCAGTCCATGATATTCCCTTTGTGTTGGATGATGGGGGATGCCTTAATGCCTCCCTTCCAACATGTATCTTCCCATCGAATTCAACTCACCATGGTTTGGGAATGAGATATAGAGTATCAATAGTACCTTAGGGATTGTAGTAATTAGTGGCAGGTTTCCATCGCTACTGGGTAGTGGAAATAAATCAATGTATCCTACTCTATATATTCTACAAGTGTTTGACACCAAGACATATATTCACAATTGATAGAATGTACTAGGTACCTTGGTTCCCATTTTCATCATTAGTGGGTCACCTCGTGTTCGTTAACACTATACATTAATGACATGTAATCTAATGGTATCCTCCATGTTTTACTTCGTATAATCTATTCACATATGTAGGATTCATACCTATAGGAATTTTGAATGGAAGACCTTGGGACACCAGTAACATCCTCACTTTTTTCTATTTCTTGAGTTGTGCAAGGTTGTACCACACCTCATATGATATTGGTACCATTGGGATAACCATACTGAACTCATCTACATATTGTTCACCTGATGCATGATGAGACATAGCTTCATTGTGTATTCAATCATGGCTATGATATATGGATTGACATAGACCCATTGCGTATCTATTCATGCCTATAATATATTGATTGGCATGGATCCATGATGTATCATCTTTGTGGCCATGAGCCACTTATACACATATCACATGGATCCATTTGAGTATTATTTCATGGCCATGATCACTATATTATTCATATATGCCATGGATTCGTAGCATATTATGTTTAGTGAACATGTTCTATCATTTTGAGCATGGACATGTCCATCTCGGGGAAAAAGATTGTATGACACCGATTTCTATTTTAGGTACTTTGGAGGAACTAAGAATCTTGGAATCTCAGCCATGTTTACTCCACATTTCACTCTATGGTTATAATGTACTTCAACCACCAGGTTCACTTCTGACCTCACACATTAGGGGGAATTTGTCAAAGATCAAATCGACACTTCTCCATATGTGACGACATATCAAAGGATGGCACTTATAAATGCCACTATATGTTCAAAAATTGGACATTTATGGATGGAAGAGCCTATGATTTGACTCTTATTAGTGTCCCTAATAATTGGAAGTGAAACCTCATCTCTTTCCTATTCATTCTAATAAGTTGCATATGTTAAGGAAAATTCGCTCCCTACCAGTTCATTAGGTGCAAATTCACTAATAATTCACACCTTGCTAGTTCATTAGGAGTGAATGTAACAAAAATGATAGTTCTCATCTTGCACACAAACAAGAAGTGAATCATTTTCATGTTTCCTATGAATTAAGTACAAATTCCACGCAATTTCATGAGAAAATTAAAAAAAATGAAATATGGGAGTGAAGGAAGTTTGACAAACTAATTTTCCCATTTGTAACTCCCAAAGCTCTTGGTAACCATTTACAACCATTTCCTTTTCACATAAAAATAAATGGAATGGACCATGGATGGGACCAACACCCATCATATCGAAGTAATGATGGAGGAATCCCTCATCATCGCGCCTATCCTCCCCTTCCATTAGTGGCCATTGTTGCTGAGCCCTCATATCCTTGCATATTGGAAATATTGCCCTCACATAGTTCCTACCTCTTATATGCTATGCGGATTGGAGTGGGTTCGTTGGAGTGCATGAGTAGGAGAGGCATAAAGTTTTTAGGTTTGTTAAGGTGCCAAAACATAGAATAGGTATATATTCTACTTTAATACACTATTACAATAGAAAATTGACATCTTTCCCTTCCCCAAATTATGAGTCAGTTTAGTAATTAATATTTGGCATAAAGAATTTTTGTGTTTCATATTGAAGTTGATTAGTGATTTCATGTATTGTTCATATCTTTCAATTCAATACTACTCTTTTCTATTTTCAAATTCGTTTGAGGAAGGTTTGTTATATTTATTTTTCATGTCAAACATTCGACAATCTAGAGTAGATCGACAAGGATAAGGAGTGGATTGGATTAACCATCATAAAAATGTGCATAAAATTTCTTCTCCTCATCTTTTTTTTTTAAGTCATATTTTCTTGTTACTAGTTTGTATATGGTCTTATACATGAATGTGATTATTTTCTGCCTAATGATAGAGTCTTATATGTCAATCTCTCCTTAATTAGTATGTTCGTGATCTCATCCATGTCATAGGATTAATTTCCATGCAACAATGGTTTGAAAGAGTCCCCACTGAAATCTTTCAACATGATGGACAATGGAGTTAACTACGAGCATCCAAATCTCTCCATTAAGTTAATGACATGATGTATATAGAATCTCCTTCATCAACGATGCATCAAAAGATGTTCATCCCTCACGATGAGACTTGGATACAAAACATGATGAGGTGAGGTAGTCTCGCATGTGATTGAGTCAATAGTCAACAACCAAGAATTTGTAGGGTTAATTCCACTAGTGACCTTCAATAATCATGAAATTTTACTCAATTCTAATATGTATCCTATTTCATTAAGAATATTAATCAAGGATGTGAACATATACTTTTCTTTGTGATTTTTATTTTGATTGGATAGAATTTTCCACATGCTTTTGGAACTATTATATTTTATTCTAAAGAAGGTGGGTGGGTTAACAAACAAAAAATAATTTAGTTGGAAATGTTAAAATTAACACGATTTCAAGCAAAATAACTTGGGTTTACCAACTATTTTTTTAAAACTCATTGGAAGGTTTAACAGGTGTTAGGTAGCTGAAATTTCTAACTCAAGGATGTTAATAGTGGGTTAAACATAAGTTAACTATCTTAAGATTCTAAAATTCACAAAGAAAAAGTCATTTGGAACATTCTTCGAATAGTGAAGTGTTCAATAAAATATTTTTTAGTTTCTAAGTAGTTATGATCATAGTGGGTTATTAATGAAAACCGTCGTAATATTAGAGAGAAATGGATGAATCAAAATGATATCCACACATGCTGGATCAATAATATAACATGTAATTTAAAATTTTTTCATTTTCATTGTTAGACTTTCATTTTATGTAAAAGCTGTAACCTTTAATGGTGTCACAACAACCATTGTTCCCTCTCTTACGACTATTATCTACTAAAACCCTCTCTCACAAAATGCATGAGGTCATGAAGAGTCTATCAAACACAATAAAGTTTTTTCATATTTAGTTCATACATCACATAAAACTACGCTCAAGATACAACATGATAGTTTCCCAATCAAATTTGACAACTTTATCATATACAAAATGCATGCCAATCTATTCTATCAAGTACTTAGTAATCATTATAGTTTATTAATTAAAATAAATAATCTAAATAACTATTTCAATGAAATATATTTTATGTGTATCCAATCCACAAGATTTTTTGACAAGGCAATCATGATCATAGACTTTTTGAATTGTACAGAGATTAATATGTTATATATGATCTGATATAGTAAAAAAAATTGCACTCCAAGTTCAAGATTATATTTAAAGTGACTTCGAGGAACATTCATTTTCAAGTTACAATAGAGCTTTAATTTCCTTTCTACTTGGCTACTGCAAGGTAATTTAAATATTTTATTTATTTATTTTTTCATATGCTCATTTTTTCATTGTTGTTATTATGCTAGTTTGACAATTTTCTTGTAGAATGAACTAATGTTTTGATATTGATTAGAAGTTAAATAACAATGTTAGATAAGAAGTACTGCTCCAAAAAGAAGAATAAACCATCAGAATAAGAACAAGAATAAAATCAAGATCTTGATACAACCAATGAAGAAATTAGGCCGAAGTCTTCCAATACATGTTCATGTGAGTATTTGTCTCAAGAAGAAGCTGAAAGAAAAGACACAATGACTCTCAAACATGATAGAGATGATTTTCCTTTCGATAAAAAAGAAGGGAGGGAAATTAAGATGAGAATGATTAAGCCCATCCTCAATTATTTAAAAAGTATATATTTTTTTCCCAAAGAAAAAAGCTGATATTTATATTGGTTCAAAATAGAGTCTTTACATGATTTGTATGCATTTGCATACCATTGGTTATACATCCGTAAACTAGATCTGTAATTGTTTCCAAAAAAATTTAGACCTATGACTTGAAAACTTTTAGTCGAGCAAAAAACTGGATTGTGAATCAGCCAGAGAAAAGTTCCCTGTGAGCTTGTGTAGAAAACGAAGCTGTGTATATGGAAAAAGAGAGCTCTGTTCTGTTACTTCCAAAACAAGAGTGGAGAGATCATATTATTAAGTTATCCAGTCTTGCAGGAAGGGCTTCTGCAAAAGGTCTGTGGTAGAACTCGTACATTTCCCCTTCCTTGTTTTCAGAAAATCTCTAGGTTTCGTGTGTCATCTTCACCCCTTCTTTTGAGAGGCGATCTACTACTACATTCCTTTACATGTAGACATGGCGGCATGAAATGTGATCAAAATTTGTCCAAATTCTGTTTACTTCTTCATAAAGGGTAGTGAGTGCAAGATTTCTACAATGTTGAACTTTATTCACCCAATTTATAATGATGAGTGAGTCTCCAAAGATCTGAAGGTTTCTGCAACCTTTTTCTAGGGCAAAGTGGAGGAGGAGTTTTAGTGCCATAAGCTTGACATAGTTGTTTGTGCCTGCTCCAAGACCCATTTGGATCTGGAAGTGGTGGTTTTGGTGTAGGTGGAGAGTGGCACCACCCCCAAAAACAAGATTCTGAGAGGCTCCATCAAAGAAAGCCCAGGGCATAGTGTGGTCTACCTGTTCTGCTGTGATAATTCTTACCGAAGGAGAATCCTTTGTTTGTGGGAAGTAGGATAGAATATCCAGTCCTTGTTTTGCTGTAACATCTGGTCAAGAGGCTTTGTCTTCGAAAATTGTCTGATTTCGGGTTGTCCAAACCCCCCAGATGTGTATTAGTGGAATAGCTTTTAAATGGGCTAGATGAGGGGTATTGAGCCAGGATTTCCAAGCGTCTTCCAAAGAGGGTCCAGTCCAGTTGAATCTCTAATTTAACATTGATTGCGAATGATTCCAGACCTGGGAGGAAAAAGGGAAATTTAGGAAAAGATGATTGACAGATTCCTCATTGTTTTTTCATAGAGTACACCAACCTGGTCCCTTTAAGGATCTTTTCTTCATTATGTCCCAGGTCGGGGTTTTGTTATCCAGAGTGCACCACATGAGAAATTTTTCTTTCAAAGGGAATTTAAGCTTCCAAATCCCTAGCTACCACCATTTAGATTCAGTTTGGAAAGTGGTGAAGCAGAGTTGATGATCTCCAGTTTTTGGGCTGTAAGTTCCATGAGAAGTATGTTTCCAGACCAACTCATATTCTCTGTCTATGAATCTAATGTGGGAGTGTCGGAGGGCTGTGATGTACCTATTCCAATATTGGGCCCATCGGGAGGGGGGGGGGGGGGCCNCCATTTTGCAGAAGGAACTGGACTAGATGGGGGGGTAAAAGATGGTTGAGTTGACTATTTGGCCAAAGATAAGCTCCTATTCTTACATTTGACCCATTCCCCACTTTCCATGAGAGTCCATTCCGAATTAGAGAGAAAGCATTGTATATTTCCTTCCAGATGATTGAACCTAACCCTGAAGGGGCGAAGGCTGAATTTCTGATCCAATCCCACAAGGGTACTGGGATTATGTACTTTTGGTAGAACACCTTTGTCAAAAGAATTTTTGTTGTGATAAGTCTCCACCCTAAGTTTTCTTCCAAATATTTGGAAAAGAGGTTAATGTTCTTTATACCCCATCCTCCCAGTGATTTAGGTCTCGCTATTTGGTCCCATTTTACCCATGGGAGAACCATTTGTTCCTTCTTTCCTGTCCAAAGAAATTTTGAGCAGATTTTTTGAGACTTTTCCAGGATGGATTTTGGGATCCTGGATAAAGATATCTAGTAGACCGAGATTGCTTCAAGGACAGATTTAACCAAAACTAGTCTTCTTCCTCTCGAGATCCATCTGTTGCACCAGCTGTTTACCCTTTGTTCCAGTTTTTCCACCAGCCAGTTCCAGTCTTCTTTTTTGTAGCAATTTGGTTTGAGGCTGAAATCTAGATACTTCAGACCATTATTTAAAAGAGTGACCAAGAAAGGGAAAATGGTCAAGAACCTCCTTACAATGCCTTCATCCAAATTGAATGTCGTGAGAGAGGATTCTTCTCACTTAGGATCATCCCTGTGGATTTGCAGAAAGTCTGCAGAATTGCTGATAGCTTTTCTGCCTCTCGAAGTGTATCATTGCATAAAAGTAGGATTTTGTCTAAAAATAGGAGGTGGGTGATATTGAGGTTTGTATCTAATTTGATCCCTTCAATCCAACCTCTTCTATTTGCATTCAGGATGGCGCTGCTCAG
This sequence comes from Pseudotsuga menziesii, assembly GCA_001517045.1. Classification (NCBI taxonomy): domain Eukaryota; kingdom Viridiplantae; phylum Streptophyta; class Pinopsida; order Pinales; family Pinaceae; genus Pseudotsuga; species Pseudotsuga menziesii. Next base: position 315,081 of record LPNX010991900.1, read on the forward strand.
ACATTCTGCTATAAGGAAGAATAGGAGGGGGGAGAGAGGGCAAACCTATCTAAGTCCCCTCTCTGAGTGGAAGAAACATGAGGCTGAACAATTTATAAGAAGTGTAAAAGTTGTTGTAGAGATGCAGGAAAAAATCCATTATAATGGAGTAGTCGAATCCCAGATGAGTGAGCAGAAGCCTTAGGTAGATCCAGCTTTCTCTATCAAAATATTTTGAAAGATAGATTTTGAGGATTGCTCCTTTTGATTTTTTGAACTTTACAGTGTGCATACCTTCCTGAGACACACCTATTGCTTCATGAATTTTCCTGTCTTACAAGAACTTGTACTGTTCATGAGAGATGATTTTTGAGAGAACCTTCTTTCCCCACTGAGCAATCACTTTTTCTATCACCTTGTAATTGATGTTGTAGAGGGATATAGGTCTACAGCCTTCCAAGTTGACAGGGTTGTCTCTTTTAGGAATAAGATCCAAGAAGGTTGAGTTGAGGGGAGGATGTACATGTCCATTTACACAGGACGCTTCTACCAGATGGAGAAGATTGTTGGGCCAGGAAAAGTGCACAAGGAAGAAGCTGACGCACAAACAAAGGAGGAAAAGTGCATGTGTGACAAGGGAAAAGCAGGCCAAGAAGGAAGCGAATGAACCGATGCGAAAAGATAAAACATGCGCGCGGCGGAGAAAGGCAGGATAAGGATGGAAAGGAAGCACAGAGCAGAGGAAGTTGCGATAGGGTTGGTGCGACGAGGAAAATCACATCCAGAGTCGGTGGAAGAGGCAGGTAGAAGAGTTAAGGCTGGACAGGCAGAAGTCAAGGAAGACAACAGAAGGATGAATTGGAAGAAGATGGAAGGATAGTTTTGTGGCTAGTTATGACGGGCATAGATAAGCTGAAGGACATTTCCGTGGCTAGTTAAGGCTATGTTTAATGCATGCAGGACTTTTGCGGCTAGATATGGGATGACATTCAATGTAATTGCAGATATTTTGTAACCATTTGAGTCTGTAATAACTGAGTAGTACTTAGTTGACCCCGTGTGGTCTTGTAAATGCTATAAATAGGAGGAACCTGCTATGTATAAGGGTTCAGTTGGATTCTGTTAGATGAGATTAAATTAGATTTAGTAGTTGAATCAGAGAGGAGTCTGGTAGAAGTAGAAGGCTGTTGAGCCGCAGATCTTACAGCTGTGTGCGCAAACCGCCAGTAAAGTAGAAGAGTCGATCGAGGTTGTGTGTGGATCAGTAGGAGTAGATAGAAAATAAAATAGAGAGCATGAGAGCAAGAAGATTGAGTTAGAAATACATATCTTAAGAACATTCTACAAGTTGCAGGATGCAAGGTGCTACCTATATCTCTCATGCTAGATGAAGAGCACCTTGGTGATTTTTCCTAGATGAGTTTCCAAGTTATTTCTTGTGTTATATGGATGAATGTTATTGAAAGGTCAATGTTTATGTGAATGTTTGCTCATATTACATTATTACATTTACAGTTGTTGTTGGATGTATGTCGCAATATAATGAATGATTGTTTAAAAGTATGGATGGATGATTGTGTATGAGTTCATGGTTAATATGCTAAGTATAAATATAAGTCGCGCACTGTTTGTCGAGTATAAGGAATCGGCTGCGCCACATAGTTGCGCTAGTTATTAAAGTATAAGGACAAGGTCGCATCGCGTGGGTTGTCTGTGGCACTTGGTTGTGCTGCTGTTGTAGAGTGAAAGACCCCATCCCATCGTCTTTGTTGAGTACCTTGGCCATGCGCCAAGGGACTATAATCCCTCACCAACTGTAGAAACATGGTTCTGGTAGTTACCCATTAAGATATCTCGGGTGAGACTGCACCTGCATCACAGGCATTGTCGACTGATCCTTCTCTGTCGGGCCGATGTCTTTTGGTGTCTTGTTGGTGTTGTGTTGTTGATTGAACTGCGGGTCGAGACAAGAGGGAGAAAGAGGCCAAAAAATGGTTCTGTTGTCGGGAACTTAGCAATTTGAGTCGAGGGAAATGTTGTGGAATCCGATGAAGAATGGGATAGAGGACTGGATGGAGTCTAAGATGCTAGCATTTGCGTAAGAGGAGAGCACATGATATCAGTTGAGCGCATAAAACTGGGTGGACGAATACATATATTCGGATATTCACGAGATCTTCTTTGAAGAGTTTCCCATTGTACTGCGCGAGTGGCTGTCAATATTGGCAGGAAGGAAGACAAATTTCCAGAGAAGAGAAGTAGTCAAGTGGAGTGATCAGTTGGTTCATGAAGTAACCAGTGTAAGTAACTCCATTTATAGAGCTGTTGATTTTTTTGGTTGATAGTATTTTGCAAGGATATATCACTGAGTTTGTAGTAGAGGCTATAACCTCATATAGTGAGGCTAAAAGAAATGTTTTCCAAGGACCTCGAAGAAGATATTTTCTATTTATTAGTACATGGATCAAGATGCTCGTTTATGAGAAGGGTATATTGGAGTTGAGTAGTTGAGTCGCATACCCCAGAGGAAGGCTATGTCGCAGTCGACTTGTCAAGAAAATGGGAAATGGTGAGTTGAGATGTTCCCAAGAAGTAAAAAACCTGAACTAGAGGCTGGATTCCTATGGAGTGGAAGGAGATTCAGATCAAGGAAAATAAGAAAGATGGAGGAAGGTCGACGAGCTCCTAGTCTATTCGAGGAGAGTGAGCACGAACTTCAGTCGTAGGTAGAAAAAGGGTCTTGTGATGAAGAGGAGGAATATAACTTGATCTCAGAAGGCATAGAAGACTCTGAAGAGACTTTATAGTCACCATGGTCAGGACACAACTACATCACACTAGGAGTATCGCCAGAGGTAATATCTAGAGCCTCATCTACTGAAAGAGTTGTTAATACAGATAGTTCTAGTACCGCGACTAGCGCGTAGGAAAATACACCTCCATTAAATTAGTCATCAGATAACCCTGATGCCAACACAATCGCCGAGCATGATATTCGGTTACCCACATTCAATGGTAATGGAGCAGAAGATCAAGAGCAGCATTGGTTCATCTGTGAATTTGTTTGGATGGTTCACCTAGTTCAGAACGCGGACTTGAAGAAAACACAGATTCTCATGACTTTGAGGGGTTGTGAGCTCAACTAGTTTATGAAATTCTGTGTGGTACCACCAGGAACACCATAGAAGACCCTTGAAGAGACACGATCCGCAATGATCTATGAGTTTAGAGAGCCTAAATCTGAGTCGCAGTGTATCACTGAGATCAAGGAAATCAAACAAGCATTGACAGAGTCAGTATGGGACTTTGACCAATGGTTTAAGACTTTGATGGCCAAGGTAAGTTTCTAGATGTCGGATGTACATCATAAAGAGTGGTTTATTGTTGCACTATTACCACACATCTGAGTCCCATTAATGCAAAAAAATATTGAGTCATAGACGAAAGCGCTAGAGTTGGCGATGAAGCTAGAGCCTCACCAATCGAAAATGGTGTTGCGGAATGGTGCAGATTCAGTCACAGTTGGCTAACCTGACGATACAACTACAGGTCATCAAGAAGGGTAAGGAAGCCCATGAAGATTTATGGTGCACAAATGTAGAATGGATGGACACACTAAGGATAATTGTTCGACCTTCATGAATTATGTCTCATCTGGTGTGCCAAACCCATTAAGTTCCCATGGACTACCCTGGTGTCACATATACCAGACTAGAGGACATCGCGATGAGGATTGTTTATACTTGCAGAATATTGTAAGCACTCATGCAAAACTATTTTTGTAAATTTTTTAAGTCAGTAGGGAATGAAGAGAAGGATTAGATAGCATACCAGCTCCTGAAGGAAAAGACGATCTACGCATACTTAATGAGGAATGATCGGAAGACCCAGGCTGAATCGGCACAAGCATCATATCATCCTGCACAGTTCCCACCCAATCAAAATCAGAACCAGTATCAGGCTTAGTGTGCACCATAACAACCATATGCGTAGAAGAATCACTATCAGTTGCCCTACCAGTAGAATCAGTACCCCCCGCAGCAACCACACCCTCAAGGAAGGGGCGACGGAAACTTCAAAGGCAGAGGAAGAGGAGGAGGATTTGGTAGAGGAAGAGGTTAGGTTACATGATATAAATGTGGAAATCCAGGTCACTATGCCAGATATTTCCTGGAACCTACGAAGACATGTTCATATTGTAAGGGGCATGACCATAATGTGGAGAAATTTCCTCAGTTGATCGAAAAATGGTAGGCTAGGAACATCACATGTCCTAACCCTACGCAGAATCTGAACCCAAACCCGAATCCTAACTTGAACGTTCAGATGATTGTTGCTAAGCCGAGAGACCCAAACGTTGCTGTCATAATACGAGGAGGTGCTGCGACTAAAGCTGATCAAGAAACCCCACAAGAATGACCGCAGCCGCAGTTAAGACCCACAGCGCAGAATAAGGTGCCATTCAATGTCCAAAAACAGAAGCAAGTATTCATGGACGTGCGACGTGAGTTTGTGGATCCAAAAGAACCATCGACATTAGAAGAAGTCAAGGAGATGCCTGAACAATTTCACCAAATATTTCAGAAGAAGACTCCACAAAAGGTAAGTAAACTCAAGTCGTTTCTGTCAAGTTGCTTAGTGTTAATATAAGATAAAGATGCTATCGCAGAACTATAAGCACTAATAGAAGAAACACCAGTAGAGCTGCAACTTGAAAAGAAAGTTAACCGGGTTAGCAAGAAATTCAAAACTCGACGCGAGTTAAGAATGACTGCGTAGATAAGGTATTATGACATGGATTATATCATTTTATAATTGGGATCTGATGTCAATATTTTGATGCGACAAACTTGGGAAAGTATGGGTAAGCCATGCCTGGACTGGTCTCCTGTCCAGCTACGACTTGCAAATTAGGTGAAGGTCCTCCCGATTGGTAGATTGAGTCAAGTTCCTATCGAAATTGACGAGTTGTGCACGTTTGCGGACTTTGAAGTCATTAACATTGTTGATGACACAAATACATATCATGCACTGCTGGGGATATATTGGGCCATATACAATCAGACCATTATAAATTTTAAGAAAAGGATCCTCTCATTCGAGGATAATGAGATGAGAGTAGTGTCGCCCATTGATCCATTGGAGGGATATAGATATGTAGAACTTGTCTGCAATTAGGGACAGGATGAATATCTCAACCAGATCTACAATGTCACTTCCATGCAAGAAGACTACATTAATCTGACAATAGATGGAAACCTGAGTTGGAAGAGTGCTAGTTCCTGTAAATTCGACTCAGGGGAGGCATTGGAGAACATGAAAAATAGGCTGCATGAGGTCTCTATGAGGAGGTGCGCAAGAGTTACAAGGTCTGTGCTATGGGTGGAGAACGAGCTACGAGAGATTCCCACCTATGAGGGTTTTCCTAACCTTGTGACCTTCTTAAGTGAGTTTGAAGGACTTGTAACAGAGTCCCAGCACTCGTCTACGTTAGATCATGTGCCGAAGGCTACACCTGCTAGATGGCGGGGTACACACAAGAAATTCATAATATAACGGCCACAATGCAAAAGGCTGATGGAAGTCATATTCAGTGAGGAAGTCACCACCATGAATCACAAATATACATGATTGTCGAGCCCTGTACAACACATAAATTAGTGTCGCATCGTATTTGCAGAATACCTACGACAAGAATGGGTCCATCATTTCATTCATACATTGGAAATGAAACCTAAAACACGGTATGTATATAGAGTTGCGACAAGGAGCCCAATATTGGGAAGGAATAACTAAGCAGTTTAGGCAAACATTTGAATTTGCTGATGAGCAACCTACAGTTGATGCTGCACTTCAAACGATAAAGGAGAAGATATTTGCTGAAATACCTGTCAAAGAGGCCAATGCTGACCAGTGCAGTGCGACCATTCAACAAAGGATGGCTTACTACAATTTAGCTGGAGACCCAGATGATGATTCGACTAACATAAATATACCAGAATCAGAGGGCACGAGCGCAATAGAAGGAAGTGGTATTTCAAGTGGCTAGTTCCTTAAGCCGTTGAAAATCAAGAAAGTGAACATTGGGTCGCCAGAGAACCCAAAGTTCGCCAATATAGGATATTATTGGGATGGAGAGATAGTCGCGAAGATCACAGACTTGCTGCATGAGTATCAGGATCTATTTCCTACCAATATATCAAAGATGAAGGGAATAGTCAACAACCTAGGAGAGATGAAAATACCACTGCAACTAGATGCTAAACCCAGTAAGTAGTGACCCTATAGGTTGAATCCAAGATATAAAGAGAAGGTAAAAGTAGAATTGGATCGCATGTTCGACGTAGGAATCATTGAAACTGTTGAGGAATCGCAGTGGATCAGCGCTATAGTGATCTAGGATAAGAAAACAATAGGCGAAGTGAGGATCTGTGTCGACTTGAGAAAATGAATGATGCATCCCTGCACGATCCATTCCCAACACCATTTACGGATGAAATACTTGAAAGCATCAGAGGACAAGAGATGTATTCATTCACCGATGTCTTCTCTGGCTATCATCAAGTAATAATCTCGAAGGAGGATCGCATGCTCGACGCAGGAATCATTGAACCTGTTGAGGAATCGTAGTGGATTAGCGCTATAGTGATCTAGGATAAGAAAACAATAGGCGAAGTGAGGATCTGTGTCACCTTGAGAAAATGAATGATGCATCCCTGCACGATCCATTCCCAACACCATTTACGGATGAAATACTTGAAAGCATCAGAGGACAAGAGATGTATTCATTCACTGATGTCTTCTCTGGCTATCATCAAGTAATAATCTCGAAGGAGGGTCGGCACAAAACGACCTTTGTCACAGAATGGGGATGCTACCAGTATACGGTAATGCCCTTTGGACTCAAGAATGCACCTACTATTTTTTATAGAATAGTAGTCTCTACTTTTAAAGATTTCATTCATAAGTTTCTTGAAGTCTACTTTGATTATTGGACTGTGTTTGGTCTAGTAAGAGACCATATTGAGAGTCTGCGGATGATGCTGTGCTGGTGTCGCCAGTATCATATCACGCTTAATTCCAAGAAATGTATTTTTTGCGCACCATTTGGTGTTCTGTTGGGTCACGTCATATGTCATGACAGTATTTTGGTCGACCCAAAAAAATTTGCAATTATCCTTGTATTCATTCACCGATGTCTTCTCTGGCTATCATCAAGTAATAATCTCGAAGGAGGATCGGCACAAAACGACCTTTGTCACAGAAAGGGGATGCTACCAGTATATGGTAATGCCCTTTGGACTCAAGAATGCACCTACTATTTTTTCTAGAATAGTAGTCTCTACTTTTAAAGATTTCATTCATAAGTTTCTTGAAGTCTACTTTGATTATTGGACTGTGTTTGGTCTAGTAAGAGACCATATTGAGAGTCTACGGATGATGCTGTGCTGGTGTTTCCAGTATCATATCATGCTTAATTCCAAGAAATGTATTTTTTGCGCACCATTTGGTGTTCTGTTGGGTCATGTCATATGTCGTGATAGTATTTTGGTCGACCCAACAAAATTTGCAATTATCCTTGAATTACCACCACCTACATCAGTCACGCAACTCAGATCAATTCTAGGACATACATGCTACTACAGGAAGTTTATTAAAGGGTATGTAGAGATCACTGCACCTATGGAGAAACTACAGAAGAAAGATACAAAGTTTTAGTGGACACCAATTTTCCAAGAAATCTTGGAAAAATCAAAGAACAAGATGGCCACAACACCAATACTTGTATTCCCCGACTGGAAGAAGGAGTTCCATGTTCATGTCGATGTGTCGTCTGTCACGCTCAACATAGTATTGACACAACCAGGAGAGGGTGCGATTGACCACCCTATTTCTTTTGCTAGTAGAAACTATCAACGACAGAAAATAAATACACAACGACAGAAAGATAAGGCATCGATATGGTTTATGCACTTCAGAAGTTTCGACACTACTTGTTGGGTGGACATTTTCATATGTACACTGATCATTCATCGCTTAAATACCTAGTCAACAAGCCAATGTTGGGGAGGGAGGATCTGTCGATGGATTCTCTTGTTCCAAGAATTTTATTTTGAGGTCATTGTCAAACTTGGTCGACTGAATGTTGGACCAGACCACCTGTCAAGGATAAAGAGTGGTGAAGAACCAACCAGCCTAGAAGATAATTTTGTCGAAACACAACTGTTTGTGGTCACTATGATGGAATGTCAGAACAAGGAGTTTAATGCAATCATCCACTTTTTGAGTACATTCTACGTTCCTCCAGTATTCTCCACTAATCAAAAGAAGCAATTGGTCATCAGAGATGCATAATTCACATTGATTGCTGGACACCTCTATAAGTTGGGTGCGGATGAAATATTGTGTCGCTGTATTTTTTATTATGAGCGACCTTGGGTTATGAGTGAAACACATGATGGTATCGCAGGTGGACACTACGTGGGAAAGGAAACTGTGCACAATATATTGCAGGTAGGACTATGGTGGCCAACCATACACATAAATACTAAAATCTTCTGCAGGCGCTGTGATATCTGTCAGAGAACAGGAAAACCATTGCACTGCGACGAGATGCCACTTGCACCACAGATAACAATGCGAGCCTTCAAAAAATGGGCTGTTGATTTTGTGGGCCCGATCAGTCCCCTAGGGAAAAATACTAGAGCACCCTACATTATCACTGCAACAGACTATTTAACCATATGGGATGAAGCTGCGCCTGTAAAAGATTGCACCACTGCGACTACGACGAAGTTTTTATTTGAAAACATAGTCACTAGATTTGGTTGTCCAAAAATTCTACTAAGTGACCATGGTATGCATTTTGTTAACAAGATGATTGCTGAGCTTACTGTAGAGTTTCAGATCCAGCATAAGAAGATGATGCCCTACCATCCTCAGGCGAATGGAACGGTCGAAGCTTTTAACAAGATTCTGGAGAATGCATTGACCAAGGTATGCAATGTGCACTGAGATGACTGGGATCAGAAAGTATCACCTGTGCTATGGGAATATTGCACAACTTGAAAATGATTGACAGGGCACACCCCATTCAGACTAGTATATGGACAGGAAGCTATTGTACCAATGGAGTATATTGCGCTGACGGAAATGACCGACGGAGATGCTGTTGAACAGAGGTTGTCATAGCTTGTTAAAATGGAAGATGAATGATTCATTGTAGGATTTCATCAGGATGTTGAGAAGCAGAGAAATAAAGCATGGAATAATCGCCATATTCGGGTTAAACCATTAAAAGTCAGAGGACTTGTGTTGCTGTATGACAAATTTTTTTTCAAACACCTAGGTAAGCTAAAGAAACATTGGATAGGGCCATATGTGATTGCGCACATCACTGATGCGGGCGTAGTAAAAATGCAGAGACTAGAGGGAACTTATGTCGTAGGTATGGTGAATGGAAGTTTCTTGAAACCATTCTATGATGGCCATAACATCCCTGGCTAAAATCGTGCTGCACATGAAAAAAAAAGTGGAAAGGTGGAAACTGTTTTGTCGCACGTTTGCAGTGGAACCAGCTAAAAGCGCAAAGAGCAACAAAAGGTGGAAAATGCAGGAAAAAGAGGAAATGATAGGCTGTCCGACATTGAAGTGAAAATATCCGGTGAATATTGAGGTCGTTATGACAAATAAGCGTCATTAATTCGACGATATATGAGGAGAATGATGGCGTGATTTTTGGTCCCATTAGTCGTCCTCGACATAACTACCATAACTGTGCTGCCAGGTACATCGCAACACTCGAGTTGCCGAGTTAATGAAGGGATGCATTGGTCGAGAAGCCCATGTGTCCAATTAGACCTCGACCTCCCATTGTATAACGAATTCAGGACACATAGGTGAGTATAAATACAAGGCTTATCCATTAAACAATATTTTACGCACACAAAGAGAGCACGTGAAAACCAGAGTTGAGAGTATACAGAGCTGAAGCTTGTCACAGAGTGAGTCGACACCCATGGTAATAGAGATATCTAGTGCAAGTGAGCTATTCAATGTGAATTTCAATACTGGGTGTCCAATTGAGGAAGAAATCACATTGCCCGAAGTACATCAACCAGAACGAGAACCAGAACTCGACCCAATGGCGCAAACAAGAAAGAAGCCTTCTCCTACGGCTACTCCGACCCCTGTTCCAGCCGATGGTTCGTGCCCTATGCCAAAACCTATTTAGAACCCACCAATTGCACCTGCACAACATATTAGAGAGTCGAGACAGGCTGGGGAGAGAGTGGCTGGAGAGTCGTCCCATCCAGGAATGACAAGGAAACACAAGGCTAAGGCCGTTGTGGAAAACCCTGGGAAAGAACGACATGATGGAGGAGGAATCCCCACCTCGTAGAGACCCGAACGATGAGGAGGAAGAAGAAATATTCCCACACTATGTCTGGCCAAGGAGAGCCGAGGTGGAGGTAGTGATGCTTCCCACGAAAGCGCACCCAATTTTGGTAGCACCCCGGATCCTTGAGTGTGTACCCCTACTAATGGACATAATGACGAAGATATCCTAGTTGGGATTCACGAATTATGACACTTGCTTGCAGTTGGGTTTGGAAAGAAAGAATAGCATGGTCACTATTTAGACCGGGCCAACTAGGCCTGAGGTTCTGAATCCGATGAAGTGGGATACTGGCACCGACCAAGCAGGATTGACGAAATTGCTGTTCATGCCCCATTTTGTCCATATCCTGTAGGCCAACAGATATGTGAAACAACTCCTGGTATGTTTCCACAAAGGATGCTTCTGTCTCGATTGACCGTCGAGCTTATCTCATCAATCAGAGGACTACCGAAGAAAGGGCACAGCCCTGTGCCATATTTGTGCCAGGCCAGGGATACCACCAAGATGAAGTATAAGTATAATATGCAGCATGCAGGTAGGGGATTCTCGATTCCCCCTATCAAATACGTCGACCTGCGGTTCATCACAATGATCATGTCTTGTAAGATGTTTCATAAGATGAGGCTGAATGAATGCACCATTGGAGTAGTAGAACCTCCAGAGAAATGCACACAAGGTGTGACTTTCAACTGGTCGCAGTTCTTACTGAATGAATTGATAGACGACGCAGCGCAGTCACTGGATGATCCTAAGTACAAACTTCACTACTCTTGGCTATTCATCCTGATCTTGTTCACCTTGTGAGCCAACAGACCAGACTATGAGCCAATGGATGTCCCACTACCTTTCCTAGGCGCAAAGTACTAGAAGTTGTGGGAGGACAAAAAAAGCAAGATCCGACAGAAGGATATTAACATCAAGTTTTTTCTGCATGGTGAGGCACTGCGCGATGTTATCAAGAGATCCCACCGAGTTTGGGATGCGACAGTGCACAAGTATGTGGCCTTCATCAATTTCCAAGCGGGTGTGCATAACATGATTTTGGAGCCAAAGAAAGACTCGACTAAGAAAGCACACCAAGAAGGGTTCATGATCGCTGATGATGATGTGGACGCCATTGTCACAGAGTGGCCTAAAGAATGGAGCGGCCCATTGGCAGAATCACTTCCTAAAGTAGAAAACCAAGAAGACCTACCAGCTAACCAAGGTGGAAAGGCTGGCATAGGCGGCAATGCTAGAAATGGCCAAGATAATGGCCAAGGAAACAATGGAGGCGACGATCAAGATAATCAATTGTAAGAAGGAAAAGATGATAACAACGGTGATGGTGGATCCCTTCGAAGAGATGAAGAGAAGACACCGTACTGATGAGGAGATCTGTAGTTGCTAGAAATAAAAACAACAATAGTGCAGGCCACTACACAAAAAGAGGAAGGTTAGCAAAACAACTAACACAGATACCTTGACATAGGATGCCAATTCGCGCACTACAAGACTATGTAGCCGGGATCGCCAAGAAAATCCTCGAGGTTTTGAATACACAACTAGAAAACGTGGTTGGTCAAGTTTCATAGCACCTCAATAGGCTCATATACACCATTAACAAGGTCAAAACCACTATCAAGGCTGAAACATATGGTGTGGATCCCAACGTCCCATTAGTTACACCAGAGCTAGTGCCACCAATCAAATTACAAATCCATGGGTGCACAATGGAAACAGGAATGGCGACGGGTGCATTTGATGATGTTGTCAAAGAGTTTGACACATTGGAGATCGACTTCTCCTAGATCTCATTGGGTGAAGTATACAAGATACAACAGGAAGCCATAAATGAAATACGACTTCAGTAGAATGTTGTTACCTATTAGGAAATGAAACAACAAAGGAAGGCCAAGAAACACAAGGCCCTCCTGAAAGAGAAAGAACAAGAAATTGTGGCACGCGAGCACAACCATGTTGCACTAACTGAAGCCATTAAGGGTCTGGTCGCAAAATTCCCACCAGAAGAGGGCCAAGAAGATAAAGATTCAACTACCAAGGTTTCCTATCTGTTGTGGACTGTAGTGGAGTTGAAGAAGCAGGTTGAAGAGCTTCAGGTTAGGAAGGTACCGAGCACACCTCCTGAGGTGCTCGAAGAGCGAAGTAGAGCAGCATATGAAGCTATTGGAAAGATAGGCAAGGGAGAAAAAATATACGCTAAGGTAGTTGAATCTATTTCCACGATATGGGAAGTGCTTCTAGAGGATGAGACTGGAGAAAGGATCAGGGAAAGTGTGCGATAGGATGACGAAAAAATCAGCATGGCAAAGGTAGAGATGAAGAACTTGCTATTTCAGGAAAATGTTATGAAGATGGCAGAGATCAAACAGTTGCAGCAGGAAGTCCAAGATATCAGTGACATAGAGTAGACTAGGAAAGCAGAAGTGGAAACACACCAGTCGGAAGCAGCGCGGCTCACAGGACTTATTCAACCTATGCAACAAAAACTTCAGCACATGGTGCAATCACTAGAAGTAGGACCGTCGGAACATATCAGTTCTGATCGAGTGGAGTAGTTGGCCGCACAGGAAGAGGAGGCTTCTAGAGTGCAGCATATGGTGAAAGAATTTCAGGACAAGGTTGGTCCTCCCATGCAACCTGGGATGGAGCTCGAGATGGAGGCTTAAGTCGCGAGCAGTCACAATTTTGTGCAGATATCCATTTTTGCTTAGTGGCTTGGGATGAGCCACGTGTGAGTGTTGGGGGCGTATTGGGCCAGGAAAAGTGCACAAGGAAGAAGCTGATGTGCAAACAAAGGACGAAAAGTGTACGCGTGACAAGGAAAAATCAGGTCAAGAAGGAAGTGAATGAACCAGTGTGGAAAGATAAAAATTGCGCGCGACAGAGAAAGGCAGGATAAGGATGGAAAGGAAGCACAGAGTAGAGGAAGCTATGATAGGGTTGGTGTGACGAGGAAAAGCAAATTCAGAGTCTGTGGAAGAGGTAGGCATAAGAGTTAAGGCTGGACAGGTGGAAGTCAAGGAAGATAGTAGAAGGACGAACTAGAAGAAGATGGAAGGACAATTTTGCGGCTAGTTATGACTCATACAGATAAGTTGAAGGAAGTTTCTGTGGCTAGTTAAGGCTGTGGTTAATGCATGTAGGACTTTTGTGGCTAGGTGTGGTCCAACATTCAATGTAATTGCAGATATTTTGTAACCATTTAATTCTGTAATAACTGAGTAGTATTGAGTTGACCTTGCGTGGTCTTGTAAATGCTATAAATAGGAGGAACCCGCTCTGTATAAGGGTTCAGTCATATTATGTTAGATGAGATTAAATTAGATTTAGTAGTTGAATCAAAGAGGAGTTTGGTAGAAGTAGAATGTTGTTGAGTTGCGGATATTGCAGTTGTGTGTGTAGACCACTAGTAAAGTAGAAGAGTCGATCCAAGCTGTGTGTGGATCAGTAGGAGTAGATAGAGAATAAACCAGAGAGCATGAGAGCAAGAATATTGAGTCAAAAAGACATATCTTAAGAACAATATGCAAGTTGCAGGCTGCGAGGTGCTACCTATATTTCTCATGCCAGATGAAGAGCACCTTGGTGGTTTTTCCCAGATGGGTTTCCACGTTATTTCCTATGTTATATGGATGGATGTTGTTGAAGGGTGAATGTTTAGGTGAATGTTTTCTTATCTTACATTATTATAGTTACAGTTGTTGTTGGATCTATCTCACAGTATGAATGAATGATTGTTTAAAATTATGGCTGGATGATTATGTATGAGTTCATGGTTAATATGCTAAGTATAAATATAAGTCGCGCACTGTCTATCGAGTATAAGGAATCGGCTGCGCCAGTTGTTAAAGTTTAAGGACAAGGTCGTGTCGTGAGGGTTGTCTGTGGTATTTGGTTGTGCTGCTATCACAGAGTGAGGGACTCCATCCCATCATCTTTGTCGAGCACCTTGGCCATGTGCCAAGGGATTGTAATCCCTCTCCAATTATAGAACATGGTTATGGCAGTTACCCATTAAGATATCTCGGGTGAAACTGCACCTCCCTCGCGGGCGTTGTCGACTGAGCTTGCTCTGTCGGGCCTATGTCTTTTGGTGTCTTGTGGGTATTGTGTTGTTGATTGAACCACGGGTCGAGACAAGAAGGAGAAAGAGGCCAACAATTGGTTCTGTTGCCGACACATTAGCCATTTGAGTCGAGGGAAATGTTGTGGCATCTGATGAAGAATGAGATAGAGGACTGGCTGGAGTCTAAGACGCTAGCATTCGCGCATGAGGAGAGAGAAGGATCTCAGTTGAGCGCAGAAAAATGGGTGGATGAATAAATATATTCGGATATTCATGAGATCTTCTTTGCAGAGTTTCCCATTGTACTGCATGAGTGGCTGTCAATATTGGCAAGAAGGCAGAAAAATTTCTAGAGAAGAGAAGCAGTCGAGTGGAGTGATCAGTTGGTTTGCGAAGTAACTAGTGTAAGTAACTCCATCTCTAGAGCTGTTGATTTTTGGGTGGATAGTATTTTGCATGGATATATTGCTGAATTTCCAATAGAGGCTATAACCTCATATAGTGAGGTTGAAAGAATTTTTTTTTCGAGGACCATGAAGAATATATTTGTTATGTATCAGTACATGGATCAAGATGATCATTTCTGAGAAGGGTATACTGCAGTTGAGTAGTTGAGTCGTATACCCCGGAGGAAGGATCTGTCGCAGATGAACTGTCAATAAAATGAAAAATGATGAGTTGAGATGTTCCCAGGAAGTACATAACCTGAACTAGAGGATGGATTCCTAAGGACTGGAAGGAGATTCAAATCAGGGAAAAGAAGAAAGACGGAGGAAGGTCGATGAGATCCTAGTCTGTTTGAGGAGAGTGAGCACGAAATTCAGTCGCAGGTAGATGAAGGGTCTTGCGACGAAGAGGTGGACTATATAATGATCTCAGAAGGCGTAAAAGACTCTAAAGAAACTGTCGAGTCACTAAGGTCAGGATGCAACTACATCACACCAGGAGTATCGCCAGAGGTAAGATCTAGAGCCTCATCTCCTGAAAGAGTTGTTAATACTGATAGTGCTAGTACTGCAACTAGTGTGCGGGACAATACAACTCCATTAAATAAGTCATCAGATAAACCTGATGCCAACAAAATGGCCGGGCATGATATTTGGTTACCCACATTCAATGGTAATGGAGCAAAAGATCCAGAGTAGCATTGGTTCATCTGTGAAGCTGTTTGGATGGTTCTCCTAGTTCAGAATGTGGACTTGAAGAAAGCACAGATGATCACAACTTTGAGGGGTCGTGTGCTCAACTGGTTTATGAAATTTTGTGTGTTACCGCCAGGAATACCACAGAAGACCCTTGAAGAGATACAAGCCACAATGATCTTTGAGTTCAGAAAACCTAAATTTGAGTCGCAGTGTATCAATGAGATCAAGGAAATCAAACAAGCATTGGCAAAGTCAGTATGGGAATTTGAAAACCGGTTTAAGATTTTGATGACCAAGGTAAGTTTCCAGATGTCGGATGTACAACATAAGTAGTGGTTTATTGCTGTTCTTTTACCACACGTCTGAGGCCCATTAATGCAACAAAATATTGAGTCGCAGATGGAAGCGCTTGAGTTGGTGATGAAGCTAGAGGCCTCGCTAATCGACAATGGTGCCGTAGGAATGGTGCAGATTCAGTTGCAGTTGGCTGACCTGACGATACAATTGCAGGACATCAAGAAGGGTAAGGAATCCCATGAAGAGTTATGGTGCACAAAATGCAGAACAGATGGACACACCAAGGATAATTGTTTGACCTTCATGAATTACATCTCATATGGTGCTCCAAACCCATTAAGTACCCATGGACTACCTTGGTGTCGCATATGTAAAACTAGAGGACATCACGATGAGGGCTGTTTATATTTGCAGAATATTGTAAGCACTCCCGCAAACCTGTTTTTTGTAAATTTTATAAGTCAATAGGTCATGAAGAGAAGGATTGCAGAGCATACCAGCTCACAGGCGTTGCCGACTGAGCTTGCTCTATCGGGCCGATGTCTTTTGGTGTCTTATTGGTATTGTGTTGTTGATTAAACCGTGGGTCGAGACAAGAAGGAGAAAGAGGCCAACAAATATCATGACCGATTGTGTCATAGGATTCTAGAAAGAATTCAATGGTCCACCTGTATGGGCCTGGGATTTATTCTTTCTGGAAGCCGTGAAGGATGGTTTTTAGCTCTTCTTTCGAGACTTCTTCCATCAAGTTTGCAATATCTTCTTCTGTGATTCTTTCAGGGAAGAAGAGTGAGGTATGGATGACTTTTGCAATAGTGGCCTGTTGATATGCTTTAAAAAGGTTTTCATAGTAAGCTTTTCCAATCTCATCCATTCCTTCAAAACTGGATAGTGGTTCGTCATTTGAGTTTCTTAATTCCCAAATTGTATTCTGCTATTTCCTTCCCTTGGAAAAAACATGAAAGAATTTTGTGTTTTCATATTTAAAGGCCATCCAAATGGCTCTGGTCTTTAGTCTCAAGATTTCCTCCCTTTCCTCTAGAATCTTCCTTCTGCTAGATTCTAGAGAGACAAGTCTTTACTTTTCTTCCTATGTGGAGAGGTCTCCCCCTTATGAGTTGTGGATTTCAGCCAAATCTGCCTCAATATGACTAAGGGCTTGATCCTCCTGAATTTTTTGTTCTTGGCCCAATCCTTCAAGAGACGTTTAATTTGAGCAAGGTTTTGCACAAAGTGAGTAGCAACATGTGAGCCAAATTTTTCTACATAAGGAATCCATTTGGAGTGAGTGAGCCTAAGGACTTCTTCATGTTTTAGCCAAGCTGCACAAAATTTGAAGGGGATGGATGTTTTTTTAGGATTTCTCAAAATATCCAAACAGATGGGAAGATGGTCCAAGTCGGCTCCTGAGTCAACCCATTGTTTAAACATAAGGTCTTTTTCAATTATACTTTCACCAAGTAGAAATATGTCTAGTCTTTTTGCAATTTGATCTTCCCTAGATCTTCTGTTTGTCCAAGTTGGCCTGATCTTTTGAGGTTCCAGATACACCACCTTAAGATTCTGGAGAAGATTTTTAAAGAAGGTGGCTAAGGAGTCCGTTCTTACTTTGTTCCCCAGATCACATGGAATCCAAGGGTGAAGTTAACATCACCACCAATTACCACATTGTCTCCTTTTAGGAAGTGGGAGGCTTGAACCGATTCCCAGAATGCCACTCTGTTTTTGTATGACCCAGAAATGTTTATAACATTTAGATGTAAGTTTGCTTCCGCCCAGAAAATTTCTAGCCCCATGCCAATGGAGGCTCCCCAAGAGTTTACACAACATAGGGTGGAAGGGTTCCATCCTATTTCCAGGCCACCCGAGAGTCCTTTTGCTCTCTGGACCAAGTAAGAGAATTTTCTTGAAATAGAAGATAAACAAGAAGAAACCTTAGATTATGAACCTAAGGTTTCATGTAGAAGATTGATATATGGATTTTGGACTTGTATAATCCTTTTTAGTGAAAGTTTTTTTCGGGTACTTGCTAGACCCCTGCAATTGAGGGAGCGAATTTTCATTTAGGAACCCCTTCAGGGGCCTACACTGCTCTAAGTGCCCCCAAAAGAGTTTTCTGCTTCCCATTTGCTTGATCCCAAAGAGCTTTTTGCTGTGCAAAGGAGAGCAATGACAGTCTGCCCCATCCCTTTCCTTTGGTTGAGAGAATAGGGTTTGTGCCTAAGCATATCATGGGAGGTGGAGGGATGGCTCGTGCAGGGATGTCCCTTGATCAGAGGTGGAATTTGATCGGGGAAAGGGGTAACAAGAGGGAGAGCAGGGACATTCTGAATATGAGGTCAGTCTGCCAGGTGAGGGGGGGTCGGTTGGGAAGAAACAAGGAGCTCTTGTGATGGAGGAGGGGGGGAGGGATAGGGTTTTTCTTGTGAGAAAGGGGTATTTTCTATGATGGGAGTGCAAGATTGTGAAGGTGCTGAATCATTTAAATTCAAAACATTTAACTGCTCTTTTAAAGAAATAACAAGAGACATACCTGAGTGTTGAGGAGTGCCCCCTTCAGGAAAAATCCCTACCTGTTCTTCTGAAGAGTTTCATGATTGAGCTGTCCTAGATACTGAAGTTCCTGTCGCTGTTGTCCCTGTGACCCATGGCTCATATTCCTTAGATAATCTCTTCTTTCGAGTAGAGATTGGGGGAGAGGAAAAAATACATTTCTTTGCCAAATTTCCTACCTTAAGGCACCGATGGAATATGAAATTCAAAACCTCATAATCCAAGATTTTTTGACAGGTTGCAGAGCCCCATATTAGGTTTAAGTGTTCCCTGATCTCTGTTCTAATATTCAGAGAAACCAGGATTCATGCAACTGATTTCTGATGGGTTTTTAGGTAGAATAAATATGCTTCTAGGAAAGTCCCAATTGCATTGATGAGATATTTCAGAGAGGGTGGCTTCCAGAATTCCAGCGGAAGGCCCGATAAGTGTACCTAAACATGAATTATGTGTAATATCTCATTGTTGACATCAAACAAGGGTGTCCATTTTTTAAACATAATGGGCACCGTACCATAAAACCAGTTTTGGCTCAGGATTTTCTCCGCTTCTTGCTTATTTCTGAAAGTGAAAATAAACCAACCCTTTGGCGAGGCATTTACCTCTGGATTTGTCGGTATCTTCCCCATCCAGTTCGTTTTCACCCAAACCTTCATTTCGTCATGATTAGGGTTCCTGCCCCTAATCTTCCCTACAAGTACCAGGTCTACCGTATCTTCTACCTCTTCTATAGCAACATTAACACCGTAGATGAGATTTAGGGTTACTCCGCTTGGGGCCAAACATTTGTTTCTCTTTTTTTTCCTAGGGTTTCCTTCTTTTCCCTCCTCTTCCAAGGAGTTTTCTATTAAAGGGCTGAGGTTGGTGTTTGAGCCAGATACTAGTAGGGTTTCAGGGAGCTCGATTGACTTCAGGATGGAATTGATGAATCCTTCGACGTTGATGTCCCCTTCCATGAGAGACGGTTTTGTTTTTTTGTAGAGAGTATCAGACTATCCTGCATCCCATATATCCCCAAGCTCCAGGAGGGTTTGTTCGAGTAGGGTAGAATCGAGGTCTAGGGGGGAAAAAATTTCACTGGTAACCACAACTGCTTGTGAGAGAACTGTTCTCGAGGTAAAAAACCCTTCGACTGTTGCTGGTGATGGAAAAACGGAAGGGCTTCCGGCAGCCGGTTCTGAAGCAAATACCATTGGTGGTGAGAGTGAAAGGTTTGAGACTATCGGGAAAAAAAGGGATATTCATCCTCCCTGTTATCCATGGCTGCGACAGACCTTCCATCTGGAAGCGCAACCGTTGAAGGTGGAGGCGAGGGAACAAAGTCTACTGCTGTCGGGCTGATTGAGGCAGCAAAAATGGGCTCACCCTGCCACGGGTCAACCATATAATCCAATAGGTTTGTGTCCTTTTCATACCCCATGTGGCAGCAGTAGTGGCCAGGAAAAAAAGATAAAAAACAACTTTGTCTTCATTGCTGGTAGTTGGCCGCAGACTCCTTCAACCCCCGCATCATGATGTATCTTTCATCGAGACTCAAGAGTCTTCTATATGCGTAAGGATTGCATTGCTTCTTGGATTCAAAAAGTAAATTACTCACTCCAATGTGCTTTTTCTATCTAGGTACTTATATATTTCTCCTTTGAAGGGATGCTTTTATAAAATGTTTATAAACTTTAATCTTGGTAATCGTCACTAGAAACTTGTTCACAATACATATTTTTTTTGTACACTATATCTCTAATTTAATATAATATAATTCTGCTCAAATAAAGATCTTGCTTTGTATATTGTTCTTATAAAACAATAAATAATGTTTCAATGGATCCAAACTATTTTATAAGTCATTATTTTTCTCAACAAAAAATCATCTCCACGTTCTAAGTCTACATGATCTATCCTCAAACAGAAGCATAATCACTCTAGTTCATGGAGAAGCTATCATTTCTTTAAGGCACTCAACCCTCACTTTGATTCTGTAAAAAAATTCAAATTTGAAGTTTTTTTCAAAACATAAGTTTTTAAATGTCAAATTAAAAATATGGAATTGTAGTTAGGGTTTTAATAAGTAAACACACACTATATGAATAATTCAATTTGGCTTTGTAATGAAGGTTGGTCGTACATTTTAGAGAAGGTGGTCAAAATTTCCTTGCTTCACTAAAATGCATGCCTAATATTTATTTCTTGATCAATTTGAGTGACTCGAATTGCAGAGTGTCGTTTTTTCCATTCCTCACCTTTTTGAATTTTCATATTTCCAATTTGTGACTTGAAAGTTTACCCTTTAGATTTCCTTAAGCATGCATAAATTTTTATTGACGTGCATTTTTTCAAAGAGGTTTATAAGTGAGAATAATAAGTATGTATCCATTTTGGAATATATGATTTATGGATAAATAGGCTCACAAATGCGTAATTATGTCTTAGTCCAAATTTAATACCTAAGGTGCACTTGGTTTGGCACCACTGTGGATTTTTGTGTTGACTATGAAAATTGGCTAATAATATCAAACTTGGATTTCCTGTAGAATATTCATTTTAGAGAAATGATTATGAGATCTTGTAGAAGATGTTGGTAGATCCATTATGGAATATTATTCATTCCATTTACCATTAATTCCAGGTAAGTGTGTACGTTTCATTTAGGCACTAGACCTTAATTTTTACCACGTGGAAAATACATAGATTAGGAGTTATTTTGCACAACATATTTTTGTGTCAAACTAAAAATATGGTAGTGTGGCAAGGTTTTTAATTATTAAATTACATTCACCAAGTTGAATCATCTAATTTAGCCTTGTACTGAATTCTGGGTATACATTTTAGTGAAGCTAGCCAAAAATATCTCGCTTCACTTAAATGCATGCCCAACCTTTATTTCTTGGTCATTTTGAGTGATTCAAATTGAAGATTGTCTTTTTTTTTTATAATTTTTTTATAATTTTTTTTTCCGTTCCTCACCTTTTTGAATTCTCATATTTCCAATTTGTTGCTTCCAAGTTTCTCCTTTTGATTTCCTCAATCATGCATTATTTTCTATTGGTGAGTATTTTTCCAAAGAGGTTTATAAGTGGGAAGACTAGGTATGTATCCATTTTTTGATGACTATGAAAATTGTCAAATAATATCAATTGCTATGTTCATAGATTTAGATTTCACTATAGAATGTTCATTTTAGATAATTATTATGAGACATTGGAGAAAATATCGGTGGATCCATGCTGGAATATTCTTGAATCCATTTACAATTAATTACAAGTAAATGTGTGCATTTCACTGAGGCACTAGATGTTCATTTTATTACATGGAAAATATACAAATTTGGAGTTTTTTTACACAACATAAATTTTTTGGTGTCAAATTTAAAATATGGAATTGTAGTAAGTTTTTAATTACTAAAATTTATAGTATCCAAGTTGAATAATACAATTTGGATTTGTAATGATGACTAGGTGTGCATTTTATTGAAGCCATAAAAAATGGCCTTGCTTCACTGGAATCCATGCCTAGGATTTAATTCTTGGTGAATTTGAGTGATTCAAATTGGAGTGGTTTTTTCATTCCCCACCATTCTCAATTTTCATATTTCGAAAATTTTCCCCTTTATATTCCTGAAGCATGCATAATTTTACAGTGACATTCATTTTATCAAAGAGTTTTGGAAGTGGGAAGAATAGGCATATAGCCATTTTGGCAGAGATGATTCAATGATACATAGGCTAAAAAAAGTGTAATTATGTATTAATTCAATTTCATACTTGGGATGTACTTGGTTTAACCATGGTGTGCATTATTGTGCATTTTTGTCATGATTACAAAAAAATGACAAATATTATATCACCTGCTATTTTGACAAACTTGGATTTCACAATAGATAATTCATTTTACCGAAATGAGTATAAGATGTTGTAGAAAATGTTGGTATATATGTGCTATAATATTATCGATTTCATATACTATTAACTACATGTCAATGTGTGCATTTAATTGAGGCACTTGGCCCTTGATGTTTAGATTGTGGAAAAAACACAAATATGAGGTTCTTTTGCACAACATAATTTTTTTGTGTAAATTTAAAACATTGAATTGTATTAAGGTTTTTAATTACTTAAACTATACTCTTCGAGTTGAATTATCCTGGCATTATAATGAAGGATGGGAACATATTTTAGTGAAGCTAGCCAAAATGGTCTTGCTTCACTAAAATGCAAGCCCAACCTTTATTTCTTGGTCAGTTTGAGTGATTCAAATTGAAGTGTATTTTTTCTTTTTTCTTTTTTCATTCTTCAACTTTTTGAATTTTCATATTTTCAATTTGTTCCTTGAAAGTTTCCCCTTTATATTTCCTTAAGATTGCATGATTTTCCATTGGCATGCATGTATGAGCATTATTAATTGTAGTTGACATGACAAAGTTATATCCGAAACCTTTAGGAATGCATTTCCTAAGTTTTTATAGATATTGAACTTATGATAGATTTCATATATTTAATGAGAGAAATTGAATCTAATGTATAATGTAGATTGATTGTTTTTTTGATTTTACAGAGTAATTCCTTAATGGATTATTCAAATGAGCCATTTGAACAAAAATATTCCTTGAAAAAGAGGTCCACATAAGGATGTATATTTGTGTGATCTTCCAACTTTCGAACCATGTGGCATTGTACTTCAATTCAGTTATTTTAGAGGTTAAAAATTACTAACCATGCTATGGTTAGTAATAACTCCATACCATTGAATAAGACCATGAATTTCCATCAAGCATCAACAAATCATGCAACCATTGATCAAACAAATTGTCCTCTATGTAATCAACATGTGACAAACAACAATGTTGCCATACAATAGAGGAAGCGTTTGTTTCCAATTATAGTTGAAGAGAATGGTAATGTACATGATATAAAAATTTACCCCCATAATTAACTCTATTTTATAAAATGTGGTTCTAAATTTCCCTCAAAGGCTGGCCATTAATGTTCCTTCCATAAAAAATCAATCCGATTAAAGTATAGAAGGATGCGCTTATCAACAACACATGCAACCTTTGTCTTAATCATAGTTGAAGGAAATTATGACGTACAAGATAAAATTCTTTACAACATAATTAACTCCATTTTACAGAATGTGGTGCCAAATTTCCATCATAGATAAACATTTAATGTTGCCTCCATTACAAATCACTCTTATTAAAGCATAAAAGATTGTGTTGCTCAATAACAAAGGTAGTCTTTGTCTCTAATTACATTTCAAGGTAATAACAATGTATAATATATAACTCCTTACCAATTAATTCTGCTTCAAATAACGTGGTCCCAAATTTCTGCTATTACAAATCAGTCTTATCAAAGTATAGAAGTTTGTGTTTCTCAACATGAAAAGTAATCTTTGTCTCCAATTATAGTTGAAAGGAATGGCAATGTACAAGATAGAGCTATTTTCCATAGAATTAATTATTTTTCACATAATTGTTGGAATCAAAAATAATAAATCCAGAATTCATTAAACTTTATTGAATAATAATGAATGTTTTATACATGAGGAAGTGACCATATGGTTTCATACTCAAAGGGTGCATTTCTCATTCTCCTATGACTCTTAATATTCCTCATGAAAAATAAATATTTACAATATTTACATTTCACCACAATCCCATAGGATCAGGTATCCAACATTCCCCCTTAATCTGAAAGGGTGTTTGTGAGTGTTGGCTGTAGTCTATCAGACTCGAGATTCAACATAAATGACCAACATAAACCCCATAAGCATAGGAATTTTCTATACTCTACAAGAAGAGTAAAGACTCACCCGAGATTCACATAGGAAATTACAGAGAACCTGAATCAGTCTTGCGTAAGAGGGGAGGATTACATTAAAACAGTCTTGATTATAATTTATCACATAACAATCTTCATTCACAACATGAATATCTCAGAATGAACATAAATTTATTAACATTCAAATACACATCCATTACACATCAAGTAAGACTGAAAACTGAGATAACGTTCTATTACTTTGAGCAAAAATTGCTAGGTTTGCACATCACAACTCAACAACCTAACTTATGCTTACACACTTCTTCATTACATACAGGAAAACCATAAAAACTAACAAAATATGAGACAATAATGATATTAGCTCATGCTTCTTAGAATTATTTGTTATTATAATTGTAACTTCAGAATATATTCTGATGTATATTACTATTGTATATTGTTGTACCCCCCATTGGAGACATGTGTTCCTCCTTTGGGGATGTCATCATTGTGTATGGTCACTGAGGTAATCCCTTAGTTGTAAGTCTGGGAAACAGTACCCAAGTTAAATAAAGGAAAATGTATTTATGTGTATTCTTAGGTAGGTTGGCCCCACAAGTAACCTGGCCGACCTAGTGGTTGAGTTAACAACTCAACGAAATAATATAAATAGGGAGGCACCATCCTCATTTTTCACACACTTCAATTGCTTTCTCATGTGCTATTTAGGAGAGAGAGGAAGAGGAGAGATAGAGAGATGCTATAGATATATCGTTCTTGGCTTATTCTATCTTGTCATCTTATCTTTGTGACAGAACTATTCTGAGGAAGTTTGCAGGGTTTTATCCTTTATGGTTTCCCCGATGAAAATCTTCGTGTCTTGTGTATATTTGATGTATTGATGTGGTTGTTATTCTTTCATATAAATATCCTAAGTAAAATAACTTAGAAAAAATAACATGGTATCATATCCACCCTGAAAAAAGGCACTGTGCAACCGAAATACAACTACAATGGCAGTTATTGGAAATTAGGGTTTGATGCTTGAATACCCTAGAAGACTAAATCTAGTCATCTTGGAAATTTCACTACAAATAGATATTGGAGGAGTATCAGGAGCCGAAAATTTTATAGGAGTAAGAGGAAATATTTATTTACCTTGTGTAAATGTTTCAGCCTCAGATTTGCTATAATTTAGGAGATATGACTCCTCCAAATCAATGTTCTAGCCTGCTCTAGAATACAGTTATAAACATGTGACCTAGGGAGAATTGATATATCTCAGGATAGGAAGGTCTAAATAAAATTTCACAAGAGTTTTCAGGTAGGGCATGAATATTAGTTTATGTGGTCCGATTTTCAAACCTCGAATGTGAAACAATGACACGTGGAAGTCCGTACAAGTTCACTATGATGAACAATTCTCAAAACAATCATGTTGGGAAACTTAGCATAAGTCCCACTTGGAGAATCCAATTCCACTCTAAACTGTGGGGTTAGAAAGAAGACATATCATAATATATCAGTGTGAAGTTTAATACTGTAAGGAGTCGAAAATTCAAAGATACAACATAAGCAATATCAGACAATTCTGCAAAATAAATTGGAGAAACTAGGGCTTCTTGTTTCGGGAGTTTCTCACCACTGTTTTAAAAAAAAAGAGTACATTGGAAAACTCACCTTGAAGAGGCACATCTTTCTTTCCAATCAGAAGTTTGAAATTCCAAGTTTGGAAAATTAGGTTTTTCCTGACAAACCCTAGATTAGCAAGCTCCGGAACGAGGTCAGACACCTAAAATCGGTAAGATATAAATATTTTCTATTTCCATTTGAGGTTTTCATTTCAAAATGTCTAATCACACCCATCTTGATGAAAAGCTTGGTGAAGCTAACAACTTCCAAGCATGGAAGTATACGACCTCCTTGATCCTTGAATAAAATGACTTGGATCAATATTTCAGTAAGGAAGTTCTAAGAGCCCGATGGAGATGAGGCTAAGGCTAGAGTCAAGAGAATCATTGAAGATTCTATTAAGGATCATCTCATCACTCATGTGTCATCCTTGAATACACCAAAGGAAGTGTTCGATGATATGATGAAGCAATCGAGGAAGAAGAAGAGATTGTTATAACCACCTTGAATGGCCTCCCAAGATGATGGGATTCATTCATTCAAGGAATGTGTGCTAGAAGGAAGTTGATTACCTTCAACAAAATCCGGGAAGAGTGCACAAAAGAAGAATCTTGGCTCTAATAAGAGAAGAGAATATGGGAGCAACTAAATATCAAGATCTCACGATTCAAAGAATATTCCTAAAGCGATGAGGAATATGAAGGATTGAACTCATGAAGAACCTATTATCCATCTATGCATTTGGATAAGAAATGATGCAGTTATGAATGAAGAAGATGATGAAGCTGAAGGATCAAGAAGGAGTCTATCCACCAAACAAACAAAGATAAGTGTTCAATTGTAATTTCATGATATTGTTTGGTTGTGCACTTGTTTATATTCAATCGATGTGTTAGTCATGTTTAAGTGTTTGCATTTATACTACTGAATTGCACATGATGGGTAAGAATTCAATGATGTTGTACAACATTCCATTGCTACTTATCTAGATTGAAACCTCATTGCTGACATATTAGGAGTAGTACACACTCTTAATAACATTGGGGTAGAAGGAATCTAGAATTTACTCTTAATAGCATTGGCTAAGATAGTTGCAGGACTATGTGACATATATTTTTGAATGTTAATATGTTTTGGAAATTATGAGATGTTTCTAATCATTCAACTGAACTTAACTTGTAGATAATTCTGAAGAACAAGTAACGATAGTTCAGAAGAGGAACCTGAAGCTCCTCGAGTCAGAGACACAGTGGAGAAAGAAAGAGCTTTAGAAAAATATAAAGAGAACGATAGATCCAGCTCGAGACATGAAGACCATATTGGGAATGAGAAATCATCCAATATGAAGAATAGTATGATGATACTTCCAAAGAAAGTAAGAGGCCTCAGACACACTCCAGTTATGTGACACTGTTGAGAGACATCATTGATGCAGATCCTTCCAGCTATGAAGAAGTAGCTAAGAAGAAAGGGAGGGAAACTATGATCATTGGAAATTATGAGATGTGTCTAATCATTGGAAATTATGAGATGTTTCTAATCATGCAAATGAACTTAACTTGTAGATAATTTTGAAGAACAAGTAACGATAGTTCAGAAGAGGAACCTGAAGCTCCTCATGTCAGAGAAACAATGGAGAAAGAAAGAACTTTAGAAGAATATAAGGAGAACGATAGATCCACCTTGAGACATGAAGACCATATTGGGCATGAGAAATCATCCAAGATGAAGAATAGTATGATGATACTTCCAAATAAAGTAAGAGGCCTCATACACACTCCAGTTATGTGACACTATTGAGATACATCATTGATGTAGATCCTTCCAGCTATGAAGAAGTAGCTAAGAAGAAAGGGATGGAAACTATGATCAAAGAGTACCGGCTGATCAAGAGGAATGAAGTCTAGGATGCGGTTCCAAGACTTGAAGGGAAGTCCCTAATGTATTCAATATGGATCTACAAGATATAGGATGCAACAGATGGAAACATCGATGGATACAAGGAAATATTCGTAGTACGGGGCTTCTCACAGAAATAAGGCACATAATACCAAGATACATTTGCACCAGTTGTGAGGTACAATTGCAATAGATCCATACATGCAAGTATGAGATGGTAGACACACCAATTGGACATCAAGACAACATTCTTGAATGGTGTAGTCAAGGAGGAAGTGTACACAGAGCAGCGACTGGAGTTGAGACACATGAAAGGCAGACTCATGTGTGCAAATTAAAGAAGGCCTTATACAAGATCAAAAGGAACCCATGGGATAGATCATATAGTTACATGAGGATATTGAAGATCACCTAGAGTGATGAATATCTTAACATTTTCTACAAGGTTGAAGGTGAAATCCTATAGAGGATGACAAGCTCACATTTGGGTGTGAGAGGAACTTTTAAAAAAAGTTCAAGATATAAGATATTGGTATCCAGTGACATTAGATGGATACATAGAATATCAGTAGCATAGGGAGCTACTTGTCGCTCCAATACAGAATGTTTTGATACATAAAGTACAAAATGCAAAGGGAGGATGATACTTCGCTTCAGAGGGAGTGACTGCAGAAGGTCCTCAAGTTTGGCATGGTATGAAAGGATGGACAACTTACACAACAGTATTTGAACCCAAAATCTGACGACAGAATCCGAGGACATCCGACGTATCATATGGATGTGTCGGACAGTAATGATGAAAAGTACTGAGCCTTTTAAATGATTTTAGCGCCGTCGAATTTTTGACACTAGGGCGTAGGATTTCCGACACTAGGGGGTAGGATTTCCGACACTAGGGCTATTCCTACACTAGGGCTATTCCAACACTAGGGCATAGGATTTCCGACACTTGGGTGTCAGATATCCTACACTCGGGCGTAGGATTTCCGACACTAGGGTGTAGGATTTCTGACACTATGGCTATTCCGACACTAGGGCTATGTTGTCAAATTTCTGACACTCGGGCAAAATAAAAAAAATATAAAACCACAACCGTCCGGACACAATATTTCTTCGCGAAACAAAGAACCCAATCAATACTTTCACTGTGGAGTCGACACAATATACCTCCACATCCGGAGGTCACGCAGAGGAGGTTTTCCGGAGTTCATGCAAAGGAGAGTTGCCAAAGGTCACGTAGAGGAGGTTGCTGGAGGTGCTGTCGGAGGTCAAGTAATATCCCTTGCTTTAATATGAGTTTTTGTTAATAAATTTTTACTGTGGACAGAATCTAAATCTTATTATTGCATTAGCTAGAAAGAAAGAATTTATATGAACCGCTTGCATGAATGAATACACCTCTGAAAAGATAGGGATAGGGATTTAGGGTTGAATAATAGATTACCCAGTAATATGTTATGATGAACGTAAACAATTTGTTTTTTAGATTTGGATGGTTTAAGGAGAGTTGTCTAATAGGTAGATTGGCTTCAAAGTTTTCTTAATAAATATTTGGGAGTTTCCCTCTACAAGTGCCCATATAGACTATTTTTTTGTTTAGCAAAAGTTGATTTAGAGTTTAACCCTTTATACTATCTGAACGTGGGTCGTATCAGAGTAACCCTAAGAAAATTTTCAAAGTTTCTCTCTATAAGTGCCCACAGAGCATTAGTGAATGTTTATAGTCTTATTAGATGAAGTTTGGAGTTCCTCGTAGCTTTGGATCCTGCTGGTGGGTAATTGCTACTTACCTACACAGCCAAGACTGTGACTCGGGTTATTTTTTTAGCTTGAGGATAAGAAAGCTTCAGGATAACAAAGCTGTTATTGCTTCAGCTGCCCAAGCGATGATTAACCCGGAGAGATCTCCATTCTATATTTTTTCCATGGTTCAATATACTATAGAGGGCAGTGTTATTTCAAATTTCAAGCTGTGGGACAAAGGATATGGCAAGCTGTAATGGAAGATCTTTTGGCACAGGGGAATCGGGATGAACAAAGCCAAACAGGTAGGTTGACCTAATTATCTATGATGCATACATATGTATCATAATACTGAAAATGGAATGTGATCTATCAATTGATTTGTTGCAGGCTATTCTTATTGGCTCATCAATAGGTGGCCTTCACTGAGATGATTTTCGTGATCTTATGCCCACAGTTATTCTCAACGCTGTGATCTAAAGCTACCGAAGACAAGGACCCAGGACCGAGGACAGAGCAGAGCATAGTGGACTCCACATTACAGGTACCCACTGCTTTATTTTCCTCATCTTTGTCTTCATAAAATTCACCACGGAAGACATTTAAACGTTTATGTCAATCTATTTTGAAAAGCTATACTTCTGAAATAAGTTTATTTTCTATTCATCATTGACCTTATAGATTCTAAAGCAGCATTTCTTAATCCATTTTTTTTTGTAGACCGATTTGATATATTCTCAAATTACTTAGAAAACACGGTAACCTCCTCTACATGTTCTCCTTCCTTAGCCTGAGTACGAAGAATCCTCCTATAAGCCAAGTCTTGCATAAAGAGGCAACAAAGAAGTGAAGAGGCAGTTGATGCAGAGATAGCACAATAGATTATCGATGAAGCCTATATGCTCAGAAATTTTAGCAGGACAAAAGGCAGAGAGCAAACACTCCCATGAATCCCAGCACTATTTCTGAAGCCATGAAGGGTGCTTCTCCCCATTCATTGGAAAACCAATAGAATCTATACCTTCCCTCAATCACAAGAAAACCAATAGAATCTATACGGTTTTCTTAGCAAACCCAATAGATCTGTGACCTTACCCTCCTGATCTAGAATGCCACAGACCAGATTCCCAGATCTCAAGAACCAGCTTCCACGCAAAAATTCCCCTTGTAGTTTCTTCTTGGCAAATCCGGATTGAATAGAAATTTGCCTCCAAAATATCCTTGATAACATGCTCAAACTCCTTCCATTTGGATTATGATAGCCATTGATTAATTTTGCCTAAGTTACTGAAATATGTGGAATCACACAGTTTGCCAATGGACCACACCACGTGGGGAAGTCCTTACCCTCTTCACCTAGAATTCCACAAAACAGATTCTAGGTGGTGCAGACTTAACACTTTCTGTCTACCAATGAGGATCTATCAAAGTATATTCAGTTAAATACACTTGTCATGCCACAAATTTCTCATTTCTGCATTCAGTTATAGGCAATACCAGTTTCTATAAAGATTAACAGAAAACAATTCTACATAAATCAAACATCAATAGTTATTATCAGGTTAAATGGTGACGTTACAAAACTCCATAACGCTTCCCAACACACTTACAGTGTCCTCTTGCAACTTTAAACACATCCTCAACAACGTTTGACTGATATCTGGCTTGTGTGGAAATGGTTTACTCCACCATCGATTCTACAATCAAACATTAAGCCACGATCTACCTCCATCAAATTACTACAAATATCGTAAGATATGAACGAGTTTGAGACTCGTTTTATAAGGGCAAACTTCACATTTAGAATCCCTACACAAATTATCAACCTGGATTACGACCAAATCTATTATGCAGACATAGCAATACTATTTTTTTTCAATATCTAGAAAGCACAATCTTAATAATACAATACGAGATCCGCTCTATCAGCGCATTACTAACAGCTTGAAGATCGATTCATGGGGTTGGAATCTCACACAGAGATTCTATCCAGCCAACATTTTCAAAAACCACCCAGAGATCAATTCTATCTCTGTCTATGTCCTGGAAATTGCATATTTACCCTCACTCACAGACTTGCTACCTATGCCTTCCAGTACTCGATGTTACTATCCATTTTATGCAATTCAATTGATTCAAATTTGATTGAAACTACGTGAATGAAATCTATCAGTTAGCCACGATATATGTTAAGCTATCTCTGGTGATTGAAACTGAAAGAACAATATACTGATTACCATAGAGCTATACACATAATTCATCAATCCCATTCACATTGCACACAATATAAACGTAAATATATGAATTCACTATTATTCCATCAATTAACCTCTCAAGCTTGACTTACTAGATCAACTTCGTACAGAGAACGTTAGCCACACATTTGGTCTATGTTGATTTCTCAAGGAACCATCTATTCCGAGCCTCCCTCTTTGATCTCTTCAAACCGTTCAAGCTTATACCAGCCTCCAAGCTGTGCAAGCTATCAAAAGTTATGCAAGCTATTCCCCCTAGGATACCTTACCAATGAATTATACTGGGCTTAAATACAAAATGGAATTGGTTTCAGAGCCACAATTCAAGGTTACAAATCCAATTTGAATTTGTTTTACATTTGTGACTCAGCTGCTACGTGCTGCTAACATTTGTTAACAAATTCTTGCCTTACTCCTAAGATCCTGGAAATTCCTAATAGTTCAAACAAAATTTAACTATTACATTGACAAGGATCGAGTCCTTTTTCTCATTTATTTAATCATCTATTTTAATAGAACAAAAGTTTCAAGTGAGACTCTAAGTCTATTCTAAAATGTTCCACTTGACTTTATGAAGTCACAAGTGACTCCATCCTTTGAGCCTATCCTCCTGCATTACTAGGATTCTGAAAATTCTCTTATAAAATTAGATAAAATTTCAAAGTGTGATGAAACTTTCTCTATTTAAATCATAAAAGCACCCTTCATAATACTTGGAGAAGTGCATTTCCAAGACTTGGAAATAAAAATATTATGATGAGATTGATTTGATGATGATAAGGTTGAAGGGTATCATTTGAATCTACAAGTGAGAGAAATGGGAAATAAATTGCATGGTCACCAATTTCCATATTAGAATCCTCATATTCCTCCCTGGATCCTATGCACTAAACCAATTTCATGTTCCTCGTTAAGATCATGTTCCGTGTTAACCTCTCAAGCTTGAGTTACTAGATCAACTTCGTACAGAGAACGTTAGCCACACATTTGGTCTCTGTTTTCTCAAGGAACCATCTGTTCTGAGCCTCCCTCTTTGATCTCTTCAAACTGTTCAAGCTTATACCAGCCTCCAAGCTGTGCAAGCTATCAAAAGTTATGCGAGCTATTCCCCCTAGGATACCTTACCAATGAATTCTACTGAGTTTAAATATAAAATGGAATTGGTTTCAAATCCACAATTCAAGGTTACAAATCCAATTTGAATTTGTTCTATATTTGTGACTCAGCTGCTACGTGCTGCTAACATTTGTCAACAAACTCTTGCCTTACTCCTAATATCCTGGAAATTCCTAACAATTCAAACAAACTTTAACTATCACATTGAGAAGGATCGAGTCCTTTTTCTCATTTATTTAATCATCTATTTTAACAAAAACAAAAGTTTCAAGTGAGACTCTAAGTATATTCTAGAATGTTCCACTTGACTTTATGAAGTCACAAGTGACTTCATCCTTTGAGACTATCCTCCTGCATTACTAGGATTCTGAAAATTCTCTTATGAAATTAGATAAAATTTCGAAGTGTGATGAAAATTTCTCTCATAAAATCATGAAAGCACTCTGCATAACACTTGTAGAAGAGCATTTCCAAGATGTGGAAATAAAAATGTTATGGTGAGATTGATTTGATGATGATAAGGTTAAAGGGTATCATTTGAATCCACAAGTGAGAGAAATTGGAAATAAATTGCATGGTTACCAATTTTCATATTAGAATCCTCATATTCCTCCTTGGATCCTATGCACTAAACCAATTTCACGTTCCTTGTTAAGATCATATCGTGGGTTGAGTGATGCCTTTAAAATCTTTTCCTTGGCTGCTCTAGGATCCCTTACTAAAATCCGACTTTTGAGACACTATTCCCCAACCCTGTTTGACCAACTTTTGGCCCCAAGATTCCACAATCTTGGTGTACATGTATCATGATTTATAGACTAATATATGCAACATTTTCAACAAAAGACATGTAACAAATGCGATTCTAGATCTTTTCTCTCGACTTTAGACGACTACTACTTCCCCGATGTCATTATGATTATATTCTTCATCACTTCCTCCAATGTGCCATGTTCCTTTACCCATAGGTTAGCAAAATTTTCATCTTCAGGTATCATATGCGACATGTCTTTGGTTCAGGTAGATTCTCATCTCCCACCATGCATTGATCTTGTCATCATTCCAAGTTTTGTCTCACATGTTTCCTCAAGGACGTATCTGTGCAGCTAAAGAGTTTTAGCTACCTGTTCAAAACCTTTGTATGAGGAAAATACAATGTGTTTTGTTGTATCACTTTGTTGCAGTCTTACCTTGTAAGTAAAAATAGTACCCAATTTTGTACTTCCCCACTTCTCTAGTTCAGGTTGGGTGCACATTCAAGTATTAATGAGCCCAAATGGGTCCATAGGACAATGCAAAGTCCAGCAGTGGAGCCAACATCTGTTAGATTGCATTTCTATAAGTAAAAGAAGAACAAATGCAAATGGAACAGGAAAATTAGACCTTCCCTAGAGCAACTTGGGGCTTCATTCATCTGCCTCGTGATTTCCAAGGCCCTTGACAACAATTCAGCAAGGCTCATATAAACTATGATGATAATGTATTCCTCCTACCCCACATGCCAATTCCATCATCAGACTAAAAAATATTTTGACACCCTTGGGGCAAACCTATACTTGAATCAAATGAAAAACCTTCCTCATAAATTTATGAGTCGCGCCATTTTTTTGTTTGGCCTTTGGCACATCCATTTTTTTTGCCAAGGCGCAATGTTCATTTATACCTTCTTCTTTTGTTCCTTATGATCTCTCCATTTCCTCTATAGAATGCAATTTTACCATAAGAACCACTAGTTGGAACTAGAAAAGCTAACCATTGAAGTACCTAAGACCAACTTGTTCTTCATTTTTATATGTATTCCGTCGTATTGAAAAGATTTTATTTTAAATTTTGGAATTTAGCCAAACAGAGTCTGTCTGATAATAGTCTGATGGTAGGACAACTAATTTTATTCTAAAATTGTACAAACAGATTCACAATAGGAATTTAGCCCACAAACGCTTGACTATTTCTTTCTCCAATTTGACTTTCTGCTTACCCTTGTCAGCCAAAGTGGCACAGACCAAATTCCAAGAATCTGAACCAACCCTTAATCCAGGGTGACCATTGGAGTGATGCCCACGTTTACTAATCTGGGAGGCATAATTTTGAAAGATATGAACCCAATGATTCAAGCCTTCACTGGTCGAGCTAGTTGTTCTGGGAAGAGGAATAGAAACCTAAGATGGTTGTTCTTCTAATGCCAACAGGGAAGTGAAGTTACCTCCTTTGTGAATAGATAAGCCAAGAGTATAATCCCTCTGATAAAATAATGAGAACTGAATTTCATGTGAACCGCTGATAAATGAAAACTGAATGCCGCTAGGAAACAGTAGTTCTGGATACTGCAACAAAGCAACCGAAGCCATGCTTTATTATCCTTAGCCAGCCTGTTATGGGAGATCTGACATACTATAGAGGGCAGTGTTATTTCAAATTTCAATAGTTCATATGGCTATTCCCATTTCCAGTGCATTTCAAATACCAAACCCCACATCTAGAGTCATAAAGCTGCTATGAGCTCGAGCCCACCTTACCAAATACCGAAGCGACAGACTTACATACTACACACTAGCTCCTCAGTTTAGGGCCTAGTACTCCACTAATGGGGCATCGTAGATAATAAATAGGCTCTGACTAAATGTTAATGGCATCTTGGTTGGTTTCAGAGATAGCACTTCCCTCTTGGTTGGTTTCTTATTAAAATAATACTACCTAGTTTTTATTACGTCGATAAGAGACTTGCCCTCTCACGTAGTTCCATTCTTGTTTCTGAATAAATGTTGTTTTGTCGCTGAAATATGTAGACTTCCAAAGTTCTAAAACTCTCTAGTATAGAAAAGGGGTCGAGATTTCTCACATCTAGCAGGTTGGTTCTCTCTATTTTCTTTCAAATGTTTCAACTTCATTTTCTTTCAAAATGTCCTGCACATAAAAACAAGTGAAACAATTCCTTTGTGACCGTACGCCTCCAAATGGAACTGGTCACCCATCCTCGGTAGCATCACCTTTCGAATTACTTATGTGGATGGGTCATTCGGCTACTCAAGAGAGATTATTTATCCTACTCTACTAATTTGGTAATGGCATCAAATGCCATCTAGGTTGTACCATCTTTAGAATTTTCCAGTTTACAGGCAGTTGCATCTTTTCTCCGTCCAGGTTGCTAAGGTAGAAAGAATTTGCTCCAGCGTGGTGTTCAATCTTGTAAGGCATCTGGAACTAGGAAAAGGGAGGGGATATTAAACTGGATTCGTCCTTTGGGACTTTGCTACAGGCAGATTTGTTGCTGGTAGGACTACAACTCCTTTATTCCCTTTCTCACAGGAGTGATAGATTGGTCTTAGTCCAGCCATAAATTTAGTCATGTCTGTGCAGAGCCATACCAAGAGGCATTTGTGTGACAATAATAAGGAAGGATTGTGTAGTTTCCTTTGAATTTGTTTACATTCAAGGCCATAATCAATTTAAAAACCTAACTCCCCATTAACCCATCTAAAAATCTGCAATTTTTAGTGCTAAATTCTCGTGAGACCGACCATTGTTGTTATACCGAAGTATGTCAGATCGCCCGTAATAGTATTCTAGCAGGCCGTGAGTGTGTTGAAGATCCTGTAGGAAAGTCGTGACTGTAATAATATTACTTCTAACTGGGGCATGGATTGTGGTTAACTATTCCTAACTAGGCTGGGCTGTTCTTGTCTATTAGCTTGACAATGCTAAACCCATTGGATTGTGATTGTGTAAGACCCAACCTAGTGGGTTGTGACTGTGTATCCTAGTGACTCTGTAAGAAATATCCTAAGTGGGTTGTGAATGTACCTTACCTCTCTGACCATGAATTGTTTGCAGCTCACCTCAAACTGAGCTGTGGTTGTGTTAAGCCCCAAATGACAGGTCAACATTGGTATTAAGTATGCCGAGGTCTTTTGAGGGTGTTTGACTGTGTTTAGGGTTGATTATCTTCTATTTCTACTCTTCACACTTGATAACTGAGATATCTTTCTTACTACTGTAAGTTCATAGCCTTAAATCTAACCTTCTATCTCTCAAGGTATGTTGATTGTTTCTATGGTAACTTGTCAGATATATTCCAAGCTTTGAACATTGGAATCAATTCAATATCATTCTAATGAAAAGGGTAGACTGTTCTCTACAATGTAATCTTTCAGAGTTAAGAAAATTACATATGGTAATTGGTTATCTCTTGGTTGCATTTTCCATGTGGAAGTGGCAACCACCCCAATGCCACTAGGAGCCTACATTTATAGACCTTCATAAATGCGTCCAATCAATACCTACCTTCAATGCTTTTCAATTTCATTTATACAGCATTTAAATTTCCCTTAAATGCTGATTTCTTCTTGGGGTGGGCTACCCAGGGTCTGTTATCAGTGCCCAATAATCTTCCAACAACTTTCATTTAATCCATGTATAAGTTATAATGCTTTGAGTGTATGAGAATTGCGCTTATCTACCCTCCATAAAATGCAAAATAAAAATTGAGAATTGTTCCATTTTCACAGAATGCAAAATAAGGATGGACGATCATGCCCAACTTAAAAATTAGGATTCCAAACTGGATGTGATAGCCAAGATAACCTGTGAAACGGAGGACATCCCTGCTGCACCTTCTAGTTTACATGGATTTTGACCGAGCATTGATCTGTTTAACATTAAATATTATATGAATAAATTAATGTTCATAAGAGAAAGACTAGGTTTATCTATAACACTATATTACTCTATTTGTGTACATGTACTAGAATTATCCACCAGAGCGGCTTGTGGACATAATTGCAAGGGTTTTAGCTTTAGTACCACCCTGGACCTGTGTCTATCGTGACTCTTAACTACATGCCTCTAATCACTAGCTACATCTTGTGCATAGGAGTTGAACTTGAGATCTTGTCAATGAACACACATTGGGAACCATGCTAAGGGAAATGGTAAGTTTCTTAGGACTTATATGATTGCTATTGTTATCATTATTATTTTAAATATTTCTAGTTTGTCAAATATAATTCTAAAATCTAGGCAGAAGTCTCATGGTCGCAATTGAGTACCTAGAAGCAACATATGATAGCCATCTTCAATACATATGTTTATTACAAATAGGTGAGAGAGCCCAATGGTGGGGAATAACTTGATGTAGTTGTAGGGAAGGAGACCTTTGTAGAGGATAATTTTTTTGAAATTAATCCCTATGTTTGTGTAGAAGTGATATTCAAAATTTTATCTATATTTGATTGCTTGCCCCTATTAAATTCTCTGCCTAACTGATCTCATTTGATAAATCTCTTGCAATCTTTTCCTCCTGGATCAGTTGTAGGTTGGAATAAAGATATGATGAGAATATTCTGAGTTATATTATTAGCACCTTTGTTAAATAGATTCCATCTGTGTTGAATCCTCTTTAAAATGAAGAGACCTACATATCTTTGGTCCTGATGATGTATTAAAATTTAAACACATCCACCAAAATATATCAAAAGACAATGATATCTATAGCATATCTCAAAGTAAACTTGCCATTGAATACAATTTTTTTTATTAATATACAGTATCCCGTCGGTTATCCGACGTTCAATGCCTAGAAGCTGTTGTCGGATTTCATGTCAATCCGACAAAATTGCTGTGGCTCCGACGGTAGATTGTCGTAGGAAATCTGACGGCCTTGCCGTAGGAAATCCGATGGAATTGCCGTAGGAAATCCGACGGCCTTGTCGTAGGAAATTCGACGGCATTGCCATAGGAAATCCGATGGCCTGTCCGTAGGAAATCCGACGGCCTGTCCGTAGGAAATTCGATAGTCATGCCGTAGGAAATCCGACGGCCTTGGCTTTGTTGTCGACTATCCAACGTTACGCCACCGATGACAAAAAAAATTGAGGGTGTCGAATACCGGACAGGTTAGTGTAAAATTTCAGACATGGTAGCTATTGGATTTTGGCCTCAAATTCTATTGTGTTACTGATGGGCCTAGGATTTATTGAGAGTAAAGTGGATTCCAAAATTTACTTCAAGGTTGAATGTAGAAGACCAGTGATTCTCATGCTATATGTCGATGACCTGTTCCTGACAGGTGAAGAGGAACTCATTAAATATGCAAGGGAGGAGACCTGCTACAAATTTAGAGATGAAATACCTAGGGATGATGCACTACTTATTAGGCATGGAGGTGTGGTAGAATGCAGTTGGGATTTCCCCTGGTGAAGGAAAGTATGCAGTGGAGATTCTGAATACTGGACTGCAAGGCGATAGCCACACCTATCGAATCAAACTTGAAGATATTCTATGATGGTTAACCAGAGTCAGTTGATGCCACGATGTATCATTAGATGATTGGCTCACTGAGGTATCTGAAAAATATAAGACCAAACATATACCTTGCTATGAACATCCTAAGCTAGTTTCTGACGAATCTGAGACATGTTCACCTGGTTCCAAAGCATGTAGTGAGGTACCTGAAGGGTACAATTAAGTATGGGATCAAGTATGATACAAATCATAAGACTAACCCACACGATTATGTTGATTTGTATTGGGCAGGAAACTCCACTGAGAGGAAGAGCACCTCGTATTGATTCTTCAGTTTGATATCCAATATGATTTACTGGTTTGGTAGGATCTAGTCCTGCATGGATCTGAGTATAGCCGAGGCATAATATGTTGCCACTTGCTCGACTAGTTGTGAGGTAGTATGTTTTTTGAAAGATACTATTTGATTTGATTTATCTGACTTGAATTTTGGTATGATATAGAGAGGATAAGTGAAGCTCTAGTATGTGATCCATATCAAGGCCTCTCAAAAGAGGGAGTGATGAACTCTAGCATAGCTGGAGATACAGGTTATTCGAGTGTAAAAGTCCTTGCGAAGTTCATAGGTTACTCGGATGTAATCAGTCTTGTAGGTTGTCCTCGCATGTAATCAGTCCTATCGAAGTTCACAGGTTATCCTTAGATGTAATCAGTCCTGATGTGATTCTATGCTATGAATAACCAAAGTGAAGTTCGAGTGCTTCAGAGAAAGTCTGGGTGTGATCCAGAATGAGACCTCTTGAAATAGGGAGTATTGAGTTCTACCATAATTGGAGAGATAGGTTGTCTGAGCATAAAATTATGGAGAAGATCGTAGGTTTCTCATAGGTAATCAATCTTGTAAATTGTCCTTGGATGTAATAAGTCCTGGCGAAGATCACAGGTTATCCTTGGATGTACTCAGTCCTGATATGTTTCTATGCTAGAAATAACAAGAGACGAGAAAATGAAGATGCATGATATCTCACATGGGAAATGAGATAGGTTTTCCAAGCAGGAAAAAACACGGTGAAGTAGGATTCTCAAATGTAATAAGTCTCACAGGATGTATGAGTGTAAATACAAGTCCTGGTTTGATACATAGGTTACTTAGACGTAATCAATCCCGAGACAGGTTATTCGAGTGTAAATATGACCCCTGGCATGGTACACAGGTTACTTGAATGTAATAAGTCCTGTGGGTTGTCTGAGTGTAAAAATGAGACATGGCATGGTATGGAGGTTTCTCAGATGTAATACACCTCGAAGTTTATCTGAGCAGAAAATATCCTGGATACAGGTTGTTTAGATGTAATTACTTGTGGTTGACCTAGAATGTAAAAGGTCCTGACACAACATGTTGTTTGGTCGTAATCAATCCTTACATATATATCCATATATGTGTGTTCCCATGTTGATATGATAAGGTCACAAAGAATGAGAGGTGCACCTAGGTGGTTCTCTTTTACTGGAAGAACGTAGGTTGACCGTGGAGAGACATAATGCATTGAGTGTTCTCCTATAGGGTTCTCACATAGTGGTATATGCAGGATTGTCTTGGTGACCTCTTGACATGTTCCTATATGGGCTATGATATGTGTGCTTTGTTTTGTTTTATGCAGGACAAAAGAGATGATCTGGACACGAAAAGATAAAGGTAGGAAGTGTAGGTTATTGCCGTGGTAATGTAAAGAA
Source organism: Pseudotsuga menziesii (assembly GCA_001517045.1). Classification (NCBI taxonomy): domain Eukaryota; kingdom Viridiplantae; phylum Streptophyta; class Pinopsida; order Pinales; family Pinaceae; genus Pseudotsuga; species Pseudotsuga menziesii. The sequence continues at coordinate 355,904 of LPNX010991900.1, forward strand.
GGTCTTGGATTGTATATATGCGATGAAGACAAGATGATGGTAGGAACCACAGGTTATTGCAGTGGAAATGTAAAGAAGGTCCTGGGATGTACCTACACAATGATCTGATACGATGAGAAGACGGTAGGAGACACAGGTTATTGTAGTGGCAATGTAAAGAAAGGTCCTAGTATATACCTATGTGATGGATTGCTCGTGGATATGATGAAGAACTAGATGAGGTCTAGGCCTACATCCATAATGAAAAAGGGTTGGCTCTATAGAAACTTCCTATGACAGATATATGCGATAGATTGGACAATATGAGGACAATGGCAACAACGATGATGATGAATCAATGACGATGACTAGATGTGTTGATGATTGTGGTGAAAGAATGCCTTCCTAATTAAGAGTGAGTGTTGTTGTAATTGTAACTTCGGAAGATATTCTGATGTATATTACTATTGTATATTGTTTTACCCCCCATTGGAGATGTGTGTTCCTCCTTTGGGGATGCCATCATTGTGTATGGTCACTAAGGTAAACCCTTCTTTGTATGTCGGGTAAATAGTCCCTAGGTTAAATAAAGGAAATGTATTTATGGGTATTCTTAGGTAGGTCGGCTCCATAAGTAACATGGCCGACCTAGTGGTTGAGTTAGAAAATCAATGGAAGAATATAAATAGGGAGTTTCCCTCCTCATTTGTCACACACTTCACTTGATCTGTCATGTACGCTTTAGGAGAGAGGAAGAGGAGGGACATAGAGCTTCCATAGACATATTGTTCTTGGTTATTCTATCTTGTCATCTTATCTTTGTGACATAACTATTTTTAGGAAGTTTGCGAGGTTTTCTCCTTTATGGTTTCCTCGATGAAAATCTATGTGTCTTGTGTACCTTTGATGTATTTATTTGTTTGTTATTCTTTTAGATAAATATCCTAAGTAAAATAACTAAGAAAAACTAACATTAGTCACAATAATTCCTCATAACACCAAGAACTACAACAACAACCATTTATTACAAAATTAAGTCTTAAATAGGCTAAGTTAACTAAACCCAAAAAATGATACTGGCGCACCGTTTCTTAACCCATTATGTTAGGCACAACTGATTGTGATACTGAGGCTCAGTGTGTAGTATCAGGACAAAAAATTGGGCACCAACAGTCCCCCAACACTAACACGTGTCTCATCTTGAGCCACATGCATCAAGGTTCCAGGGCGGCAATTGATGGAATACAAGAACACAAGTCACCAACAAATGTCTAAAAACTCACTCGTATGGGTTCCAAGTCAACAATGATCTCCTGAATGTGATTGGTAAAAGATTCAGTATCATATTTGGTGTTCTTTTCTACCTTTGGCTTTTCTTGCTATGCGATTGAAAAAATTCAATATCTTTGGCATGTTGTTCAGACATAGCATCAAAGTGTTTATGGGATTCCTCTTATGAATGGTCCATAAATTTTGCAATTATCTACTGTTCTTTCCTACTTATAGCTATTTTCTTTGTGAAATCATTGATTTATGCCATTATTGATTTCCCATCCTGCATCAACATCTTCTTCATACTTTTCCTCTTGGTGGTCACCTTCTCCTCATACTCACGAACCCAATGGTTAACTTGCTAAAGTTCAAGGATGTTTTGCAAATGATTCCAAATAGAAAAATTGTATTCTAGGACTCCTAGATTCTGAATTTCTTGCTTGGTTCAGTGTAATGCATGATAAAATTCCTCCTTTTCTATGCTAAATCAATTTCTTCCGGAGATGGTTTCGGTTTAACCTTTTCCCTGAGGTCTAGCGTCTCTTGATGCAGTGCAAGCACAATATCCATAATGTGACAAAAAATTTCTACTAGCCTAAGTGGTGGCCATGTGACTAGTTTGGATCTAGGAGTAATTCATATGCTCTATGTACCTCGACCTACAAATATTTTCATGCTCATTCCCATTCCCTATATACTTTCTTCAAATTAACATATGATTGAACCAACACCATGTTCCTGTCACTCATTTCATATATGATCTCCTTCATGAAATGGTGAAGCTCTAGCATTGGCACATAGTGTAAATATAACTCATTCTAGGGCAGTGGCGCTGTCCAAATTGTAGGCGAGGTAAATTGGTGAAAGGGATAAGGAACGAGACACAACTTTCTATGAATTATGCTTGTTGGTTGACTTTGTGACCCTTGCATAATTCTTGTACCTACAACTTCTGATGATTGTTACAACCTTATATCTAGTGTAATATGGAGTACTAGGGAAATGTCATACAATTGGTGGTGGATGTCCTTCTGAAGAATGTACGCTACCTCAATGTTGTATACGAGTGACTTAACAATCAGTAGTCCAATAACATGTGTTTTTTCTTCAAGACTATGTCACAAAGGGATCTTCTCAATATATGGGGAAGTCTTGATAGGTACATTTCCAACTTTCTCCTATGGAGCCTCTTCACCTAATTCTGACATTTCGACTAGAGGTTGTTTAGTGTCGGTGTTTGGAGGCTACTCTAGGTCCTTTGCAACTTCTTCGTTTGGGAGTGGCTCCACATTTGGCTTTGTAACTTATTCAATCTTGGGATCTAGTGGAGTATCCCCTTCTTGCTTGATGAATTTACCAAATTGTTCAAATATGTTTCACCACATTGACCTCTTTGGATTCCCTCTTTACCCTTGATAACCCAGAGACCAACCTTATGAATTCATTTGTAACTTCATACTTACTGTATAGCCATAGGTAACCTCCCTGGATCCAACTTAGCAAGAATCGAGTACAGGACCATATAACATCATCTCAACCAAAATATGGAACATCCATTAACGAAATAATGATGGATTGGTGTAACAAGCAAGCCCAAGAATACGGCTCCACAATAGTAGAACCATCTAGGTCTATCCTTTCCATGATATAATCCTTGATGGTCAGTTAAGGGAATTGGGTAACGTTTAGTATATTTGAATCCTGATACTTGAGAAATGGAACTTTTCCCAAGATGGCGCCCTTTACTTGAACTTCAACTGGAAGTGGAACTACCGACATGTTGTACTCCTCGAGGGGTTTCACCTTGGATCTCACTTTATTGAATCTTGGGGTAGTGGCTATATATATGGATCTACCTATATTTCTTTTGCTTAAAAAAATTCTAGACAGAGGGATCTTTGCGACTAGCTTCATCTACACCACTTAGTCTGTTGGTAATTCTCACCTCTTCTCAACCAACTGATGACTGACTATTCCTCTTATATTTCTCTTATAGCTGGCTGGTAGGCTAACTGTCCTTTCCCACTGCTGGCTAGTTCTCTCTCCCATTCCTCTCAACTTCAATTCTAGATAGGATAAGTATTTACTGCAAATTATCTCAACATCCGGTCTCCCTTCTTTATAAATGCATGACTAGACGACGAACTCAATGCAGTCTCCTTCAATCTATGTGTGCTTCCTCCTACAATGATCTGGGATTCCATTCATTCCATATCCTTCTAAATTACCTAATTTGGTGTCTCCTCGTAATAAAAAAAAATCTATTATGAAATTTCTGTTATTTTCTGTTTCTAAAATACAAATGATGGAAATACTTTCCTCATAAAAACACTACTTGTCCTCGACCATTTCCAATTTGAGAACTGACGATTAACTGACATTGAATTGAAATATAGTTGTGACAAGACTAATAGAGTGGTGATAAATAGATGGTGGCATAACATGGCGATGGATAATGACAACAATGTGAATGAGTGGTCGTGACTTGAAAACTGGACATGATTCGTTAATGATGTAATAGACATCACAATAGACTTCATCGCTCTAACTAGTACTTAACAGTATCAATGATACCTAGACTTAACAGGTGGTACAAGAACCTACTATATGGTTTTGCTGACCTAGTAAGTTGACTACCAAATTATTTAGGATGTGTGATTTTTATCCCTTCCTTGTTAAATCTATTAGACATCAGTAACAACGACTTTCCCTAACTGTCCTACTAGACTGATTGCTAGGAATTTTAAACACCTTTTTTTATCACTTGTGTATCTCTTCTTTCCTTGGTGGGATGAAATAAGGTCTCATGAGGATACCATTGACCAAGCCCTTCATAGGATGTCCTGCTATTGTCTCTATATTTTTTACACCTTACTTATTTGATAAAAAATATCTAGAATGGACCCAACCATCTCATGCACAACTTCCTAGGATTCTTCAAGAACTTGTTGTCGTACATCAATACCAAGGAACCAGGTTCTAGGATCTTAGTCTTAATATTTTGAACATGTCAGGATTTCTGTCACTGCTTCTTTACCAATTGGATAAATCCTAGAATAGCATGGTATTCCTCCAGTTCCATACACTCTTGCAATATTTGTGCCAGGGACTGATTATTTGTCATATTTGTATCTAGGGCTATACACAAACTAGGGATAAACAACTCAATTGGCATGACTCTCTTCTTTTCCATAGACTAATATAAATGGAGTGTGCTTCTCTAATTTCTTAGATGTCATTCTATATTCCCATAGCACTGCTGGAATACATTGATCTTAGTCGTCTCACTATACATTGCAGAAATTTGCATGTGCCTGCTCCATAATTTTATTGAATGCTTCAACCATGCCATTGGCCTGTGGGTGGTAGGGTTTACTCTTCTGATGGCGTATCATAAATTATTCAGTGAGAGAACATATGGTGAAATTTAGCAATTGATTTCCCTAATTTCTCATCAACACCTTTGGGAAACCAATCCTGGTGATGATATGCTCAGATATGAACCGCAATGTTTTTTCTGCAGTGCAATCCTTCATTGGCACAACCTCTGACCATATTGTTGGTACCTATCACCGTGATGATGTATACTTCTTTGGTTCTACATGTTGGTGGGTTGATCAAATCCACAAAGTCAATTTCCCGTTTCTCAAATGGTTCTGGCACCGTCACAAGGAATGAAGGAATTTCATCCATTTGTGATGGTTTCCCCATGTGTTGACAACCATCACATTGCTTGCAATACAATTTATATTCCTGATATATATAAGGCCACTAGAGGCCTGCAGTCAACACATTATGTACAATTGTTTTCCCTGCATAATTCCCTCTGATGATACCTTCATGTGCTTCCCGTAGGGGGGACGCCCTTTCATGATTCATAACACAGTGTCAGAGCATGCCAACTGCTCCCAACTTATATAACTGGAATTTTATTAATTGAAAGTTGGCATTGCGTATCATCGACTGTCTATTATGAAAAACTATGTAATTCTCTGGCAGTCGACCAGAAGACAAAAATGCAACAATTTCATTAAATTGATACGGTATTTCCTCTATCCTGAACAACTATGTATTTGGTAGGTCACCATCCAAGATTCTTGCCTTTTCACCTGACTCAATCCAAGAGAGATGACCAAGATCAATGTTCTGTTTTCCCGGATTAACTATAACTTCAAACTCGAATTCTTGGAACATAAGGAACCATCTACAAATGTGCCCCCCAACAATAGCTTGTTTACTAGGTACTTTAGCATAGAGCGATCTATGAAAATTTTAACGACACTATCCAACAAGTAGTGTTAGTTTTTTTATAGAGCATAGACCATTTCCAATTCTTCGCACTTAGTTATTGTGTAATTATTTTCTACCGTGGTCATTTTCCTACTGGAAAAATATATTGTATGGTCCAAGTTTCCTTCCCCTGGTTGGGCTAGGACAATTCCCAACACGGTTGATGATGCGTCCACACACACATGAAACATGCATGTCTAGTCTAGGAATATGAGAATTGGTGCAACCACCAACTTATTCTTTAGCATGTACAATGCTTGTTAACATTCCAACATCCATATACACTTCACGTCTTTGCACAACAAATTTTCTAATGACGTTGATATACTGGCATAATTTCTAATCAACTTTCTGCAATAACCAATATGTCCAAGAGTAGTGCGCAAACCTTTCACATGTGTTGGGGCTAGAAAATCAATTATCACTGCAATATTTTCTGGGTCGAATAACAGACCTTCCTTGCACACCACATGTATCAACAAAATGTCAAAAGATGTACATAATATACATTTCTTCAGGTTCAATTAAATCTACATCTACCAGTAGCGATCGAGCATGAGTCACAAAAAATGCATATGGTCTTTTAACAAACTGAACATCCTCGAGTCGACTAAATAGAATTTCTAAGAATTTGTGCATAAACTCTTTGAAAGATGCAACCACGATCCTTGAGAACACAGCTAGTTCATTTTTTAAACTAAATGATATAACATTATATGTAAACCAACCCCATTCAGTCGGAAAGGTGGTATTTGTACGATCTTCTTCCATTATGTGCACCTAATGGTATCCCAAGAAGCCATCAGTAAACGAGTAAGCCTCCCTACCTCCAAGCTGCATTGAGATTGTGAAAATCCACAAATATGCAGATATCACTTGTTTTATTATCTTGGAACACCAAAGGACTAATCCAGTCTAACTCCTCAACATGAAAAATGATCCTTGCATCTAAAATTCGTTCCAACTCCTTACATACCGATGGTTCAGTTGATATGGTCTTCTTTTGACTAGTTTTTTTCCCTCTTTTAGCTGGATTTTCATTTCTCCCAATGTTCCGACAATTCATCTCATTTATGATAAACATGTGGGAACAAGTGTTTATATTCCTTCAATATATCCACTACCTAGGAAACTATTTCCTGATCCTAATAGGCATCAATTATTTCCATTTTGAGCTCCTCTTGAGTTCCAATATTATGCTTCATCATCCTGAGGGGTTCTTTAAATTATGGCATAGCATTGGAAGATGGATTGTCTTGGATGGCGTGTTCACCCATAGTCTCCTTTATCTCTATGCTGCATGGATCGTCATCCTCCTAAGTATTTTTACTGTCAACCTTCGAATAGTAAATTGGCTTGTTTAGCTATGCCACAACCTAGTGGTAAGTGCAAACATGTCTTTGTGATTGATACTATTGTGGTGTTTATGAACATATTAAATGCTTCATTTTATGGAGAACTGTAGCCATAGAAAGGGCCCTCGAGCTAAACTAGAATGTGACATGAAATTTGGATGAAACTTTTTCCCATGTCCTTGTCTACTTTCTTCTTTCTCGTTGAACATACCATCTTATTGGTATCGTATCTATGGTATGGTAGAATCAGTGGACCCATTGAATGCATGGTACCTTCTTCGCTTCCCATCTCTGTTGACAGAGAGCCATGTGTTATGTAGGATATTCTATGCCTTTAAGCCGGTTTTATAGTTCCAAATTTGCAGAAGAATGGAATTGCTCTGTGATACACTGGCGTACATTATCCCAACTTTATAATTCTTCCTTGTGCATCTTCCAGCATTGAGCAGACATTCCTCAGGTGACGACTGTTGGAATTATGATAGGTATTGCAATCATATGGAAATAGATCAGATTGTGATGCGGTTGTCATTGATGGAAACACATAAGTTCCAAGCATATGATCCAACAAAAAGGAGGCCAAATAAGAAGAGATCGAAGTGTAATCAGGCTCTCTACTCATGTATGCAAGAAAAGTAGTTCCCCAGAGGAAGCAAACTATGACTTAGCCTAGATGAATACCTTCAATATATAAAATCAAGAAGCCAAGACATGATTTCCATTCAATTCATTTGACATATATTGGATGATATAGAGAGTACATTCAATTCACTCGACAAAGATTGGACGACCAAGATTAAAGGAGGAAAGATGGATCGATGATGGGAAAAGATTCATGAAGTGAACTTATATGGGAGATAAGCGATCCACAAAAGAAAAGTGAAGATAAAAAACGTTAAGGTGAGATCCGTATTTGATCACAGATCGAGGGTTAAGAAGTATCTCGCAAGAAATTGATGGTTCTCAGAAGTTGCAAAAATATATTTGTGGAAGCCCATTTTGGGAAAAGTTGAAGGCACGTCTGCAATCTGCAATCCACAACCCAACTGCGGAAAGAGACTTGTGGAAGGAAAATTGAGGAAGTCGAATTTTGGGAAAAAATGGGAAGGTGGATCCGCAATCCGTAATTGGATTGCAGAAAGGACCATTGTGACTGCATAATTGCGGAAGTCAATTTTTGGGAAAAATGGGAATTGCATACCCAAAACCCGCAATCAAAAATTGCAGAAAGGAGCTTCCAGAAAGGATCTTGCGTAAATGTAGATGTAGACACTAAGTTACAAAAACTAAGTCACGGAAACTAAGTTGCAGAAACTCAACTGCAGAAAGATTGAGTTGCAGAAAGACTAAGGTTGCAGAAGCAAGCTTGCGGAAAGCTGTATTGTGGAAAGATAGCATGCGGGATAGAAGTTGCGGAATCGAGATTACATAAGTTACAGAAGAAATATTTGATCACGTTGCTAAATATGGTTCGAGTAGTTATGAATTCAAGAACCTGGAAGCAGATGGTTTAAAAAGTTTAGAATGCTTATTGATTGGTTTCCTTGCTTGCCATGAGTCATTGAACGATTTTTTGATCAATTATGAGACTGAAAGTGAGGCATGAAAAAAGGCAGAGGGAATAAATACTGACAAGCATAAAACGACGGGTGAGATAAATGTGTGACAAGCATTGAAATGGGGAGAATATGCAGAATAGAGACAACAAAGGGAGCCAAATTTGAATGAGAAGAAGCAGAAGTAGATCAAAGAATGTAACAAAGTTGGTAAGCATAACTATATCTGGTTTTCAACATATTGTACTGGACAAAGTTTAAATATAGTGGGTAAGGGTGGTAGGGTGGTGCTAGGGAAGACTTGTAGCCTTCTTTGTGCAAGTTGGATCTTGTACATGTCTAGTGGGTGTTAGAAAACCAGGAGAATTGGTGCTCTCCACAAGTTCCTGCTTGTAAAACAGAGGTTGTAGAATCACTTGAATTGGTACTCAAAGAAAGTTAATTTATAATAAAATATTTTTCTCTTATAATTTTCCTCGTGATTATATGTCTCTATCCCCATCATATGTGTGATTAATAACAATTATTGCTGTTTTATATTTCTTGCATTATCACGGCTGTAAATTTGTGAACAATAATAAATGTTTAAAAGGTCAAAGATAGTTTAAGCTTATGAATAACTGATTCAACCCCCCCCTTCTTAGTTATTCTAATAATCTCAACAATTGGTATCAGAGCCGGTTCCTTTTATTTAAAGGTAGATCTGTAAGATTAAAATGACAAGTCATGAAGGGACTTTAACCAATAAGGTTCCTCTATTTGATGGAACAATTTTTTCCTTCTGGAAGGTTAGAATGAGAACATATCTAATGTACTTAGGTGCTGATGTTTGAGATGTAGTAGACACTGGCTATGTAAATCCTGTTGTGCTAGCCTCCAAAGATGATGCGTTGGAATTTAGTTTTAACGCAAAGGAAATGAATGTTATCCTGAGTAGTCTTGTAAAAGCTTAGTTTGTTAAGGTGATGCATCTTGAGTATGCAAAATAGATGTGGGACAAACTTATAAGCAGTTATGAAGGAAATGAGAAAGTAAAAGATGCCAAATTGTAGACATATAGACTGAAATTTGAACAGTTAAAGATGAATGAGGATGATAATGTTAGTAAATATTTATTAAGAGTAGAAGAGACTGTGAATGCTATGAAAGGTCTTGGTGAAAATATTGAGCAAGCATCCTTAGTTCAAAATTTTTTGAGATCTTTTCCTGATAGATTTAATCCCAAAGTTTTTGCAATAGAAGAATTAAATGATCTTAAAACTCTACCTATTGACCAACTCCTAGGAACTCTGATTGCTTATGAAATGAGGATTAGTAAAGATAAAACCACCACTAGAGAAGAATTATTTAAAGCAGATAAGAACACTAATTTTGAAATGGTTGTGATTGAAGCAAAATTTGTAAGAAGGTTGAAGAAATGATCGGGTAAATACAAAGTAAAGATGCTCTTTAAATGTTTCAACTGTGGTAAGATAGGCCATTTTGCATCTAAATGTCTTCATAAGCAAAAGGGCCAGACTTCCGATGATGAAGAGAACTACACATTCAAGAAAAACAATAAAGAGGCTAAATATAAAAATAAAAGCTTGTGTGCAAATGATGTTGATTCCCCAGAAGAGATAGACAATGATTCATCTTGTGAAGATAATGCGAATAATTTTATGCTTATGGCCATAGAATATTTCGAAAAGGAATATACAGGAAGTGACCTAAATGATGAAGAAGCTATGATTGATATGGAGGGTGAGCTAATCAGTTCTCTGGAAGAGATTGACAGACTCAGAATAAAGAAGAGGAAACAAAAACAATTGTTGATGCAGTATGAAAAGAATAGTAAAAAACCAAGTGAAGATCTTGCTCTATTAAAATTAGAATTAGGAGAGGCAAAGAAAATAGAATATATTCTAAAACAACAATTTACAGAGGAGAAAATGAGATCTAAAGAAGAAGTAGTGACAACTAGAAAAGAATTGGAGAAATTTCAAGCTTTATATCACCAAAATATGTTAAGTATTAAAGCTTCATAAGAACTGAACAACATTCTAAGTAAGCAATGATCTCCATTGTTAAAAATAGGTCTCGACTATGAAGAAGGTTCATGTATCAATCACTCAGAAAATAATAAATTAGGTAAGTTGATTAAAATTCAAAGGAAAAAACAGTCAGAATATGAACATACCTTGCAAACAAAAGAAAATGAAAATTAAACATGCATTAGAATCAAGGATTCCGATCAGAAATATCAATCAAGATTTGCTTAGGAACAAAGACAACAAAATATGACGCAACCAATTCCAAGAAGATGACCAAGATTCAGGTACCAAGGTTTTCTCCATGGCTACTATTATTATTGTTCTAATTTTGGCCATAAAGTTGAAATTGTGCATTTAAATTTAGAAGTATGCAACTAAGGATGCCAAATAACGATGAACTGCTGCAACATAGAAAAATAGTCACTAAGTAACCAACAAATTCATATAACATAGTTTACAACTGAAAGAAGAACTCACAATAGACATACAAACCCTTTTTTATTATTATCTATTTTACAATGAGCCATAATTATGGACACACAGCCTTAGAATGTCACCTGAAGAATTATAGACCAGATTCAAGAATGAATTCAGCTGAAAATGTTAGAGTTTGGAAGAATAAAGAAAGTAACAAGTGTGGATTAGTACTTTTTGCTCAAAAGCAAAAGGACCCTTGGTATATTGACAATGTATGCTACAAACACACGATTGGTGATAAAAGTAAGTTTTGTGTCTAAGTGAAAGTAAATCAAGAAATGTGACTTTTGGAACTGATGCTCTAGGGAAAATCAAGGGAAAAGGAATGGTAGGTTTGAGTAATGGAAAAGGGAAATCTCAATATGTGTTGTTTGTAGATGGTATGAAGCATAATATCCTTAGTATCAGTCAGGTTTGTGACAGAGGGTGTGAAGTTGTTTTCACTTCTAGAGATTGTAAACTAAAATCTATACCCTCAGGACAATTAGTTTCAAAAGGCATAATAACCGAAAACAATGTCTATGTTTTGAAAGAAGAAAAATAAGAATGTCATTTAATCAAGCACAATGAAAGATGGCTATGGCATAGAAGATTCAGAGACCTAAACTTTGATCACGTAATAAAGCTTAGAAACAATGAAAGATCTTCAAAAAATATTAAATCGATATGATTATGTATGTAAATATTGTCAAATGGGAAAGATGACTCACACACAATTTAAATCTAAGAATTTCACATCAACAGACAAGCCTCTTAAGTTAGTGCATATGGATTTGTGTGGACCATCAAGGAAGGAAGGCAAAGGAAGAGAAATATATTTTATGCTGGTCATTGATGATTACTCTAGACTCACATGGGTTGCCTTTTTGAAGGAAAAATATGAAGCATTTGAAAAGTTCAAAGTATTTAAGGATTTGACTGAGAATCAGATAGGTAAAATATTGAAGGAAATAAGGTCTGATAGAGGAGGAGAATTTAGTTCATAAGACTTAAAATACTTTTGTAATAATCATGGAATAAAAAGAGAGTATAGTATCCCAGGGAATCCACAACACATTAGAGTAGTTGAGAGATAGAACATATCAATTCAGCATATGGCGAGATCAATAATGAATGAAAGAAACTATTGCTCAGGAATATTGGGTAGAGGAAATTCACAAAACTTTCCATATTCTTAACAAAGCTCATATAAGGCCAAACAACGATACGAATCCTTATGAACTATGGTTTGGAAGACCTGCTTCTATTGAACATTTAAAGTCTTTGGATGTAAATACTATATTAAAAATAATGATGAACATCTTGGAAAATATGATGACCGGACCGATGAAGGTATTTTCCTAGTATATGCCACAAATAGTAAAGGATACATAAGCTATAATAAAATGTTGCATAAATTGGTTGACTGTATTGGCATTAAAATAGATGAAGGAATTCCTGTGAATGATAGTCAGATAAGTAGTACTGAATCAAATGCATAGGATACAGTTGAAATTGAGGAAGAATAGGTACAAGAATCATAAAAGGAAGATTCAGAGTCAGATGATGAAAGTACAAACATTCAGGGAGAGTCAAAACAACATACATAAACAAAATAACCTTCCATAATTGTTAAAAAGAATCATCCTGAAAATTAGATAATTGGTTACAAGGATAAAGGAGTTTACACAAGAAGGAAATTGATTAAAGATTTAGAACAATCTCAGGTCTCTTTTCTATATATGATTGAACCTAATAATTTGAAGAATCTAGTGAGGATGAATATTGGATTAGATCCATGAATGGAGAACTTGATTATATTGAGAAGAATAATACTTGGGAATTTGTTCCTAGACCTACAGATAAGAATGTAATAGGCTCCAAATGGGTGTTTAAAAATAAGATGAATGAATAAAGAAACATTGTGAGGATTAAAGACCAAATGGTATGTAAGGGGTATGCACAAGTTGAGTGACAAGATTTTGATGAAAACTTTGCACCAGTGGCAATATTGGAAGCCATCAGAATGTTTCTTGCCTATACCATTCATAAGAAATTCAAAGTGTATTAGATGGATGTTAAGTCATAATTTCTCAATGGAGATCTAGAAGAAGAACTTTATATGGAGCAACCTGAAGTATTCCAACTGACAGACAATACTAACCATGTATGAAAATTGAAGAAGGCACTATATGGATTGAAACAAGCACTAAGATCCTGGTAGTATAGATTGGATAAGTATCTATAGGACAAAGGATTCAAGAAAGGTATTGTTGACATTAATTTGTACATAAAATCTGAAGGTGATGGTTTATTAGTTGTTTTGGTTTATGTGGATGCCATTATTTTTGGATGTACTAATGATTATTTCATTTAGTGGTTTGATAATTCCATGCAATCTGAGTTCAAGATGTTAATGATAGGAGAATTTTCATTCTTCCTTGGTCTCCACATTATTCAGACTTTTGAAGGATTATTTCTCTCCCAAGAGAAGTATTTGAAGGAGATGTTGACAATATTTAAGATGGAAGATTCTTCATCTGTTAGTATGCCTATGGTTGCTAGTTGTAATCTCAGCAAGGATGATGCCTCACCTGATGCTGATCAAAAAACACATCGATAAATGATAGGTAGTCTTTTGTACATCACACCATCTCGTCATGATATAATGCAAGATATTGGCATGGTAGGTAGATTTTAGTCTACTCATAAGCAAAATCATTTGGTGGCTGTTAAGAGGATATTCAAATAGTTGAAGGGCACAATGACTTATGGTCTCTAGTATCCTAGAAATCGTAATATTCAGTTAACTGCATATTCAGATGTTGTCTGGGCAAATTGTTTGGATGAAAGAAAGAGAACAAGTGGAGGTGCATTCTTCGTGGGTGATTCTTTAGTTGCATGGCTGAGTAAGAAGCAAGGCTCAATATATTTATCTACTACATAAGATGAATACATTGTTGCTGCCACCTGCTGCACACAAGTACTTTGGATGATCCAGACACTGGCATATTTGGAGGTAAAATATGTTGATCCCATTCCTCTATGCCATTAGTGTTTCCCATAATTAAGTCCTTCAATCCAAGACTAAGCACATACCAATTAAGTATCACTTATTAAGGGAGTAGGTCACAAACATAGTGGTTCAATTGAATTTCATTCCTTCTATAGAACAGATTGCTGATATCTTTACTAAACCTTTAACAAAGACATAGTTTGAGTACCTACGCCAGAAGCTGGGTATCAGATCTTATTTCAAATAATTTGTTCACTTTGATAGGGGGAGCTATTTTATAGAGTCTTCTTTGACATTGATGTCAAATGGGGAGAATTTTTTGTTTCTACAGATGATAAGAAGTCAGTGATTACAAGTGCATAATGCATCCAGAATTTGAAGGTTTCCATCAATGCCAAAGGGGGAGACTTTTGGAATTATAATAGGTATTACGATCATATGGAAACATATCAGATTGTGATGCGGTTTTCATTAATGGAAACAAATAAGTTCCAAGCATATGATCCAAGAATAAGGATGACATATAATCATATATTAGAGTGTAATCAGGCTCTCCGCTTGTTAGAATAATCGACCCATACTTTACTACCTTAGACATTAATTCCATTATTTTTGTCTTATTTGCCTAGTTCATGAGTCCCACCTTGTGCAAGTTGTCATTTACCTATCCATAGAGGTCAAACTTGCCATATTTGACTCATGTAGAACTTGGGAAAGCCCAAGGAATCAAATCTGCTTTATTCCTAGCCTCCTAGGCGCTTATCTGCTTTTTCTGCTTTATTGCCTGCTTTTTCAGTGTTTTAAGGCAAATGGGAAAGCTAGACTAGGTGAGGTGAACTAGTTTTTTGTCCTCTTCATCCTCCACTCTTTTCTCCATGCAAAAGCATGTATGAGCTGCCATTCCACCACTCTTTATCTTGCCTAAGCCATTTTGCTAATTCGTGAGCTCCATGACAGATTTGGGATCAACTTTTTACACATATGGGGGATTTGCTTAATTATAGTAAGCCTGCTTTATGCTAGATTCGATTTGCACCTCATGCATTTGAATCCCTGATGTATGTTATTTATTCAGCAACCTATTATTATACAGGGTTGGCTATTGTACACTTATGCAATACTGTTTAGTGTTCAGCTCCAGTTTCAGTCTCTTTTGTGAGTGATTTTGCATGATCAATTGCTAATTGTTGTGAGTAAAATTAATCTATCACTGAGTTCAATTTACACATGGTATCAGAGCCACTATAGATTATTTCTCTCCTTCAAAAATTGTTTTGCAGGTTCGACATCAGTGACTGGGATCCCTCTACTAACAGCCGGGACAGATTTTCTAAGCTATGGATCAATCACATAAAACTATCTTGACTCCTTTCAATTTATTTGAATGGAAAGCAGAGATGGAGATACTGTTGAGAGTGAAAGGCCTCTACAGGGTGACTATGGAAATAGAAGCAGAGCCCAATGTAGCCGCAGAGAAGATAAAATGGCACAACAGGAGGGATGAGGCCTATGGCCTCCTGTGTCTGAGTATTTCCAGAGACCTCCTTTTCCATCTTGATGGATTGACATCACTGAATGAAGTATGGGAGAAGCTTGCTGATATTTTTGGAAAGACAGATGAGACGAGGGGACATCAAATCGAAAATGAGTTGATTTCTCTGAGTCCAAATAGCTTTGAATCCCTGCAGCTATATTTGTCCAAGTTCAAAGCACTAGTTTTGCAACTGAAACAGTGTGGTATCGAAAAGAAAGATGATCACCTCGTTCTGGCCATCCTCTCGAAGCTAGGCCCTGACTATTCAGTGTTTTTTTCGACCTTTTATGCCACAAAACTGACAGCTCGAACTTGAAAGATGCCTAGCCTTGCAAATTTCATGGAATCTCTCACACAAGAACAAGACAAGCTGGTGATGATGGGCACCATCAAACCATCCAAAGATCAAGCTTTGATTGCTGGAGATTCGAAGGTGGATTCAAAAAGCAAAAAGAAAGCTAAAAAGCCACTTGAGCAAAAGGGAGACAAGAAACAGTCTCCGGAGGATCCACAAGGTCCCAAGAAGAACTACGAGAAGAAGAAAAACAAAGGTGAAATGAGCAAGTGCGCATACTACAATAAGGGCAATCACTCTGAAAGCTCTTGTATGAAAAAGCAGATTGATATGCTGACCCAAATCCTGGAGAAGAATGGCATCTCCCTTCCAGAAAACTCAAAGAAGAGAGAAGGAGGATCAAGTTCAGATGACAGAGAGAGAGTTCATGCATTGGTTGCTGGCACATCAAGCTCACCTAGTTTTATCATTGATTCTGGAGCTTCAAGACACATGGTTTCGACCAAGGAGGCCTTCTCCTCACTTGACAAGTCGAAAGGACCATCTATAGTACTGGGAGATGACTCTCTCACTGAAAGTTTGGGCAAAGGGAGGATAGATCTTGATCATGGTCAGTTCAGCAATGTTCTGTATGTGCCTGGTATCGCCTCCAAACTTCTATCAGTGTACCAGATGACTCACACTGGGTCTCCTAAGAAGGTCATATTCTCCCCTGATGAAGTTGAGATCACAGAGATCTCAAGTGGTAGAGTCATTTCAAAAGGAGTTGCAAATCATGCTAAAAAGGTATACATGTTCTCACACTTCCTACCTTACTCAAACCCCTCTGCTTTTCTGATTCATGCTAATGAGGCTAGCAATATTTGGCATGAAATATTTGGCCACCTTAATTACAAGTATCTTTCTGATCTTAGTGAAAAGGAGATGGTCATAGGGTTGCCCAAGATAAAATTTTCCAAAGGAGTCTGCCAAGGTTGTATCCTAGGAAAACACCCAGAGCATAAATTTGAGAGAGCTAGTCATGAGAGAACCTCTGCACCCCTCGAGCTGATTCACAGTGATGTTGCTGGCCCATTCCCTCATATGTCCATGAGTCAGGACAAATATGCATTGACCTTTATTGATGAATTTTCCAGGTATTGCTGGGTTTACTTCCTGAAACACAAGTCTGAAGTGTATGGTCTCTTCAAAGTCTTTAAGGCTTTGGTTGAACACTAGTGTGGGAGGAAACTCAAGGTCCTCAGATCTGACAATGGTGGTGAGTATGTCAAGACTGAGTTTATTAACTATTGTGCAGATGCAGGTGTTCAGATGCAGCATTCTATCCCCTACCCACCACAGCAGAATGGTGTTGCAGAGAGGAAGAACAGATCACTGAAGGAGATGGCAACATGCATGATGGAGGCCAAAACTTTGCCACCAAAGTACTGGGCCGAAGATATCAACTGTGCAGCCTATATTCAGAATAGGGTGCCTCACAAACAACTTGATGGTATGACTCCCTTCGAAGCATGGAGTGGGAACAAGCCAGATGTGACCCATTTCAGGATTTTTGGCTCAAAGGCTTGGGCTAGAATTCCAACAGAGAAGAGGAAGGCTTTGCATCCCCAAAGCCAAGAGTGTCTTTTTTTTGGATACTCTGAAGATTCAAAAGGGTACAAGTTGATAAATTTGAGCACAAACAAAGCCTTCATCGAAAGGTGTGTTCAGTTTGAAGAAGAACCCCTTGCAGCAGTGGAAGTTGGTGAAGCCTCTTCACCACCTGAACCTCATGAAGTAAGTAAAGAGTTTGTTGAACATGCTGATTCTAATTTTTCTGATGGAGATGAGTTTATTTCAGACCCTAACAGCCCCACAAGGCCAAAATGGGCAGCCAAGACACTACATGCAGCAGGAGAGCTAGCTGGGGATCCCAATGACCCAAGGAGGACTAGATCTCAATTTGAGAGTGGTCTGTGCATGAAGGACCCTATGTTTGCTGAAAAATTCTATTTGATGGTGGAGTCTGATCCTCAAACATATGAAGAAGTAGCAGGAGATCCAAGATGGAAAACAGCCATGGAGGAGGAGTTCAGCTCGCTCCAGAAGAGCAACACATGGTAGCTAGTGGATCTTCCACCAGGAAGAAAGTTAGTCCAGTGTAAGTGGGTCTATAAGACAAAATTTGCTGCTGATGGTTCACCACTGAAGTACAAGGCCAGATTGGTAGCCAAGGGCTACTCACAGGTTCATGGGATAGATTACAATGAGACCTTTGCACCAGTGGCAAAGATGGACTCCATCAGGCTAGCCCTAGCCATTGCAGCCTCAAGGCAATGGGAGGTACATCACATGGATGTAAAATGTGCCTTCCTAAATGGAGATCTCACTGAAGAGATATATATGCAGCAGCCTCAAGGATTTTCTACTAACCCTTCTCTTGTGTGCAGGTTGAGAAAGTCATTGTATGGGCTAAAGCAAGCCCCCAAGGCTTGGTATGCCAAGATTGATAGCTTCTTGCTATCACTGAATTTTGTTCGATGAAAATCAGATCCAAATGTATATCTGAAGTTAATTAATGGTTCATTAATGATCATTGTGTTATATGTTGATGACCTCCTCATTACAGGAAGCTCACAGGATGATATTGCTTCCTTGAAGGGTGCAATGAACCAAGCCTTCTCCATGACAGACTTGGGAATCTTAAGCCAATTTTTGGGGCTTGAGATTGCTCGAACCAAATATGGAATCAAGGTGCACCGATCAAAGTATGCCTTGGATTTGCTGAACAAATTCAAAATGAAGGATTGCAAAGCAAGCAAGACTCCTTTCCTTTCAGGAGTGAAGCTGGAAGAAGCTGATTCTTCACCTATGGTAAACAATACACTGTATAGGAAATTGATACGACGTTTGCTGTATCTTACACATACTAGACCTGATATTTGTTATGCAGTAAGTGTGGCTTCTATATTCATGGATCAGCCTCAAGAGATCCATTGGAAAGCAGCCAAAAGGATCCTTAACTTTGTTCAAGGAACAAGGACACATGGGATCTTCTATAAAGCTAAATCTGATCTTGAGTTGATTGGGTTTACTGACAGTGATTGGGCAGGTGATAGCACAGACAGAAAGTCCACATCAGGATATGTGTTCATGCTTGCAGAAGGGCCAATCAGCTGGTCAAGCAAGAAACAATGTGCCATTGCACTCTCATCTACAGAAGCAGAGTACAGAGGAATTGTTAATGCAGCAACTCAATGTTTATGGTTGCAGAGATTACTTGGAGAGTGTGGCTTCGAACCTGAGTACTCAACTACCATCTACTATGATAATCAGAGTACCATTCAAATCTGCAAAGATCCAGTTCAGAAGCAGAGAACCAGACACATTGAGATCCATATGCACTACATTAGAGAGCTTGTGCATGATGGCACCATTCACCTACTCTTCTGTTCATCTTCAGAACAAGTAGCTGATATCTTCACCAAAGCATTTTGTGAGAAGACCTTCAGCAATCTCAAATCACTGCTATGGATTACTGATCATGCTGTGAAGCATGAGTGAAGACAAGATTTCCAGATTTTGTTTTACAGTCCATGTTTAAGGGGGGATTTTCCCAAGTTGGTTTTGCCTCTTTCCTTGGTTGTATGGACATGCAGTATGTAAAAGGGTGACTAAGCCTTGTTGCTAGGCCCTATAATTTTCTGATATATTACTCATATGTCAGGCTTAAGGGGGGGTGTTAGAATAATCAACCCATAGTTTACTACCTTAGACATTAATTCCATTATTTTTGTCTTATTTACCTAGTTCATGAGTCCCACCTTGTGCAAGTTGTCATTTACCTATCCATAGAGGTCAAACTTGCCATATTTGACTCATGTAGCACTTGGGAAAGCCCAAGGAATCAAATCTGCTTTATTCCTAGCCTCCTAGGCGCCTATCTGCTTTTTCTGCTTTATTGCCTGCTTTTTCAGTGTTTTAAGGCAAATGGGAAAGCTAGACTAGGTGAGGTGAACTAGTTTTTTGTCCTCTTCATCCTCCACTCTTTTCTCCATGCAAAAGCATGTATGAGCTGCCATTCCACCACTCTTTAGCTCGCCTAATCCATTTTTCTAATTCGTGAGCTCCATGATAGATTTGGGATTAGCTTTTTACACCTATGGGGGATTTGCTTAATTATAGTAAGCCTGCTTTATGCTAGATTCGATTTGCACCTCATGCATTCGAATCCCTGATGTATGTTATTTATTCAGCAACCTATTATTATACAGGGTTGGCTATTGTACACTTATGCAATACTGTTTAGTGTTCAGCTCCAGTTTCAGTCTCTTTTGTGAGTGATTTTGCATGATCAATTGTTAATTGTTGTGAGTAAAATTAATCTATCATTGAGTTCAATTTCCACACCGCTCATGTATGCAAGCAAACTAGTTCCCCTGAGGAAGCAAACTATAACTCATCCTAGATGAATACCTTCAATATCAAAAATCAATAAGTGGAGACATGATGTACATTCAATTCATTCGACAGATATTGGATGATCCAGAGAGTACATCCAATTCACTCGACAAAGATTGGATGAACCATATTAAAGGAGGAAAAATGGATCGACGGTGGGAAAATATTCACGAAGTGAACCTATACAGGAGATAAGCAATCCAAAAAATAAAAGTGAATAAGATAAGGTGGGATTCACATTTGATTGTAGATCGAGGGTTAGAAAGGATCCTGCAAGAAATCGACGGCTCTCAGAAGTTGCGAAAATAGATTTATAGAAGGAAATTGGAGAATCCCATTTCGGGAAAAGTTGGAGGCACGTCTGCAATCCACAATCCGCAACCTGATTGTGGAAAGAGACTTGCGGAAGGAAAATTACAGAAGCCCATTTTGGGAAAAATGGTAAGGTGTATCCACAATCCGCAATTTGATTGCAGAAAGGACCAATGCAGTCGCATAATTGCGGAAGTCAGTTTTTGGGAAAACTGGGAATTGCATACACGCAACCTGCAATCAACAATTGTGGAAAGGAGCTTGCGGAAAGGTAGTTGCGAAAACTAAGTTGCGAAAACTAAATTGAGGAAACCAACTTGCGGAAACTAAGTTGTGGAAACTCAATTGTAGAAATATTGATTTGCAAAAATATTAAGGTTGCGGAAGAAAGCTTGTGGAAAGTTGTTTTGTGGAAAGATAACGTGTAGGAAAGAAGTTGCAGAATCGATATTACAGAAGTTACCGAAGAATTATTTGTTCACATTGCTAAATTCGGTTTGCGCAGTTATGAATTCAAGAACTTGGGAGTAGATGGTTAAATACGTTTAGAATGCTTATTGATTGGCTTCCTTGCCTGCCACGAGTCATTGAACGATTTTTTGATCAATTATGAAACTGAAATTTAGGCATACAAATAGGTGAAGGGAATAAATATTGGAAAGAATAAAATGACGGGTGAGAGAAATGTGTGACAAGCGTTGAAATGGGGAGAATACACATAACATAGACAATGAAGGGAGCCAAGTTTGAATGAGCAGAAGGAGAAGTATATCATAAAATGTAATAGAGTTGGTAAGCATAGCTAGATTTGGTTCTGATCATATTGTACTGAACAAAGTTTAAATCTAGTGAATAAGGGTGGTGATAGGAAAGACTTGTATCCTTCTGTGTGCAAGTTGGAGCTTGTACAAGTCTAGTGGGTGCTAGAAAACCAAGAGAGTTGGTGCTCTCAACAAGTTTTTGCTTGTAAAATAGAGCTTGTAGCCTCACTTGAGTTGGTGGTCAAAGACATTTAATTTATAATAAAATAATTTTCTCTTACGAGTTTCCTCATGAATATCTGTCTCTGTCCCCATCATATGTGTGATTGATAACAATTACTGTTGTTTTATATTTGTTGCATTATCATGGTTGTAAATATGTGAAAAATAATAAAGGTTTAAAAGGTCAAAGATTATTTAAGTTTAGGAATAACTGATTCAACCCCCCCCCTCTCAGTTATTCGAACAATCTTAACAATGAAATCCATGGATTCAACCCGCCTCTCATCCAGAATCTAGGCATTCATTTGTTTGATGAACACAACGAACTTTTCTATATGATTGAACACTGGTGTATTTTTCATCTTAGATGAAATCGATTGTACATGTTTGGTTATGCATGCACATCTTTTCGTGCACAAGTCTTATAGATAGTTCTACCAGTGATCCATGGCGTCTTGTGAATCCATACCTCAGGATTGTACTCTGCACCAGTTGAAATCACTGTTAGCTGTAGGATTAACATGATCCTCCTTCCTTGTAGTGACATTGTAAATGTTCTCAATTTCCACCCCACTAATGTCATCCTGAATGGGTTATGTATACTGTTCAACTTCTGCTGATTCCAATGGAGCTATCACGCACAGTTCCTCCGATTCAAAGGACATGTGTTGTTCTTTTAAGTTCAAGATCACATTATTTTCAAATCCCCAGTCAATTCCTAACAGTTCTTGATATGGGTCCACATCCTCAAGAATTTCAATTACTTCAAACTTGACCATTATTTTCACCCCATCCACATTCACTTCAACATCCATCAACCTGCCAATTGGGAATACTTTATACCAATTTGTGAGTCTTAGTTGTATGGGATACCAAACCAAATTTGGTTTCCCCATCAACTCCCATATCTATTTAGGAAGGATGTTCACATATTCTCCTAAGTCTATCATCACATATTTCATCTCAAATCCTCCCAATTCCAAGGTCAACATAAACTCTTTTCCATGTTTTCTTCTTTTGCCTACTATTCGCACATTCCTTTCGGGAAGCAACATAGATACAAGGTGTTCAAATTCATGGGGGGTCAGTAAATTCTTAAGAATGTTTGTTACTTTATTGATTTTAGTTGGATTATTCAACAAATTAACACAGTTCTACAGAAAGGTACTTACATGGTCTTCTTGGCGACAGTGGTCCAAATTCCTGGAAAGTTCCCTTTCTCATTGAGAAAAGTCGCACAGTGTGTCTCACCTTTGTTCTTCAACATGCAAGTTACACAATATATCTTCTTCACGCATTCGTCTTATGAAATTCTCTTCTTTGCACATGCTATGCAATTGATCCTTTTTGTCCAGGCGATGTTGTTGCAAGATTTCATCATGCTTGGAATCCTCATCGATCACTTTTTGGGATTTGTGTAGAATATGTACTTGTTCCTTTTCCTGGAAAGTTGGTAGAGGTTGCACAACTCACTTTATTTTAGGTTCAGATGGATTGGTTGTACTAAATTCCCCTACCAAGTATGAAATTGTCCAAACACCTCCTCGAGTAACAATATTGATATGCATTGGATCCTTGCCTCGAGATTCTCCTCTAGGTTCTGCGGTTATCATATTGCATTGACCTCATTTATCCTCCCATTTTTTCATTAGGTATAAGATATCCTCTATCGCATGGTCAAAGCTATGACAATAGGAACAAAATGTACGTGGTTTAATACAAAATCTGGCCAAGGTACCTAGTTCACTACAATTATAACAAATCATCTTTCTTCCTCCACCACCAAAGCCTCTTCCCCATCCTAAAAATCCACAATGCGCTACTCCTGGTTGACCTCCTTTTTTGAGGAGCCTTATTATCATATGTTCCTTAAACTCGATAGGTGTTCAATATGTTATCCTTAATTATATGTAACACATGAAAATTGTTCACATCATGTCCCACATACTTGTAGAAGTCATATAATGGTGCATGCGTTGAGCTCAATTACTTGTGTAGTGTTGGGAAATTCGGTGTTGAGTGTCCCCATACTCAACAAATTTTAAATCAATCTGGCTTATGAGTAGGAGGGAATGGAATTGGGGATCTATTTCCCATATAGTTATTCATCTTTGGCCACTCATTCTTATGGTGTCCTTCAATTATGCAAAAGTTAAACCATATGCATTCTTGGGTTGGATTTGTAGTAGATAAGTTCTGTAACTACATTGTTAGCTCAACTATCCGTGTTTGGACCTGTTCCATCCTAGGTGTCACTTCACCTCCGAGAGTCACTTCTAGTCTAATTGCAACCTCCAAGAAATTCACTTGGGTATTCACTTTCTGTTGTTTCAATGGGATTATTATGTGTTGTAGAAACCCTGATATGAACCATTTGCAATGTTGTAAATCCATTTTATGAAAGCTCAGCCAGTCCATTAAGATATTAAATCACTGGTCATATTCCTAGAAATACTCACCAAACCATTGCTTGATTTCCTTTATCTCAGTGATGCTCTAGGATTCTGACTTTGGCTTGTGAATTCTTTTAGTAGATATAAGGCTTTATTCTAACCAATGGCCTCAGATTTCATGCAGGGACAATAGTCTTATACTTCATATATTATGTCAATGCTTAGCCCCTAAAGGTCATTTCCATATGTGCAATCTTAGCAGCTTCAACCATAATATTATTCATGGCCTAAATTTCCTCATAGGTAGACCAATGCTTCTCTGCACAGTATTTTCCCATTCTATGGGAAATAGGTAAGCGTAGAGTGGAATCAGAGGTAGGATCCATAGAGTCCAGAACTAATCACGCTAATTAGTACTTGAATAGCTGGTGGAATACTACCACTAGTTCTTGGACTTGATTTAACCAAAATACTTTGTTGATACTAACTAGAAGTTATCCCTCCAAAGACTACTCCAGGGTTTATTTCTTGCAGAAATTCAAAGCTAAACTAGTCTTCTTGATTAGATAAAGAACACTGGGGAGTAGGGATAAATAGGGGATCATACATTAGCAAGTGTCTTTCTATCATGTTATGTTCATTCGGGATTAGAGCGGGTTTCTCAATCTCTGCTATGGCCATGCAAGTGTATTTGTATGCACAAAGGACCTTTTCTCGGACTTCATATTCTTGATTCTTCCTTCCATTCAATCTTAGGGGAAGAATATCATATTTTCATTAGAGCTCTCAAATCCTTCTATTCCACACCTCTTGGGAGGTCTCTCATATTTTGTGCGTACTTATTTCTTAGACTCTCTGCATCCTTGTAACACAGAGGGACCTTTTACACCTTCTCATTGCGCATTCCCATCACTAGTGGTTTGATTTCCTCTCTAATCTCTATCCTCTCTCGTCAATTAATTTTCTTGTTTTCCTCTTCTTACATCTTTCCTTCTTTCAACACATCTCTTTTGTCTTATATCCCTCTAGAGTATCTGCTCTCATGGATCCATGAATAGACCAAGCTAATCTCTCTTTGCTTCATACCCCACCCCCAAAGCGTAGAGCTTACACTTCCATCTCATTGGGGTTGATTTTCATTAAGGACCTTCTCAACAAAAATCATCTTCATCCACAGTAGAATTCACTGTAAGAACCTATTTCTTGGACTTGCTTCAAACTCTTTTTCCACTCGACTATATGATTCAATGGATTCAACATCAAATTCGATGATATAGACTTCTTTCACCCACTAGAACCCAAAATTCATGGCTTTTTCCTAGGTATTATCCAGATCCTTCAATCATTTGATATTTTCCTCCATCCACATGAATGGTATAAGCACACCCCACATGGTATTTATCTCATTTTTTCTCTTTACCCATTTCCAGACTAGAATAGGAAATTCATAGAAGATTTTTTTATAAATATCTGAATACAAGTATCTATCCTTCCAATATTTCAGTGAGACTAAGTCCTCTGGTCTATTCTTGCGTGAATTTTTCCTCCTTTCTTTCATACCACTCTTCGAGCTCTTCTTTCGAAGGTTTCCACCTCAAATCTCTAGGCCTCCTACACAATTCCTATTAGATGTTGACAACATAACCATTGCTAGATGTAGTCTATGAGAACCAAGGTTCAACATAAATGACCAACAAAAACCCCATATGCATTGACATTTTCAATACTCTGTAGGAAGACCAAAGTCTTACCCGAGATGTGCAGTAAATTATAGAAAACCTAAATCATGATTGCACATGAGGGAAGGATTCCATTAAAACAATCTTGATTATGAGTTATCACAGAACAAAATCTTTAGTCGCACCATGAATATCTTAAAATTAACATATATTGCTTAACATTCAAATACACATCCATTAAACATCAAGTAAGCCAAAAACTGAGATATCATCTATTACTTTTAGCAAAAAATGGTGGGTTTGCACATCACAACTCAATGTCCTAACTCATGCTTACAAAATTCTTCATTACATACAAGAAAACCATCAAAACTAACAAAATATGAACCAATAATGATATTAGCTCGTGCTTCTTAGCATTAGTTGTTGTTGTAATTGTAACTTTGGAAGATATTCTGATGTATATTACTATTGTATATTGTTGTACCCCCCATTGGAGATGTCTTCCTCCTAATATTGTATATTGTTGTACCCTCCATTGAAGATGTGTGTGTTTCCTCATAACATCAACAACTACTACAATAACCATTTCTTACAAAATTACGCCTTAAATATGCTAAGTTAACTAAAACCAAAAACATATACTGGGCGGCAATTGATTAACCCATTTTGTTAGGCACAACTGATTCTTTTATTGAGGATCGACATGGAGTATCTTGACCAAAATTTTTGCACCAACAATGAGTCCAAGAATCTTTATGAACTTTTCAAGTTTTTATCTTCCAAGCGCTTTGGTGAAGATGCCTACAATTTTATGATTTGTGGAATAATGTATCAAATGAATTTCCTTGGATTCTACATGATGTTGAATAAGATGGTACTTCATGTTGATGTCCTTGGTTTGATCATGGAATATGGGATTCTTGGCACCCTTAATTGCAAAATTATTTTTGATCAGTGCGGGAGTGGAATTCTCTTGTTTCTCTTGCAAATATTCAAGTATTTTTCTAAGCCAAACAATATCCTTCGTTGATTCTGCAACAACCACATATTCTGCCTTTGTTTTCAAATATGATGGAACTAACTATTTGCGTGATCTCCTAGAGACAACCGTCGATCCAAGACTCATTAGGTAATCTCAAGTAAACCCTCCCATTTCTTTGTCACCATCAAAGTATGAATCAGAGTACCCAATAATCTTGAATTCATCCACTTTTGAATATTTGAGTCCAAAGTCTTAAGTTCCCTTCAAGTATCTTAGAACTCTTTTCATAGTAGATTAATTTCCTTCATAAAGTGTTTGCATGAACTTGAAAAGGATCCCAACCAAACATGAAATTTATGTTCTGGCGGTGATAAGGTAAATAAGGATTCCCACTAGTTGAATTTACTTGTTTGCATCCTCAAATGCTTTTCCTTAATTTGATATGAGATTCAAATTCCATTCCATTAGATTAAAGAGAGAGAGTTATACTCTGTCATGCCACATCTGTTCAACATCTCTACAAAATAATTCTTCTGGTAGTTGAATATATACTTAGGATTTTGAGTCACTTCAATTCCCAAGTAGTAGTGAAAGTGTCCAAAATGTGTCATCTCAAATCCATTTTTCAACTCTTTCTTTATGGATTAAATATAGCTTTCATTGTTCCATGTCATCAAAATAACATCTACGCAAACCACACAATATACAATAGATCTTCCAATTTTCTTTACAAACAATGTTGCATCATCAAGATTATGATGTTTGAAATTGAACTTTAGAAGGTGCTTGGTTAACTTTTCATACCATGCATGAGGTGCTTGTTTTAGGCCATACAATGACTTGATGAGTTTGCATATCTTCTATTCTTTCCCTTTCAAAACAAAACCTTCTGGATGAAACATGGAGACATTCTCTTTTAGGTCTCCATTCAATAAAGTAGTATTCACATCCATTTAATGAACTTTCCACCCATTTTGTGCAGCCAAAGACAATAAGGTGTGGATGGTATCCAATTTTCTTGTGGGCAAGAAAGTCTCTTCATAGTCAATGCCTTCCTTTTGTGCATAACCTTTCTCCACAAGATTCACCTTGTGCTTGTCAAGTGAGCCATTTAATATGTACTTGTTCTTGTAGACCCACTTACAACTAATTGGTTTGGTTCCAAATGGAGGGTCTACCAAATTCAAGGTTCCATTCTTAATGAGAGCATCATATTCATTCTGCATGAATTATTTCCACTCATTACGAGAAACAAATTATTCAAAAGAAGTTGGTTCTAGGTTAGTAGATACATTCAATTCACAATCATATGAAACACCCACATCTTCTACATCATCTGAGATCGAATTATTTGAATCTCCTCTATCTTCTTGTCTTCCCAGCTTCATCAAGATGGACAATTTCAAATGTCTTTGTGACCCTTTTTTTCACTTAGTGTGAAGTTCTAGGAAATTTATGATCTGATGGTGCTTCCTATTCTTCAAAATACAATCATCCAATTATTTCAATCACATCATCTAGGTGATCCTCTTGGTTTGGTGAAGTGGTAGGAAATTCGTCATTAGTTTCTTCAGGATGTGTTTATGGTGATGCAAAAGGAGATTCCAAAGATTTATCCAAGATAGGGACCCCCTTTCGATATGTGGAATCTCATTGTAAACTTCATGAAATGTATTTGGATGGGTAAATTTATCTAGATGATCAAGCTACCTCTCAATAGACTTGTCATTTTTATTCATTTAAAGAAAAAATGACATCTCTCAAAAATAATAAATTTTTTGTTTACCTCATTATAAAAAGGATATGCCTCGGTGGTGTTTAAGTACCCCACAAAAATGCACTTTTGACTCCTTGCACGAAGCTTACTTATTTGTTCCTTTGGAATTAAGGCATAACAAGTGGAACCAAAGAGCTTGAGATGCCCCACCAAATGGATGCGGCCATACCACATTTCATATGGTTTCGTGTTTGCAAGAGCATGAGTGGGACTTCTATTTATCAAATAAATTGCACATAGTATTGCATCAGCCCAAAACATCAATTTTACAATCTTAAAACACATCATGGAATGAACCATAGTCAAAATAATTATGTTCATTATTTCTACCACACCATTTTGTTGAGCATTGTATGGAAATATGGTTTGATACCTAATTCCATGTTGTCTAATATATGCTTCAAATTTATTTGATGTATATTCTCCTCAATTGTCAGTATGAAGGGAATCGATAGGCAATTGTGTTTCATTTTCAATCCATGCGTGAAGTTCTTAAATGTTTCAAAGGATTTCAATTTGTATTTCAACAAATACACCTAACACATCCTAGTGTAATCATTGATAAAAGTCATGATATATTTGTTACCATTAGCAAAAAGGACATGCATAGGGACACGCAAGTAAGAGTCAATCAACTCTAGTTTTCTACATGCTCTGAAATTGGAATCATGGAAAGGTTGCTTACTATGTTTTCCAAGAATACAAGCATAACATTTTGTAAACTTCTTTGGAATGGTAGGAAAAATAGAAGTGCCACTCTTATTCAACAATAAAAGAATATAATAGTTTATGTTCCCATATCTAGCATGCCTCAAACTATTGGAAGACAATGTAACTTATTCGTGCTGAGAGAGGCAAAAAAATTTTGAGCTCTTGGAGACGTTCCTTTCAAGTTCAACGATTTCTCATATTCATACCCGGGCAAGATGACTTGGTTATAAATGGATCTTCTTATTGCAAAATTCCCATTGAACATGTGGACGTAATGGACTTGATTTCAAATATGGACAAGGGAGAGCAAGTTTCTATTCAAATATGGAATATAGAGAACACTATGCAATAAGAAGTAAGGGAATCTAGGAACTTTAATCCAAATGGTGCCAATTCCATTGGGATCGAGGCTATAATTATTTGTGAAATATACTACACCATCTACATTGTCATTTAATTGTTCAAAGAAATATTTCCTAAACGTCATGTGGAAAGTCCCACTTGTGTCAAGAATCCATGTATTTCTCCAATATGTAAATGAAGTGCTAAATAAAAATTCATTTATTCCAATGTTATAGTGTGCAACAACAAAACATGTAGGTTTAATATTTTTACCAATATCAACAGTTTTTTTTTGTGCTTTTTTCTGTTTCTTCTTTGTGATTGTTTTCCATAGAATTATATATGTTTCTTCCTCGTTTCCATCTTTGCAGCAACATGCACAGTGAAGAACAAGTTTCTCACTGCCCCCTTTACCTATGATGGTCCTTTTTTGCATATTGTTCAAGAATGCACCGTGACAAGGTTTTCAATACAAGATTTAAAATATACGATAGACTTTTTCAAAACAAACTTACAATATGTGCTCTGTGCATGTTGAAATGCAATTACAAAATCGGTTGTGTAGGTTTTAGTCTCTGTAGATTGTTACGATATAATTTACAAGAGTTTTGTAGGAAAAATTACAATGAGTTTAATATATGCCATACATTGCATTGCACTAAGCTTTGTATCTAGGTCTACAATATTTGCAAATTAATACAATTGGTACAAAATATCTAACTATCTTTGCAATAACAATAAATACACTTCATTTAATACAATGTGCAGGTCTAAAGGTCTTTGAATATCTATCTATCTATCTATCTATCTATCTATATATGTATGTATGTCATATACATACATATACATACATATACATCCACATATACATATACATATACATATACATTAGTGACACCAATACTCTCAAGGTACGAGTTGCCACTTAAAGAATAGATTAGTTACACAAAAAACCTGCATGCCATAACTATGAGGGCACTCAAAAATAATAATCCTAAGTAGAATTTCAGAAGATGACCAGAAATCCTAGTGAATAAAAAAAGATCCAAAGGCACCATTTAAATCTTTAGAGGAACAAGAAGTGCATGTAACAACTTATCTTTCTTGACCTCAATATTAGTGATCTATTTCTCATGGTCCATTTCAACAAGGATGAGGATTGTTGTTGTGAATTACCTCTCCATTGCATCACCATGACAAAAATGCCTCTTCTCCATGACAACACACAACTAGTGTTAACACACAACTCTATATTTAGGGTCACTTATCTTGCATGAGGTGGAATGCATATGCTACAATTTATGGATTAGAGAGAGATCATAGGTGAATATGTGTTAGAATTATA
Organism: Pseudotsuga menziesii; assembly: GCA_001517045.1. Taxonomy (NCBI): domain Eukaryota; kingdom Viridiplantae; phylum Streptophyta; class Pinopsida; order Pinales; family Pinaceae; genus Pseudotsuga; species Pseudotsuga menziesii. The sequence continues at coordinate 386,657 of LPNX010991900.1, forward strand.
TGAGTATGCATGGAAAGATGAAACAATGGCATGGGTCATGGATAGGATAATGGTGTGCAAACTAGATGTGAAGAAACTATGCAAATCAACATGGTCAGAGATGAATAGACTATGCAGGTCTCATATTGCATGTCATGGGTTTGTATAGAATTCAAACAAAGTAACAAAACATGAAGGAGTAATACAAGTGAATGGCAGGTAGAGAAATACCAATTGACAGAAGGATAGAAAAATTAGGGCTTATAGAATAAGATGGAAGACATTTAGGCAACACATATTATGAAGGGATTGTGTGGATGCATTTGATTTAGGTTTTGGTAGATGGAATGTGCCGCATACTGGTATAATAATGATTCCATGCTAGTTTAGGTAATAAAAATAAGGTTTTCACTTATAAATGCAAAATGGGAATGCATAGAGATAATATGAAGTGAAATGGGATGAATACTTAGGACAAGGAAGGAAGACACTACACCATGGAGTATACCGAGCTTGGATGGAATATGAAAACACACTGAACCTGTATAGAATATGCTAGATTGAGTAGATATGAGGGAAGACAAAAGTTATTAGGACCATGCTATGATACCGCTATCAGAATCAAAATAATAACTCCATAATTCATTGAATTTTGTTGAATTAGAATGAATGTTTTATACATGAGGGAGTGTCCTTTGGTTTCATATTCCAAGGGTGAATTTGTCATTCTCTTAAGACTCTTAAGATTACCTATGAAAAATAAATATTTACATTTCACCATAACCCCTAGGATTAGGTTTCCAACAATAACGTGGTTCGAAATTTCTCTCAAAGAACATCTTTTATTCCTTTTTCCATTATAGACAGTTGTGTTCCTCCATGAACTACGTATCCTTTGAATTCAATTATAGTTGAATGGAATGGTAATGTACAAAACAAAAAAAATTACAACAGAATGAGATATTTTTTTGTATAATGAGGCCCCAATTTTCCCTCAAAGACCAGTGATTGATGTTGCTGCTATTACAAACCAATTGATAAAAGTATAGAAGGTTGTGCTACTCAACAATGTAGGCACAATTTGACTTCAACTATAGTTGAAGGGAATGGTAATATACAAAATACAAATCTCTACCACATAATGAACTCTATTTTCTAGACTATGAGGTCCAATTTTCCCTCAAAAATCAACAATTGATGTTGTTGCTATTACAAATAATTGTCATTAAAGTATTTTGCTCAAAAAACTAGGAATCCTTTCACTCTAATTAATGATTGAAGGAAATTGAAGTGTAGTTCTACCCAATGAACAACAATTAGAACATGCATCTCTTGAGAACTTGTATGAAAGTAGAAGACACAAAACAACTAAAATAACTACATTTCATGAACAAATTGATATAAATACAACTACAAAAAATCAATTTTATTTAATTATAGAAGCTTCAAAAAATTTTCCTAAAGGGTTTACAACAAATCAAACTACACATGCTACCAGAAGGTCACTAGGAAACTGCTTAAGGACGTTCTTATTATGTCTTAAGAAGTGGTAAGGATGGTATAACTACATACTAAATCAGGGGAAGAAAGAATTAAGCAAATTGGGAGATGGTTCTTTGGAAAGCTACTTTAATATGTAGATGAAAATGATATTATTGTTGCAATTGGGCATTTCATGAGAAAAAAACTATAGCAAAGAGACTAAAATTGAGGATTTTCTTGAACACCTACATGGAGTGCTTGATAAACTACATTCAATTTTTGTAACTGAGATTTGTAATGATTTTATATATGCCTATGAATATGCTTCAATATCTATTGAATCAAACATGAATCATAAGGATTTTCAATGTCTGAAGTAGATTGACTCTCATGGTGTATTGAAGCGGGTTAATCCAAGATCAATTTATAGGTAAAGATATAGGTTGAGAGAGAATTGATGGTTTCAAATATGGAGTTAGATTCAAGCAAGTAAATTCATATGATTTGTTTTTTTTAATTGTTGAATTTTATCAAAAGAGGTTTGGAAGTAGAGTTAATGAAGTTTCTTCAAACTTGGTATTGATTCTTATCTACATTATGATTAAGGTGGGCATGCATGTGAGATATTATTTGAGTTACTAGAAGATAGTGGCTTGATGTCTTGTGTAAGCCTTGGAAAACGAGATAAAAATAAGAATCTAATTTTTTTTTAACGTATGTTTCTAATTTTAAAAACATTAAAAGGAAAATACTTTGTAGTAGATGTTTTTGTGGAGGTTTATAGTGTTATAAGATTGGACAAATTTCAAAAAAATCTCTACTACAACCTCGGCAACTAGTAGCAGAGGTTTTACTGAATATTCCTTATAAGTATTAAATTTTCGGTGAGAAAAGGTTTTAAAAGATTTTTGTTTTTGTTTTATTTTTCAGTGCTTATATTGATAACATGCACTGGTGCTCATATAATTATTAAGCATTGATGCACCTTTTTTTATTATAAGATGCACCAATTCTCATACCATTATTATGAAACGAGATGTTGTATGGTTTACTCGTGCTTGTATTGTGTTATCGCACCTATGAATACATAAATAATTTGACGCACAAATTTCCTTCAAAATATTACGCACCGATTGCTGTCTTTGTGTTCAGGGATTTCCAGTGCTCATATAAATAGTAAGCACCGATGCATTCATAAACTTGAATGCACCGGTATGTATAATATATAAAAAGCACCCGTGCTTATTTTAATTATGTACATTTTAATAGTTTGGACCGATAGATATAATTGTATGTTATGTTGGCTAAAGAAATGATGCTTTTTGTCAAATGGATGTAGCTTGGGTGGTTGGGAGGAATGAATGTTACCCTCCCCACCTAGGTTCTACTCTTGTAAGTGACATGTTGCTCTTGTGGAGCCCTTTGTAATAAATGTTGTGATTGATGAGCTGACCATACCTTGATTCAGTTTGAATATCAGGTATTGGAATTTTCCGTGGAGTAGCTCTCTAACAAATGGTGAACCACATTTAAATTAAAAAAGAAAAGAAAAAAGAAATGATGCTTTTTAACAATTGTTACTATTAGTGTGTATTTTAAATTAATAAGCATATGTGTATATACGTCATAGTGATGCACCGATGCGTTTAAGTCACAAAAGGGATTGCTACTCGTATTTTTATGACACGCACTATATATCAACGTCAAAATAATTCAATGCACCGATATGGAATATATATTTAAATTATTATTTTTTTTACAAAATTTCATTTAATTATCTCAAAATCCGTGTTTTTAAATAATATTTGTTTTTAATTTTTAATTATTGTCTTTAGATATAATGATTGCATTAATGTGTTATCCAATGGATTGCATCTTTGTTATTTGTAACAATGTAAATCATCCATATATAATTTAATTAGCAACACAATAGTTTACAACATTGAAAAATGCAATAAAGTAATAACCTATTTTATTATATATGAATAAGAGACCCATTGTCATATAAAAAGTGACAACATAAAGGTACACATGACATTTTGTTTATTGTATTGGACATATTTACCGAATTGGATGTTGATAAGTTACCAATAAATGTAATTGTTACACTTATTGGTAACATGTCCTCATGTAATTGGGACAATATGTCTAGTACATTAAATAAAATCTATGATTTTCACAGCACACAAATATTCCAAAACATACTACTTGCAATAACAATCAATTATGTTGATTGCAATTCATGACTTGAACTACTATCATCCTTTGATTGTGTGCATAACTAATTTCTTCATCACTTGTAGGTGCTATTGTAGTTGGGTTATTTAACCTAATGGTTTGTTTTTCAGTTTGTTTTTCAATGTTTCTCTTCATGTTCCATTTACAAACATAGAAATAAAGTGTAATAAATATCACAACAGGATTTGAACCCGAAATCCTATGACATAATCTGATGACATCCGACGTAACGTACATATGTGTTGGATTGCAATGATGAAAAGTAATGTACCTTCCGAATTATTTTAGTTTCGTCGAATTTTCAGCGTCGTTAGTGTAGGTTTTTCAACGGCGGTATTGTCATCAGTTATGCGACGGTGGCATGTCGAATTTGCGATGCCCATATCGGTGGTTATGTCGTTGGATATCCGACAAGACAGTGTCAAAAATACGATGATTATGTTGTTGGATATCCGACAACAGGGTGTTAGATTTTCGATGTGGTTGGGAAATTTTTTGAAATAATATAAAGACATATTTCAAATAGTTTGACCCATATTTCCAACGGTAACTATGTTCACATCGTCGGATATTCGACAACTGTGCAATTACAAATTTAAACATTTTTAAACATTTCAACATGTTTTCTATAGAAGCAACGGACGGTTTGCGGAAATTATTTATTCCTCGACGGACGGTTTGCGGAAATTATTTATTCCTCGACGGACGGTTTGCGGAAATTATTTATTCCTCAACGGACGGTTTCAAGAATTGTTTTATTCTTCAATGGGTGGTTGCGGGAAATTTTGTTTTCTTCGACAGACAGTTTGCGGGAATTTTTTTATTCTTCGACAAACCTCCGTTTGAGAAAATTGTGATGCATGGAACTTGATTTTTTAATATTGTCAATAGTATACATTCATGAAGTTTGTGACAAAATGTCTAATAGAAATATTCCTGATCCGAAAGACAACAATCAACAATTGCTTGCTAGACTATGGGATGCAGGGAAACGAAGGGGTGATGGAAAATGTTATTGTCCATGTACTCAATGCAGGGGATTTAATAGGAGAAGAATATTGATATCAAAATCTACAAAACATTTCAGGGAACATAGACATGCTAAGGGGGGGATGAATATCGTCCATTTGTAGGTTTAGCATTATAAAGTTTTTTATATTCTTTTCTTTGGTAAATGTATGTATTATTTTAATATTTCCTATATTAATGTATATCTATTGATGTTTCCATGTATTTATAAAGGAAAGACACCCTACGATATATCATCCAGAGGAAGTGCTTCCAGAACAAGTTCCGGATCAGGATCATGGAGTGTCTCTGTTTAATGGAGAACAAGTGAATGATCATATTGAACAAGATGATAATACTGATAACATAGTTGAAGATGATGGTACAAATACATTGATCCATGATTTATTTAATGTTAGAATGGATGATGACGATGACAATGATAATGAAAATAGTGATGAATTTGATAATAAAAACAATATACCTCTTCTCGATAAGGCATATGAACCCCTTTATGAAGGCTCCAAAACAAATATTCTCTCTGCTGTATTGTTGATATTGAACTTGAAGGTTATGAATAGTATTTCAAACATATCAATCACACAGATGATAAGGGATGTAAAATAATCCATCACATATATACGATCGTGATACGGTTTATTTGTATTCCTATAAGAATTGTATTGTTAATTCATTATTGATCATCATACGAATAAAGTGTGTTTCATTAATATTATTTATTTATTACATTAACTATAATTTTGTTTATGTAGCTTAGTAGATGAATTTTTGTTACCACCATCAAATATTTTACTTCGCACATATTGAGATTTATCTTCCATCATGAAATAGATTGGAATGCATTATGAAGCAATTCATGCATGCCCCGATGACCATGTTATATATTATAATCAACATGAATTTGCAACAAAATGTACGGAATGTCATATAAATAGATATCAAACAGATCAAGCAACAAAAAATGTGCCTCACAAGGTTCTTCGTTATATTCTCATCATTCCACATTTGCAACGACTGTTCAGGTGCAAAAACATAGCGCAATTTATGGATTACCATGCCAGGAATAGAAGTCAAGATGATGTTATTCGAATGCCTGCATATGGTTATGATTTTAGAGATATGAAGGAAAAGTGGCCTCACTTTAAAGAAGAACCATGCAATCTTAGGATTTATTTGGCAGTAGATGGTGTTAATCCATTTTCACAGATGAAATCTGTTTACACGGTGTGGCCTATTTTTGTTATCAACAATAACATTCCTCCATGGTTGTCAATAAAGAGGGAGCACATAATGTTGTCGATGATTATTCTAGGTATTTTGTGTCTATAACTGTTTTATTTCTAATCTAGTTGTGGCATATTATTTATCGTATTATGTTTCCTAATTTCATTTGTATATTTTTGTATTTTACTCTTGTGCATGGTTTATATATCTTAATGGTTCTCATAATGATATATTTTATATGTACTTCAAATCAATCAGGTAAGTTTCAAGTCAAAGATATGAATGTATATATCAAACATCTTATATATGAGTTACTAAAGTTAGGGAATGACATCACTATGTATGACGTATCTAGACCAATAAGACAAAGGCAATTTCAATTCCATGCAATGGTTGTATAGACAATACATGATGCCCCTAGTTAACGCAATTTTGTGGTTTGTATTTTTAAGTTCCACTTTAATTGCATTTAATTATATGTAGTAGTTAATATAGTTTATATATAAGTATAATTGACATAGATATTCCATATCTATATATTGTAGGTATTTAGACAAAGGGTAAATTTGCATGTCTAGTTTGTGGTCCTACGATAAAATTTCGTCGCTCAAAAATCTTAAGAAAGGAGCTGTTTGATGAGTATAGGAATTTCCTCTATAAGAATCATAGGTATAGAACAAACAAAAAAAATCTTTTCAATGGGAAGCAGGAGACTGGATTAAAACCACGGAGAATGACACCTCACCTTTGGAAGATGCAATACAATAGAAATCGTCATCATGGTACGTATGGACCATCGTATATGAATTGTTATGTATTTCAATTTTTATTGTGAGTTGTTTACTGTACTGGCCATATTTTATTTATGATGTAATTTATTTGTAAACTAATATTCATGTTGTCCATCATGATCATGAAGGCATTGATGGGATTCCATGAGTAATGAAAAGTTATCCTCTACAATTCAACAGGTTGCCCTACTATGAGCACCTACAAATTTCTCATTTGTTTGATACAATGCATATTGGAAAGAATGTGACTGAAACATTATGGCAACTACTGGAGCTAAGGAGGGAAAAAGATAAAATTGTGAAAGCTTGAAAATACATTAAAAAAAGCAACCATGCAATGAAATACGTCATCCAATTTCATAGCAACGGAGACCAAGTTAATATAAACTCAATTCCATGGATGTTTACGGAACAAAAAAGCAATGTTGTCAAAGAAGTAATGCAGAAAATTAAATTTCCCATTGGATTTTGTGCGAACTTGAAGAATATCATAACAAAAAAAGGTTATTTTGTGGGGGTCAAAACACATGATTTGAACATCTTCATCAAGGTAATTATTATTGTTATGTCCATATAATTTATTTTTTTCATTTTATTGCATATAATTTTTTTTTCTTGTTTGTATACTCTTTGTTTAATAAATGGCGTGGTTTGTATATTGATATAGTATGTTCTACCTCTCTCTCTCTCCCGGACAACTTTGACAACAATTTCAAATAAGTTATATATAATCTTGGTAAATACATGAGGTAACTAGCGATTAGTTGCATGTACTTAGTGTTTGTTTAATTCTCCGTATAATTTATATTTGTTTTTTGTGCACTATTTCATGATATGTAATTTAATGTTTTTTTTTGTTAAATATTTTTATTGGTTTGTGTCACTTGTAGATGGTTGACATCTAAATAAATCCATAAAGAAGATATAAATTATTGGAGGAGAGAAATTCCTCATCTCATGTGTGAAATGCAGAAGCATCTACCTTTGACATTTTTCAATGCACATGAACACTACCTCATACCCCAAGTTGAGGAGATTGAGTTGTGTGGACCTGTGCACTCAAGGTCCATGTGGATGGTTAAGAGGCACTTGAAATTTATGAAGGGTTTGGTGAGACAACGAGCACATGCTGAGGGTTCTATGATGGAAGGATATACGGTATACGAGAACATGTTGTATGTTAGTGAATATCTCCCTATTTTAGCGTCAAAGCTCAATTTACGTCGCATTTGTGATCCAGACTCCAATAACAAATTTGAAGGGGAGAAATTGAAGGGGAAAGGCAGATCGAGGAAGGTGAAAGGTAATTATTAGCTATTGTATGTTTATTATATCGTTCATATTCTAATTCCATATTCTAGTTATTGCATCAATTAAGAGCATATAATTTGTTCAGAAAAATTTACACCTGTCTTTCATTTTAATGATTATTGTCATCAAGCAGTTGGTCAAGAATGGGATGCAATTCATTTATACATCACAAACAACTTGACTGGATGAAGGTATGGATTGAATGATGCAAACAATTGGGTCGTGGAATATCATGGGAATGTGTGGCTTCATTGGTAAAAGCAGCACATCGCAATGGAGATAGAAACATTACAGAAAGGGAAATCAATTTAGCATATGGTTTAAAAGATAAAATGGAAAGCATATTAATCAATCACTCTAAATATTTTATTTTGCAAATTACATTTTGACGTACATGTTCTTTTCCATGTATTGATGCATAACTATTGAATCGTTGTGTAATGTTGTCGTTTATTGCTTGTTGCAAGTAAAACACCATAAGGCTATGGTCTGCAATGGTTGTAGATATTGTATTAAAAAAATTGATGAAACAAAGAAAACATAAGATTGTGGGATATATGAGTCTTTGAGGTGACCAATGTTTCATCTAGAAGTGACAGACATCCAAAATTCTCAGAAAATCGATACTATGGGTATTTGGAAGATATTCTATAGTGTGACTTACAATCCTTCAAGGTAGTTCTATTCGTTGTCAAATGGTATAGGTTACGATTGAATCAATGTGATCCCGATAGAACTATTATTGAACATGATAATGGATTTACCATGGTAAAGAAAAGGTTGTTTGAGCCAGGAATAGAGCCCTATGTTCTTCCAAGCTAATGTGGAAAGGTATTTTACTCGGAGGTTCCAGGTAAAGTGGGCTGGTCATTTGTTGTGAGACACGATTCAAGGGGAAGACCAATAAAGTATAACCTAGGTGATGGTAATGAAGAGAGATCTCTGGAAGAATAAGATGATGATGAAGAGCATGATCAACATGAGTTAGGTGATGATGATGATCTAGAAGAAGATGTCCAAGAAATAGTTGAATCATATGATGTAGTAGATATTGCCCATGAATATTATACGTTTGACGATGACACAATGAGCGTAACTGACTTAGATGACGATGATGACATGGCCAACCCTTACAATGTTGACTCTCAATCTAATGATACAGATGATGACTTGGATGAAGAAGACGATGACATGGATGAAGAAGACAATGAAATATATTGAAAGGTAAATATTTAATTAGACCTATTCTTTTATCTTATTTAAAAAAAAGAGTTACTAACATCATCATCATCACCATCATCTTCATCATCATCATGTTTATCATCATCATCACTATCATCATCATCATCATCATCATCGTAAACACCAACATCATCATTATCATCATCATCATCATCATCAAGATCATCATCATGATCATCATCATTATCATCATCATCATGACCCTCATTATCATCATAATCATCATAATAATAATCAAGTACCATAATCATCATAATCATAATGATCACACTTATCATTATCATCATCTTCATCATCGTCGTCATCATCATCATCATCATCATTGCCTTCATCACCCTCATGAACATCATTACCATCATCATCATCTTCATCATCGTCGTCGTCAGCATCGTCATGATGATGATGATGATAATCATCATCATCAACATCATCATGATCATCATCATCATTGTCATCGTCGTCATCAACATCATAATCATCATCAACATCAACATCATCATCATCATCGTCGTCATCATCTTCATCATCGTCGTCATCTTCATCATCGTCGTCATCATCATCATCATCATCACCATTGTCTTCATCATCATCGTCATCGTCTTCATCATCATCATCATCACCATCCACATCACCATCGTCATCATGTTAATCATCATTGTCTTCATCACTATCATCATCATCATCGTCTTCATCATCATCATTGTCTTCATCATCATCGTCGTCATCTTCATCATCATCATCACCATCCACATCACCATCATCATCATGTTGATCATCATTGTCTTCATCATCATCATCATCATCATCGTCTTCATCATATTGATGATGATGATTATGATGATGATGATCGTCATTGTCTTCATCCTCATGATAATCATAATCATGATCAACATCATCATCATCATCATCATGTTCATTATTATCGTCTTCATCATGATGATGATGATGAAGAGGATGGTGATGATCATCATCACCATCATCACCATCCACATCACCATCATCATCATGATCATCGTCATCATTATCATTATCATCATGTTGATCGTCATCATATTCATCATCGTCTTCATCATCTTGACCCTCATCATCATCATCATGTTGATCTTCATCGTATTCATCATCATGATCATCACCATCATGATCATATTCATCCTCATCGTCATTATCATGATGTTCATCATCATCGTATTCATCACCATGATGTTCATCATCATGATCACCATCATCACCATCCACATCACCATCATCATCATGTTGATCATCATTGTATTCATCATCATGATCACCATCATCACCATCATCATCACCATGACCATCATCACCATCATCACCATCATCTTCATCATCATCACCATCATCATCGTCTTCATCATCATCACCCTCATCATCATCACCATTGTCATCATCATCATCATCTTGTTGGTCGTCATCGTATTCATCATCATGATCATCTTCATCCTCATCGTCATTATCATGATGTTCAGCATCATCGTCTTCATCACCATTATGTTCATCATCATCATCACCATCGTGATCATGTTGATCATCATTGTCTTCATCATCATGATCACCATCATCATAATGATCATCATCACCATCATCACCATCATCTTCATCATCATCACCATCATCATCGTCTTCATCATCAATATCGTCTTCATCATGATCATCATCAGCATCATGTTGATCGTCATCGTATTCATCATCATGATCATCACCATCATGATCATCATCATCATCACCATCATCATCATCATCATGACCCTCATCACCAGCATCACCATCATCACCATCATCTTCATCATGTTGATCACCATCGTCTTCATCATCATGATAATTAGATGTAGCATCGATCTTCTCCATGAACAAAAATCCAATCATGAGAATTCATCAATAAGACAATTCAAAATTGCATGCGCTTATAGACATACTGGCCACTAAGTGGCTTACTTCCTTGTTTCTAGTATGACATTGAAATTAGATTTTTATTTTTCGACATTTTATTATTATTAAGATAAAAGTGACTTTATGGAAAAGTCAAAAGTTATGAGAAAGTTACAATTTAAGATAGATTGTATGAATAATATGATCATTCTCAATTTCAAAGTAAATGTAATAACGCTGACCAATTTTGTGAAAATAAACATAAAAAAGTTAATCAAAGTATTATTTGTTAAATTTTTATATTAAATGTTTATTTTGTGAATTATTTTTTAATAATTTTATAAGTAATTATTTTAGATATTCGAAGATCAATAATAAATATATCAGAAGGTGGATGATTATTAACATATAGGAAAAAGTATTATAAAATCATTGTAACATTTGAATATCAAGAATGTTAAAATATACAACCATCTTACCTTATTAAATGGATAAACTTAGGAAATATGTTTTTATTGGACATTAAATGGATAAACGTTTTGTGAAAATTGGGTCATGGTGCTCCAATGTGAGAACCACACTGATGATGGCGATGATGGTTATGATGATGATGATGATGATGAAGACGATGATGATCAACATGATGATGATGATCAACATGATGATGATGATGAAGATGACGATGATGATGGTGATGATGATGATGATGATGATGATGATGATATTGATGAGGGTCATGATGATGAAGACAATGATGAAGATTATGGTGATGATGGTGATCATCATCATTTCTATCATCATCATCATCATCATCATCGTCATCATCCGACAATCCGTAGTCGCAAGATGATGATGATGAAGGAAATGACGATGACGACGACGATGATCTTCATCATGATGCTGATGAAAATGATGATGAGGATCATGATGATGAAGACAATGATGATCAACATGATGAAGATGACGGTGATGATGGTTATGATGATGATGATGATGATGATGAAGATGATGGTGATCATCATCATTGCCATCATCATCATCATCATCATCATCGTTACCACCATCATCATCATGATGCCGATGACGATGATGATGATGATGATGAGGTTCATGATGATGAATATGATGGTGATGAAGGTGAGGATGGTGATGATGATGATGATGATGATGATGATGAGGGTCATGATGATGAAGAAGATGATGATGAAGATAACGACGATGATTATGATGATGTCGATGATGATGATGATGATGATGAAGATGATGACGATCAACATGATGAAGAAGATGATGATGATGATCATTATCATCATAATCACCATCATCTTCATCATCATCAACATCATGTTGATCATCATCGTATTCATCATCATCATGTTGATCGTCATCGTATTCATTATTTATATCATTACTCCATTAATACTTATTTAAATTCACAACAATTGAAAAATGGATTTTTAATGAATGAAAAAGAAAGGTTACTCCAATTCATTCTATAAATGGTAGTAGATGGTAGTGGTTATAATACATAGAGATTATATGACAAGGTTCATAGAATTTATATTTGAAGTATTAGATGTTTTAGGGCTTAATGGTTAAATGGATTAATGGGTTTAGGGGTTAATAGTTAAATGGATTAAGTATTAGATGTTTTTAGGGGTTAATGGTTAATGGATGATGATGAATAAAACTTTCAACATTAAGGGTTATGATGGTTATTACTTATTAGGGGTTATAGATTTAGAGTTGAAGTATTTGATGTACTTATAGGGATTAAGGGTTAGTAATTAGATATTAAATATTTTTAAATATTAAATATCAATGGTTATAATGTATTATGGTTATAATGGTTATATAGATTAGGTGTTAGTAATAAATATATATATTTTTAAATATTAAAAATATGAAATTAAAAAAGAAACCTATTAATTAAAAAAAACGAAAAATGAAAAACAAAAAACAAAAACACGGACATACCTTACCTCACTCTGTCGTTGTGAATTGAGTTGAACCGTGCCTCCTCTCGGCACTGAGCGAACTGTACTAGACTCTACCTCCCATTGCGTGGACTACAAAATCTACCTCTCATCGTTGAGTGAACTGTGGACTCCGCCTCCTTTTGGTGCTAAAATGTGGACTCTTCCTCCTTTGGGTAGGAGCCAAAGTTTCTCCCGTCGCGTGGACTACGAACTCTACCTCTCATTGTTGAGCGAACTATGGTCTCCACCTCCTTTTGGTTCTAAACTGTGGACTCTTCCTCCTTTGGGTAGGAATCAAATTTACTGCAATCTATCAAGCTAGGCACATAATTCCTCCTAAATTGGTGAGTTTATGTCATACCTATTATATCTCTCATTTTACACATATTCATTAAGGGTTTGGAGGTTATGAAATAGGTTCAATGTTTGGGTTTGGGGGTTACATTTTAGGTTCACTCTACTATACTCAGGCGTTACAGAACTCACTTTGGTTAGGTTCTCTATGGAGGTCCCCGTATTTTACAAGACAACAATATACATTGGCTCAACTACTCATCATAGGTTTTTGGAGGGTTATATAAATGTGCCATGGATATCAACCTTGGTTGGATTCAGCGAAAAAATATTTGGAGGTCGAGATTATTCCAACAATTTTTTCCAAATGGGGGCCCTCTAAAGGTACATTTGCATAGGGTCATTTTAAATTTCTCTTTATCTTCCACAATCTTGATTTCCCACTTAGCGCATAGGTTTGGGCTTGAAGAGATGATTCGATCATCTCCAAACCACCCCATTCCTTTCGATTACAAGAAAGCCCCCAATTAACTCGATGGAAACCCTTCTTTCCCTATAGGATGACCTAGATCAAGTATTTTAGGAGCTTCTTCAACCAATGATAGGATGCACTAGTAGGACTTGACAAGATGACTAATAGGCATGATTAGAAGCTATAACCTTGAACAATTTTGAAACTTGGCTGTTAAGAATAGATGTAAAAAAATCCATTTGTTCACCTTCGTAGCTATATGTTGTAGCACTGCATCTTAGAGGGTTTTTTGAGAGTCTTTAAAAGCAAATGGTGGCCTCGAGAAACTAAAAACCTACCCAAATTTAATCTAGGTTTTCTCTTGGCTGGTAAGTTAGGGATTCCATCTTGCGATAAATTATGACACTATATTTTGTCCATTTAAAGCTTAAAACTCAAGGCCTCATTAAAAACCTTAATAAAATATATCACTCCTCATTTATCATGATGTATCTTATTCAGTTGAAGACCCTGTTTAGGCAGGTTGCATATGGGGTTTTGTAGCTATGCCATGTAGCATTACCATATGATATTAGTCAATATTAGTTACTTCCACATGAGGCAGGGTATTACTGGATTATGGCAGATATAGGGGCTTATAATGCATATGTTTCCCCTACACTTCCCTTATGGTTCATTCCAACTATCCCAAGATTTTATCTTTATTAAAATGTATAGCTCTGGCATGAGTGTGTGGTGCTTAGAGGAATTTCATGTTGCATACTTTGGCTATTATTGCACCTTATTCCCCTTTAGAGCGTGGCAGGATATCTACTTGATGCATGTAGCATGAGTTGGTGATGATTATTTTGTACCTTTCTATATCAGTGTTGTGATGATGGTCTATGCTATGTGTTTGGTGATATTTATGGTTCGATCTAGCTGATTATAAAGAGGATGTTTACCTTTTATGTATTGATGGAAAAGGAGCCTATGAACTTCGGCTTTCCCTAAGTATTTTGGGTCAATTTTTCTCTTAACATGATATATTTATTATTTGGCTTGATTGTGCCTAATTCCTCAATTTTGACTTCGGTCATTCATTTCAACACCTTAAAATTACTTTATTGTATGGACACCACATTATATCTGAAAATTGTCATGATGCATCTTAAAAATTATATCCATTCTTTGGTCTAGAAGCCAAAGATGTAAAGCATATTTTACATAGACCATTATTAGCTTTTAGAAATATGCATTAGCTACTCCAAATACACCTTAAAAAGTAGTTTTATAAATAAGACCTATGCTAAGTATTTAGTTATCCAATATTCTCATCATTTTAGCCATTGGTTTTCCCTTAGGGAAGCCCCCTTGTGATAGTGATAGGTTGGCCTAAAGATAGGAATTGTTCCTATGGTGATAGTGGTAGAAATTCCAAGTTCCATTGAAATCTTAGCTAGGTGATTTCTATTTTTTAACCTCAAGTGATAGTTTTAGCAATAATGCAATCTAGGGTGTTCCCCGCTGACTCTTTGTATAGCAATATAATAGGCGAATAGTTGTTGGAAAAATGACCATTAACCATTTGACCAATGTGGGGCCCAGGGAAAATATACCTTTTATAAAATTTTGATAAGATCGATGATGCAAGAGGCAGCCAAGGGATTTTTTGGCCATCATATTTATGGCTGGTCCAAGGGTTAGCCTTGTCTAATTGACTCGAACAATTGATCTCCCTTATATTTAGCTTGATTGATATACAAGAATATTGAAGCATTTATTAATTAAACATCCCACTATCCAGATAAAAAAATTGACCAAAATAGAGCTCAAAGCATTGCTAGAATATTTGACCAATCTACATGTTCATAGGCTCTTTCAAAATCCAACTTTATGAAAAAAGCTGTAAACCTTTGGTTCTTGTCCCATTTCATACCCTCCCAAGCAACAACTATAGCATCAAGGATAAACCGACCTTGAATGAAACAAATTTGCTCAGGTGAAATAATGTAAGGTTGTATGTAGTTCAATTTTGTAAGAAACATCGGGAATGAGAATTTGTTGTCTACTGGTAATCATTGCAAGATCCTCTGCTTTGGGGATTAATTGGATGAAGCCTCCCTATTTGAGAAGTGGTCGGTCCAAGGGACTTCATTTAGATAACTTGTTTGTAAACTCTTAATAGGTCGGGCCCAACACAATTATATGTGGATTTTAAAACTCACAGGGAAAATTGTATAGCTTAGGATATTTGTCATCAACTAGCAGCCATTAGCTTTTCCATTAGTACTGTGATGTTCAAATTTGTGAGAAATCACGAGGTAGAGGATCTACTGTGAATTATCTACCTAGCCTTATCTCTCTAATTGGGTAGTGTATGATTCAATATTCCTATGGATACCATAGGAATAGAATAACATTAACATTACACATATTAGGAGGAGATACTATCTTTTTATATTAGGGAAACATCGTATATAATGTATAGAACATGATATCCTTATATTAGAGTCATTACACGTGTACATGGTTCATAACAAGCTAACCTCTTGCTTCTGATATCAATATCATAGGAAAAGAGCCAATCACATGGGGTTATACTAGTACTGTAATTTCATATGTTACCAATATAATGGAAATAGTTTTGATATCATGTTCATTAACTAGAATGTTAGAACCAATATGGTATAATACTAGTCGTGCATGACTAAGAAGGAGTAAGCATAACCAGTAGCTTGAATAAGCTTACACATATAATAAGAAGTAATGAAGCTCACTCAGCCTAGAATTAGGTATGAATGTTGTCTTTTCCCACATTCAGCCCAGAATTAGAAATTAATGTTGTTTTAGGGCTGCTTGATGCCACAAACAGACCCAGAATTTCCCATAGTGCTGTGAAAAGGGTATAGACCTGTATAAAAAGTAATCTTTGTCATAGGACAAATATTTATAAAATGCCTTTACTTGTAATTGGTAATAACCCCATTAAGTTGGATGTCTGCAAATTACATGTCTAATTAAGGGCATTTCAGCTCTAGTTAAGCCCTAACTAGGTTTTCATTCACTAGTGAGAATTTTGAATTTCCTTCCTAAGTCATTCAAATTTCTTATATGTAAATATTGATTCGTTCTTTGTACACACGATGGAATAATGGATTTATATCAAAATAACCATGTTTAAGGGTTTCAAGGAAAATTTATAATGTGTACCCTATGTGTGAGCCATTGTTGTTTCGTATGCTTTAGATTATGTTTTGGTATTTCTTTTCTTACACAATTTTATAAAGGTTAATTGGAAGGCCCCATGGTATATTCCCACTAGTGTAATATAGAGTTCAAGGTTACCCTTATTAGATAGAAAATACATGAGATATGTTGCAAAGTGTAGAGGCTATTTGGAGTGACCTTTAGATTAACTATGCATCCCTTGTAGTTACATTACAATCTTTCCAAGCCTTCTAAGAAATAATAAGAGAGTGGTCCCTATCTTAATAACTCCATTTTCCAATTGAAGTTGAAATAAATATTGAAATTTTATTTGCTTGGAATTCACTGGACAATATTAGATTTATAGAGTTTCTTATAATATTTCAACATGCTAGAACATCTCATTAATTTTAATCTAAATCCATTGTCCAAGGCTTACACTTTATTTGCATTTCATTGTAACATAGTTTACGTATGAAACTAGAAAGTGTAACCACAAGATGTTTTAAAAAAATATTTAGAAAAAAGATATTAGTGCAATTTTTTTAACGCTTAAACTTATTTAAGTTTAAGTTTGCAAGCATTATTCTTGATGAATAACTTGAAGCTCATATGAGCAACTTTGGTACTAGTAAGATTCTTGGATGCCACCTCCTTTGTACCAACAATTAAAGTAAATGTCTACACGACATAAGAATGATGAGGTTTTATGTCCTATTTCATTCCCACTTCCTTTTGACCATTAACATCCATTAATTCACTAACATCCATCGATGCTCTGGGGTAGGGCTTAAGTATTCTATTTTTATTTCATTTCAGAGAGAAGAAGTAGGGTTTGTCTACAACATTATTATTCTATTTTCAAATCACAGGTTATGACACTACTTTAGATGCATCCTATATACTCTATTATGTATGGTGGAGATCCTCTTTTAGGATACTTCCATAAGCTTAAAGGTATGCACATAAGCTGATAAAAATTCCTCTTGTAGCTTAAAACTGAAATCTATGTAGAAAAATAGAGTAAACATCACTCTAAAGTGGCTCAAGAAAATGCATGCCATACCATACATGAGAATTTATGGTGAAATCTAAAGGCACTTGGCTTAAGTATCCAATATTTCTTGCAAAACCCATGCACACGATTTCCCAAATTAATCTCCATATGCACGCAATGGATTCTCCAAATCAGTGCTTTCACTCTTTTTAGTGTTTTTGAACAATTCAAAAAAATGGACACCCAGGCCTGTAGAAAGGTACAAATTGAAATCTAAAAGTTGAAAAGTTCTCTACAAGGAATAACTGAATTTCCCATATGGAGAGAATCCTAAGGCCAAGCAAGAACACCCCTATTTTTCTAAAACATAAAAAATCTTCCCTTTCATGCATGGATAATGAAAACAAGGCCATTATGAAGAAATCCAATGGCACTAAGTTGCAGTATCCCTTTTTATCTACCAACCCACATCATCAATCCTTCAGAGCTATCACATTTGGAGAGAGGGACCAAGTTTTGGGATAACAATTTGAGCTCAATATGAAGGTGTGCTTATTTATCGTAGCAGTGTCAAAACAGATGGGTAACTAACCTCAAATGTTTAGAAAAGGGAGGTCATTTAAGGGATTGGATTGGCTGTCACCTACAACAATGGTGACTCAACTTTGGGGAACCATTAACAAAATAGTTTAAGGGAATTTCTTCAGAAACTAAATCAATAGTCTTGGGTATCTTTGACCAACTTTAAATGGCATTGTCTTGCGACCTTATATAATCATTCTTAGAGAATTATCGAAGGAACCTTGGTGGCCTATGAAGGGAAATTGACCAGAAAAATATGTATTAGAATGGTTTCTAGTAAATTTTTGAAAATGTGTTCTAATTCAAGGCCACACTTATGCATTTTTCATATTTGAAAAACTAGTTTGGCTGATGAATAACATTGGAGGGGTGGAATTATGAGGGATTGATGTCCAGAGAAGGAATGTTTTCTCCTTGTGTTGCATAAGTAGGTATTGAGGTTTTCAAACAATTGATCCAACATAAAATTTCAATAGTGGTATACTTTGAAAATACTACCCTTTCCTTTCAGTTATATAAATTGTCTTGATAATTATATACATCCTTTTTCACCTTCGTGGTGCCATAGGTTAGATAGGGTGTGTAATGGACATTGTAGTATAAACAAAACAATTATTCTATGAAATTTTTAGGTCTACATTTCATTTTTCTATCCTCTATGTTTTCTCATTTCTGGCATATCCTTGCACCTTAGATCTGCAAACTCAGGACTGCATTATTCATTTTTTTCAAAACCTGAAAACCCTAATTTCCCTATTGTTTGTATATTGGTATCTATCATATACCTTTCAATGTTTGGCTGTAACCCTAAACAATGGATTTTTTCCATTTCATTCATGAAGAATTCCATTCAATTGAACCCTAAACATGAAGAATTCCATTCAATTCAACCCTAACTGATGGATTCAGATGCAATTGATACAACCTCAAAACCATAATGGCTATCAGGACAAGGTTCGGATGAGAATTTGTTGTGATGAGTTGTAAGTTTTTCTAAGTTATATGTAATCCTACGGGTGTAGAGTAAGGAGAGAGGAGTGTCCAAGAAAATTAATAATTGGACCAATGTAGACTGGAGAACTGACCTAGAAGTTGTGTGATCAGGTCGGTGTAGTGTTAGAAGCTCTCAGAATGTGAACTCATCTAATGAGGTTGTAGAAAGTAATGCATTTCATCGGATATCCGACATATATGCTATACCACCGACATCATAAATTCATTTATATGACTTTAGCCATGTCTACAGGGAGCACAATATAGGTGCAAACCGTTTATCCAACGAAGCATTGAATATGAAGGCTGGCCTCCTCTCCTTCTCGTAACTTTTAGAAGGAGAAATCATTGAGGAAGGCATGATACAGTTAATTTAAGAGCCTTTTGATTTGTGTGGAATAGTATTTTTTGGTTCTTTCTACTATGGGATACATCAACATATTTCTTGTTTTAATTGGGGATATAGATTTTGTTTTCATCCCCTCAGGGATGTGTTTTCTCCACCCTTGATGCCTCCTTGGATAAGCTATTTGGGATCCTTATGTTCTCTGTGTGGTATTGCTACTTTAGTCATCTTGGGATTGTGGGTTCTGTCCCTCTCGATGAGGTTTTTTTTATACTTATGATCTCCACTCGTTAATGGACTATGTAAAAGTTACCTTTTATTCACTACTGAATATCAAGCTGGAACACCTCTTTTTCTTCTGAAAAAAAGATACATAATATTTGCAAATGCTTTTATCACATATATTGAGATCCGTAAACTGAGTCTTTTATATTTTTGGGTGAGGAAACAAACTAAATTAAAATAGGTACACCAATCGATATTGTAAAAAACATAGTTTGTATTTTGAGATTAATTGGCTGAAGCATTTGATATGGAACGACTTAATATCTATATCGTATTAAAGGACTATGTGTTGAATTGTTATACTAGGGAATTATTGATATTATTCAGGATATTGATATCAACATTATGTCATGCTTATCTATCATGCTTAGTTTCCATGCTTATTTTTCGGCCATGGTGCAGGTAGAACCAAACAGGTATTTGTTAGACTTGTCTTCCTCTAGCAAGGGGAGTTTGGAAAGGCTAGAGGAAAGTGAGACATCCAGTAGGTCTACAAGGGCTAGATCAACTAGATGTCATAAGATCAGAAGAAAATTCAATAAACGCATGGAATTTTTTCTCAAAGGAGGGAGGTCATGTTCCTATGATGTTGAGATAGTAGGAGATATTAAGGTGCCCTTAAGGTATAAACACCTAGTGAAACAATGGGTGCCTAGGGATCTTCCTCAAGTAAACACTGGATTTTGTGTGAATGAAGGACATGTATAATTGCACCGTCGTCATTACATGAATTGGGGTTGTTTTGCATGGATGGCATAAGGTTGGATACGACAGATGTACAGAATTGATGGAGTATGTTGGACCCGCTTACAACTACAGTGATTGGATGTGCTTGGTCCAATATACACGAAGTATGCATAGATATGGGTTGTCAGCAAATTATATACAACTAAAAGAAAAATCTCAAAATAAAGGAGCAACGTTGTACATTGACGGAAGGCCAAAAACAACTGGTAATATTGCGAGGTTTATAAACAGTACACAACCGGGGTCTACACTTAAGCAACCCAACTACATATTTGAGTCGCATGAAGGAAACCGTGTCTTTGTATGTGCCATTAAATCAATAGCTGCTGGTGAAGAATTGATTATTAATTACAATTCAAATCATGTAGATACAAACACGGTTAGTATGGTTGTGGTACATCCAACAATTTACCCAACAATTTATTAATTATTTTAACATCTATAGGATTTTTCGTTAGCATATAATTATAATTTTCTAATAAATTTTCTATGTTGACTTCGCAGGGAGGTGATGGGGGGCTCATCACCCCAGCAAAAGGTGAGAGGAGTACATGATCCACGAGTAAACAAGTATACATAAAAATGTTATGTTTTAAAATTGTTTTAGTGAATATTCTAGTTTCATCGGGTAAATTTTAGTATGTTTTTTTTATCTAGGGTTCTCTCACGGGCACCTCCCTCTCTGTAGATGTTAGTAGACCTGAATCAAGGCGGCAGGTATATGTCGATATTGCCAATGCAATAAATTTAGGATGGACAAATAAATCTATTGTTATGTATTTTCATTATTATATTCGGTTCGTTTATATAATCTTATCTATTTTCTATGTAGAGTGTTGATCAGGGAAGCCAATCGACTATTGATCAGCCGACTACAGCATCGGGGCAACAAGTAAACATGAATGTAATTCTCCATTTGAAATACTTTAAAATTGTACACATGTATATCATGTAGTATAATGTTTATTTTGTTATGTATTTTTCTATTTTTATGTTTGCGTTCATGATGATAATGTTGTCTACTTCTTTTGCAAGTTGATGACTAGGGAAAGTCCCCAACCATTGATCAGACGACTGGAGCCTTGAGGAAACTTGTAAACCTAAATGTAATTCCACATTCTAAATACTTCAAAATTGTACACATATAAAACATGTAGCATACTGTTTATTTTTGTTATGTATTTGTTAGCTTTTACATATTGCGTTCATTGTGATAATGTTCTCTACTTTTTTTGCAGGTGGCCGATCGGGGTAAGTCCCCAACTATTGATCAGACCACACCCTTGTCTAGGCATCAGGTAAACCTATATGTAATCTTATGAATCTATCATGATAGACAATTTTTGTTAATATAATTTTTTGTGCACACTATTGCTTGAAAGACTAAGCAATGTTTTATATATTTCTGTTGCAGACATGGGATTAGTTTTATGAAACACCATCTCAATACTCTTTAAAGTTTGAGGTCTTCCAGTTGATGAAAGATAATGAAATTAGTGGGTTTGCATACCCATTGAGGGTGCTACATAATACCATGGAAAAAAAAAATGAGGAACTGGTTTTTTTGACATTGACAGTTCCACAAACAAAAGAGACCAAATCAAAGATGCAATTGTTGTTATAGATATGTTGACAATTGCAAGTAAGTTCCCAAATAATAATGTAAATTCATTTTGGAATTTATAATATTTAATTTTATATGCTATTGAACTTATAATACAATGGTTTGAATTTATAGCAAGTTATGCAGCTTTACAGTGGTGGTCAAGGAGTTGTTGGTCCTAGTGACCAAACCACTCCATGTACACCAAATACTGCTCCCTTATTTTCCACTGAACAATCGACAACACGCTCGATGATGGTGATGATGATGGTGGTGGTGGTGATGATGATGATGATGATGATGATGATGATGATGATGATGATGATGGATATTATGATGATGATGAGGATGAGGAGGATGATGATGAATATGGTGATGAAATCTAAGCACTGTGTGTGCAATCTAGGCATGAAATTCGCATGCTTTCATCCATAATACTAGAACAATGTTTTCCTACACCTCTATTTAGTTGCATTGACAAATTATGAAAAACATAAAGGGAAGGAAAAAAGGGGAACAAAAAGGAAAAGAAAGGAAAAATATAAAGTAGACATGACAAATTCATGTATTAGGATGTGCATTCATAGTTATTTATGAAATACCGAAAGTCATCCTTGAAGCTTCTCCCTCTTAGGAGGTGGGGCCTTATCAGAATTGGTTGCCTTAGATATGCAAGATATTATGGATTGTTTAAACCCTGATGTGTTTGGTAATTGAATGGATATCAAAGAATCACATGGATCAATGACTATACATTCTTCTACATTGGTAGGGTCAGTGAATTTTTGTTGCTTGTCACTGACATGGTCTTCTTCATGGGTTGTGTAGGAAGCTCAAGTCCAACCAATGAATCACATGGATTAACAAATAAATTCTTCTCCTACATTTATAGGGTTGTTGAGTTTTGTTTCTTTTCATGTCCATGGTATTCTTCATGGGAAGTGGAGGAAGGTAAAGCCCCAAACCCATGGATTGAATCCTGTGGGTGATGATGATGTCGATGATGATGATGATGATGATGATAATGATGGTGATGATGATGATGATGCTGAGGATGATGGTGATGATGATAATAGGTCAATGATGATGATGATATGATGATTTTAATGATGATGTCGATGATGATGATGATGATGACGATGATGATGTTGATGACAATGACGACGATGATGATGGTGATGATGATGATGATGATTCTAATGGTGACGATGATGAGCATGATGATGATGCTGAGGATGATGGTGATGATGATGATGGCGATGATGATGGACATGATGATGATGATGATGATGATGATGATGAGGATGAGGATGAGGATGACGATGATGATGATGATGATGAAGATGATGATGATGATGGTGATGATGATGATGCTAATAATGATGATGGTGATGATGATGTCAATGATGATGATGATGATGATGATGATGATGGTGATGGTGATGGTGATGGTGATGATGATGATGATGATGATGATGATGATGATGATGATGATGATGATGATGATGGCAATGATGATGATGATGACAATGATGACGATGATGCTAATGATGACGTTGACGATGATATTGATGATAATAATGATGATGATGATGATGATGATGATGATGACTATGACTAATGATGATAATAACAATGATGATGAGGATGGCGATGAGGATGAGGATGATGGCGATGAGGATGATGATGATGGCGACGAGGATGATATGATGATGCTAATGATGATGATGATGATGATGATGATGATGAAGATGACTGTGATGATGATAAAAACAGTGATGATGAGGATGAGGATGATGATGATGGCGACTATACAAATAAAAATTAAATAGAAAGTGGTGTAAATGGAAACATACCATTGTGTAACAAAGAAAAATTTAAGCGCCTAAATCTCCTTTGTCATTGTCATAAGAATATTAAGTTTATTATAGTGTGATCTAACACATTAGCGCATACTGCATCACATCATCAAGGAATCAACCTCACCACACACATAGGCACATAGTTGGGCCACAAGGTTTGTTGGTTTACAATTAATTTCAAGGTTTATTTTTCCTAAAGATTAAGTACTTTTGGCTATGAGAATTATCTATGGGACTGCTATGTGTGACAAAATTGAGAGTTACAATTTAAGGCCTATGACCCAATATTTCTGGTCAATGGTCATTTAAGATGTCAAAATGTATTATTTGGTTGTATAAAGGGATATCAGATATGCCATAGTTAACCACACTAATGATAATCACATGAATACAAGTCATTCAGATAGAATTTGGCCATTTCATAAGGCCATTGAAAATTATTATATCTTGATCACTAGAGAGCTTTATTATCTCAAAACCAAACAAAATTTTCCCCAAATATTCAGAACTTCTTTAGCAGATGTTGGCTAAAGCAAGGTCTTCATCTAAGTATAGAGGATCATAATTTTAATCATTTCTGAAGAGAATAGCTTGGTTACTTGTTTTCCAAGCATTAAAGTTACCCATTAAGAAGATATTGCCTCCATTTCTTAAACTAGAAATATAATTTTCTAAGCCATTATAAGGACAAATTTTATCTAAATTGTTAATCTCATAATATTTAGAATTAATAAGCACAAAATAAAAATCTATACAATTTTTTTTATCATTAATGTCTGTAATCCCCATAAAAATGTATTAGTTTAAAGGGTCTTTCTTATAAATCCTAATACGAGGGGAGTTTTTCTTCCTAATGCCTCTAATGCTTAGTTGATTGGATCTCAACATTTTCAAGTGTGGGAATTTCCCCATACAAAGGAGTCGATATAGAGGTTTTAACAGGTATTGATCTTATAGGAGATGGATTTTATCATATAATTAGAAGTGATTGGTGAGGGTTGTGATCTCACGTGACCCCTAATATCTAATCCATATAACCCATATCTATCCCTAACACTTATATTAACCTATAATATAATCCACTTAGTATAAGCCTTAATATGTATAACCTCAAAATTTTATTACTCACTCATAATGCTTAAATCTTATAACTCTTGACATGTAGCCACTATAAACCCCAACATAGCTATTATAACTCTAATAATTAACCCCCTATAGCTCATAAACCTTTAAACCCTTAACACATATGAATCTCGACACAAATAATCTCTAACCCCTATTTGTCACAACTCGTTTACCCCTAAAATCACCCATGTTAATAACCTTTATGACCCATAACCAATGTACCACTAATAGAAAATATATAACCCCTAATCTATCAGTGTGATAACACATATGACCTATAACCCCTAATGTAGCCACTAACTATTAAAATGTCTAATTCATATATAGTATAACATTTAAAACATCTAGAATCTAGCAATTTAATAAACCCCTTATTTCTAACTCTAGATTTACATCCTCCAATTCCTATCCCATATAAAAAATTCACTCATATAAGAAAACATTCTTAATTCATATAAGATATTTCCACTAATACATATAAATTTATAACTCTAATCCTTGAAGATAATTTTTCACAACACCTAACTCTTATAACCATAACCAATATCCCTCGTAACTTGTATCCTTAAACCTTATTAATTCGAACCCCTAAGACTAATAATAATAACCATTCTCCCCCATAACCCTTTATGGAACAACTAATACCTAATCCATATCACTTTTATCCCCTATATCCACTTACCACCAACCCATATTAACCTATAATATATCATTAAATCCATGTAAACCCTAACCCTTATGACCATGAATTCATAACCCCTAACACCTATAACATATAACTTTAATCCTTAATTATAACACTATAATCCTTAACACCTAATACACATATGTCCTTCACCCATTTAACATGTAACCCTTAGCATTGATACTTTCGTCGCTATAGCGACATTCTTGACCTTTCGTCGCTATAGTGACGTTCTTGATCTTTCATTGCAATAGAAACAAAATTTTGTTGGAACAGCGATGAAAGTTCAAGAACGTCGATATAGCGACGAACAACGGGGGCATTTTCAAATTTTTACAAAAATTTAAACTATTTTTCCACGAAAAAAACGTTTTTAACTTTTTTGTGGCAAACTTTCGTGGGACTTTTGAGCCATATGTAGTAGTGTCTCGATCTTCAATATTCTGATCTCCATGTTCCTCACCTTGTAAAGTAGTATTTCTACTATTATGTGGCAAATAGATCTCTAACGACCGACATTTAGGGGGCATTGTCTTTATATTTACAAACAATGAAATAACATTAGTGTATAATATACAACACATATATTTAAAATGATAAAAAAAATTGTGAATACATTATCAATAATATTACAAGTACATTATGTAATGAATAACATATTACTAAGGGACAGTATTCATACCCCCCTTCAACATGCCCCTTCTCCTTACAATGTTTTTCAGTGGATGTTCTTAAAATTATTTTCTTTCACAAACCCCTGCAATAATTGCAAGGGAAATAACACTTCACATCACCCTTCACCCCCAATGTTTCCTTAATTTTAGCATACCTCTTATCATTTTCTTCCCAAGTATATTTATTTGACATTCTAATAGCCTATAAGAACCAAAAAACTGGTCAGTTGAAGGAGCTTTGAAGATGAAGCACGACGGCTCCTCCGCGGCTAGGGCCAAACCCTAGCCGCTTTGCATCCTCCAGGCTGCGTCCCTGCGGCTCCTTCTCTCTGCGAGCGCCCGTCGTTGCTGCCTCCATCGCGTCCAGCAGGGCTGCGCTTTGGAGCTGCGATCTTTTGCTACGTTTTCTGCTTTTCTCTTCCGCGTTTTTATTTTTTGCTGCGATTTTTGCCATGCATTCCTCCGGTGGACGGGCCATGGATCTGGTGGAGGCTTTCAAAGCTCTTGTTAGATCTGCAGGCCCCAGGGCAAAGGCATCCCCTCCTGCCAAGTTTATTAAAAAGATGGATGAGATCCCTTCTGTGGAGCTCTCCCCTTCTGATCCGTGCCGCATGGCCCTTATGCTCTCAGAAAAAGCCCTCATTGGCAAGTTCACTGGTCTGTGGCCCAACCCCAAAGCAGTGGATCAATGGATAGCAAAATGTTGGAGCTCCCTGGTGCCCTCCCATATCTCTCTATGTGCTGCAAGAAGAGGGTATTTTGTGTTTATCTTTGAGAACAAAGAAGAGCGGGATCTAATCTTCAGATCTGGACCATACTTTATGGGATCGAGGGGGCTGTTCTTAGCTCCTTGGTATCTGGATTTCAATCCTGAAGCAGAGATCACGGCTGCCCCGGTATGGGTCCAGCTCCCCCATCTTCCTCTTCATCTTTGGGGGAAAATATCCCTTGCTGATATAGGAAACAAGCTCGGCCGTTTCCTGGATAGCGCGAAACCTAAAGGGGACCAGTTCACCTGTGCGCGCATCTGTGTTGAGGTCAATCTCGAGAAAGGGCTCCCTGAAGCCCTTAATCTCACCCTAGGCGATTGGTGTCACATCCAAGAGCTGGACTATGAGCATATTCCCTTCAAGTGCCTCCGGTGCCATGTTTACGGTCATTTCGCGAAAAGCTGCCCCAAAGCCCCGGTGACGGTGGCTCCTCCCCCGGCGAATGGGGTAGACTTCCAGCCAGTTGCCAATAGGCGAAGGGCTCCCCAGAAAAATGACTCCAAATCAGAAGTGCCCTCCGCAGAAGAATCTACCCCAGCTAATAAAAACAGATTTGAAGCCCTTCAAGAACTTGATGACCAGGAACCAGAAGCAGCAGTAGCGGCAGAAGAGACGTTGGAGCCAGGTTCAGGCCAGGAAAAGGAAGCACCAGCAGCAGAAGGGGTTTCAGAAGTGCGTATCCCCCCAGGTACCACGGAAGACCCCATGCCGGAATCCCTTGGCTCGAAGAAAGATCCCATCGATTTGGGCGGCGAGACCTCAGCCCAGGTAGGGCTGGCTTCCTTGGTCCCATCCTCAGAGGAAACCTTCGACTCTGAAGACTTGTCCGCTCCTTCTCCTCCCCTCACCAGAGGACGCAAGACGAACAAAGAACGCAAAGAAAAGGAATCAGCCTCAAACATCAGTGCGGGCTCTCAGAAGAAACTGGATCCTTTCATTAAAGGACACTCCTCTCTGCCGGTATAATGCTATGCTTCTGTATTTTTCTCTGCTCACAATTTGTGAGAGTCTACTCTTG